>JAOANR010000001.1:71456998-72056998 GCA_030278955.1 Hygrophila difformis
TGTATCTTAAGCCCTTTTGCTCCTGTTCCTGTAAAAAACACTGCAGGTTTTTGAGAGGAATGATACAACAATTAAGGACTAGGAAATCTATTTGTTCTACCAGAGCAGAACTGGTTATTAGCGTACTCATGTACAAGGAATGCCACGACACCACCTTGAATGGATGCATTTGTCGAGCAAGCAAATGTACGTTGAGATGGCTTCGCGACAAAGGGTGCGTCGTCATTGCATTCAAATAATCAAGAGCAGCCACTGTCCTATCTAAGGGAGAGCACCAAACAGTTTCATGACACTAAAATCAAGTTCCCCTACCGACGACAACGAAGCTCAAGACCACATACATACAAGGCTTCAAGGCCTAATATAACCTGCAGTTTATTATACGTATGTAATAAGTAGTGTAGTATATGTTTCTTACACGACTTTTATGGGCAGCATTCCTGCAGAGAGTACCTTTGGTGAGATATTTATTGAGTTTTGGTAGATGCATAGTATTTTGTTACTGGCATATTATATTAGCTTTCCCTTTGTTGATTATTACTTAATCACTGCTTGATGGCTTCATTTTTTTTTCTTGTCGAATCCTTTGGTATTTAAATGATCATGGCCTTTTAGATCATACATGCATAATACTAATGTTGGTTATAATGGTGGAAAACATTAGTAGTTCCATTCTGAAGGAAATAGACTCTTTTTTTTTTCAAAGCCCTCCTTGAGTAACTGCAGTTGCAATTTATTTGATTCGGTCGAGAGGAGCACGCGCTCGTGACGGGGCTCCGATATGAACCATCTGACTTCCGGCTGTATTATGATGAGGAACCCCCTGCTGGCGGTGTATATGCTAGATATTCTAGGATCCTTGGGTGCGGATCGATGGACAAGATCCGCGGGCAGTACATGTGAGGGGCTTTCCGGCAGTCACCCGATGACGCACTGAAGGTCGCCCTGGTGTTGTCAGCCTTTTACCTGGTTTAAGGACAAATGGCCATAGTCGGGGCCCTGACCCCTGGATGTGGCGCTTGGTGGAGGATATGGATGCCTGGAATGCATTCCCTTGGGGCTTGATGAGCTGGCAGACGAGCAGACAGTATATATCAGGGACTTTCCGACGAAGCGGTTGGAGAACAGGAAACTGATCCACCTGTAAGGCCACTCCCTCGCATCTATGGTACATCGCACATTGCTCAAAATTTCAATCACCCATACTATTTTCTACTATAAATTATTGCATTTTGAGTGAATCTTCGTATGCTGCACCGATAGAGGTATGGATGTGCGAGGCTATACCAGATATCGGCGAGTTCTATCGCGGCTCCACTTCTGATGATCCAGATTTAGCGCCCGATGATGCTCCGGGATTTTTACAAGAAGCAGATGACCGGGCCGGGGTGGCTGACGTTTTACACCACCGAGGTTAGTTCGATGCGGACTTTTAATTTGAATGCACATGTTTCCAACCTGGTAAAATAATTTATTGGTTTTCTATTACCTCGCAACGACAGTGTCATGAGAGACTGCCCCACGGCCGACGAGCTACTGGAGCCATACATGAGTGGGGTACATGTGTCGACCCCGTCGGGGCTGCGTTGGGTGAGGGCCACTGAGAATCGGGCTAAGGGACGGAAGCACAAGTCCCCTGAGGCACGAGAGCAGGATGAGGGGGATATGTACGATGCTGACGACACCGAGACGGAGGCAGTTAGGACGGAGGGAGAGGGTGGTAGTGATAGCGGACGTAGACAGCGCATGAGAACTTCCAGGCAGCCGGCGGACCCCAGACATGACGGCAGCGATGCTCAACTGTCGTCCCCTGCCACATCGCCGCCGCCAACGCAGCCAGGACGTGAGCCGCAGCCCGCAGAGGGGACTACGGCGCCCGACCCGACGCAGCACCCGATGCCAGACATGGGCGTACTGGTGGATAGGGTTGTTGTTGCCGTAGAGGAGCAGGTGCTACTTGGAGTCGCGGATGTTGTTGCGCAGGCGCAGTTCCAGTTGCGGCGAGACATACAGGACTCAGAGGAGCGCCTTCGCCGAGACATCCAACGCCAGTCCGACATGGTCCCGACTGCGTTGCATCTGAGATTAGGGCGGTTCTCCGCAGAATTCTCCACAGTCCTGTCGGGCCGAGTCCGGGTGTCCGTCCAGCACGTGCGACGGACCGCTCGGATGATTGGGAGGCAGAGATGTGCAGATGGAATCTATGAGACAGTTTGCCACCACCCACGCTCGCGTCCACCGAAAGGACTCGCACTCGGTGGATATTGCGAGCAAGGAGCGGGGCACGCATGTGGAGGGGCCGTCTGCTCCAGCGGGCAGTCAGAGCACGCCGCATCCGCGTAGCACATGAGGTAATCATCAACTTCATAACACGCCTCAGTCGTTAGCAATGACTTCGTTAAGCATAAATTAGATTATTGACTTTGGTTTATATTTTTTCTTGGAATATTGCAGGATACACGCATAGAGTTCTCACGCGGACAACCCGGCTCAGGGCTCGGAAGCAGTGGAGCCTGATGTTACGCACGCGGTTTCAGGTAAGAATATATCTCATAGTTCTTTGGTGTACCATTCTTGTGATATATTATTTTCGAAACATAAATTTTATTATTGTTATGGTTTCTTATAATCCGTTTATTATAAGGGTTCATGCAGAGAGCTGCCGCACGGACATCGCAGACCGAGCGGTGGATGCAAGCGATCCCGATATTACGTATGTTTATCCAAGTTAGTGAAATACTACTACTTTCTATCACATTAGTGCTTCCGTAAACATAAATTTTACCAGTGTTGTGGTCCCTTTAACTCCGGCTATTGTAGGGGTACACGCAGAGAGCGTATGCAAGGATCTTGCGACCGCTACTGTGGACGCAGTCGCTCCCGATGTTACTAATGTCGAACCACGTAAGACAAGGATTACAATTTTCAATAAAATTCTATTTAGACGTAATATTTCATCGAGTTATTATTTATTAAACATATATTTTAATGAACATCGTGTTGTGTTCCAGCGAGGACCACAGATGCCGAGGACACACGCACCCGGCTCGGATCTAGTGACGCTAGTGCGCCGCCTCAATCACCAGATCTCCTGCCACATGGGATTGCCCTGATCGTACACTGGTCCAGTGTATGTTGAAATGCAGTTACATACTGACAGAGTTAGGAGACCGCGGTTTGGAAGTTTTTCAACCTCCCGAACACGGTCTTAATCCCACTTTTCAGCCATTTTCGACAGACATAACACATCCATTCGACAGAAACCCTCTTTAACTTTGGAGAAGAAGGCCGAAACACCAGAAGCATGCCGGAGGAACTAATCGGATCATCAGATTGACTGCGTTCTTCGTGTTCCAGGTGTTGTCTTTCTTTTTCTTGCTTTGTAATGTTTAGGACTTGTCTCTAAATGTAATTTCCTATTATGTTTCATGTTGGTAGACGGATTTCTGTGTTGTTCATGTTATAAGGATTCTAGAACGGGAGTTCAGAATCACTTTCAAGTATGAATTCTGTGTTTTTATGAAAGTTCGATATATTCTACGTTTAAATTAATTTGTCTACACTGTTCTGCATAAATTGAATGTTAGAATCTGATATATATGATTTTTATTTTGCTAAATCGGGAGATAAAAGGTTAAAATCTGATTTTAGTACTTGTCGTGGGTATTATAAATCACAATAATTATGGATTCTGGCATGTACACGATGATTTGGGAAATGAAATGTCGCTATGATCACTATAAGAAAATTTGCATGCTTGGGAAAGACTCAAATTTATGACTAGACTGATGATTGCGCAATGTTAGACATTTTAATTAGCTTTCATAAAGTCCGTATATGCAAATTATGAAATTAGGAAATTGTCACATATTTAATCTTTAAAAAATATTAATTTTGCTGAAATTGATCTTTTTAGACATTGTGAAATGCTAAATCATTATGCAATTTCACTTTTATATAAAGATGGCATGTTCTAAATCATTACAAGCATATTTTTATTTTTATTATTTTAAATTTTTAATTTGCTTTATTTTTATTTTTAATATTATCATTTTAATTTAATTATCATTAGAACTTAAACAATCTCTTTTTAAATATAATAATGACGCGTCCCCCACAATCCCAACCCCTTGCACTACATAACGCCCTCCTAAGGCCTTAAAGCACAGTGTTGCAACTCCACCTAGGGTTTAAACCAATCAAATATCTTTTGTTCGATTCGGAATTATTAATATTTGAATAATATTTAATTTGATTTGATATTCAATTTTATATTAATTATATATAAATATCTAAATTTTCTAAATAATTTAAATTGTATTTTAATTACTATATTTACTAACTAATATAAATATATCTATATATAATATTAAAATATTAAATTTGATCTATAAATCGAACTAATATTTAATTTCAATAATTAAAATTAATTTTACTAAGTATTAAATTACCTTATAGAATAATTCAATTCGATTCGATAATATTCGAAAATCTTATCGAATCAAAGCGAATATTTTAGTATTCAATTCGATTCGATTCGGTTCGTTTACAACCCTAGCTCCACCCCCAACAGTCAAGCAGCTTCTTCGTCACTCAGCCCCCAACAGTCCTCCAAATTTAAGCAGCTTCTTCGTCACTCGGCCCCAACACAAATTTGTGGATTTCTTCTTCGATGCCCGCCATAGCCGACTACACAATGCACGGGAAAAAATCTGCCCAACACCCAAAATTCGTCAATCTCTTCCCCATCATCAATTGAGTGAATTCTACTATGCTCCTTTCGTAACTCTGATTAAATCCAAGACTTTAGCCTTTCACACAATGTGTAGACTAGAGAAGTATCCATAATCCCAACTAATAATGCCTGCTTAAATTTGATGCAATGAGATTGGAAGTATTTTCAGTAGCATAAATACATGTGCATGGTCATTAGAGATGGACTATAACCATGTTCTTTTATACTTTCACATTATTTTTTTTTTCTCTTTCTTTCTTTTTAAATGTATGTGCCAATTGAATGATATTATTTAAAAGTTGGGTTGGATGCTGAAGTTTCTCCATGCTCAAACTCCACCAAAACATAAAATTTGAAACAATCTTCGGCTCCTAAAGAAAAATAAAATTTCAAAAAAAAATTCTAAAACAATAAATAGCAGCTGTGAAAATCATGAATATAATGGCTAATTTGATTCTAAAAAGTATAAGAGTACATATTTATAGTTATACAAGACGGCCGGACCACTTGGTTGGGCCAATAAGAAAACTATACAAGTTATACAATAATATATTTGATCCTCACCTTACAAAAAGAAGATTAAGATGTGCCACACCTTTTGTAAACGTTTCAACATGATCGGGAAGATTTGCTAGGTCATCGGGCTTAATTTAAAAACTGGTCGCTGAAAGACTGAATGTGTTTTTCTTTCTTTGATTTTGTTCATTTTGTCAAACAATTTTGGCTCTCTCTCTCTACTCTTCCTTGCCGCTCACTCCTCTCTCAAATGTTACATATAGATTTATCCAAAAAAATGCCACATATAGATGGGCCATAAGATGGGCTTAAGAGTAACCATAATCTTGGATTTTAATATCAGCATATCACATAGTTGGCAATTGGCATATCACATAGTTGTAAGCTCAAAACACAACACTTAGATAACAATCCAAATGTTAAAGTTCTAATTTGTATTCCCAAGTATTTGACTGTGGTTTGTGGTCTAACTTTGTATTAGGTGAATTAAAAAAGTGCATTGAAACTATCATTATTCATTGTATAAATTAGGATGAAATCTTGAGTAATCCTAATCAAGTTTCAATAAACAAAATCTATCCTCCTCCAACATTGATTCTTAGCCTGCTAACTTCCATTGAGTACTCCATTTTCTAAAAAAAATGGTATCAGAGCCACTATACTTTCTACACTATCATGGCAGCGTCCGGTAGCAGCAATTCCTTGTTTTCCATTTCTCTAGCCCAAGTTCCCATCTTCGATGGAGAGCACTTTGATTATTGGTGTTCACAGATGGAAACTATATTTATATCCTAAGATCTTTGGGAAATTGTTGAGGAAGGCTTTGAAGAACCACAACCTGAAAACGGAGCAGCAGCAACAGAGCAGAAAACACATAGAGAGAACGTTTAGAAAAATGCAATGGCATTGCGGGTCTTGCAACAAGGACTAAGCAAATCCATTTTTCCTAGAATCTTTGGTATAGAAAAGGCTAAAGAAGTATGGGATACCCTCCAAAAGGACTTTAAAGGGTTTGATAGAGTTAAGATGATCAAACTCCAATCTATATGGACCGAGTTTGATAGTTGCAGAATGAAGGATGGTGAAAAAATTCGAACATTTTTCGGCAAAGTTGCTGAACTTCTCAACCAAATTCGAGCATGTGGCAATGAACTGGAAGATCGGCGAGTTGTGCAGAAAATATTGAGGAGTTTACTACATAAATTTGATCATGTTGTTTCTGTCATCATGGAAGCAACAGTTTTAGCAACATTAACTCTACATGAGTTAATCGGATCACTTCAAGCACATGAGCAAATGATAGATCAACAAAGTGATCAACCTTTGGAGCAAGCCTTTCAATCTCAAATGAAAGTTTCTGAGAAGACTTTCTCCAAATCAGATTAACAAAGAGGAAATTTTTCTCAAAAGAGAGGTCGAGGTCGAGGCCGCGGACGATGGAATCAAGATCGTGGAAATCAACCTGATAAAAGTCCTAGTAATTCCGATATTACGTGTTATGTTTGTAAGAAACCAGGGCATGCATCAAAAGACTGTCGTTTTCGGTGTAGGAAGTGCAGAGTACCAAAACACTCTCAACGAGATTGTTGGTATCAAAATAAAAAGGAAAACCATATGGTGAACGAAGACGATGGACTCCAGTTATTCTCTTGCATGACTGTTGTCCAAGAAAGCAATGATATTTTGTTTGTTGATAGCGGTTGCAACAAGCATATGACAGGAAATAAAAGTGCCTTTGTAAAGCTTGATGAGAATTTCTCCTCAAATGTGCAAGTAGGCTATGGGAAGCTTCTCAAAGTCCAGGAAAGTTGTAATCGTTGTACGAACAGAGAAAGGCCAAACTCGGTATGTTCATGATGTCCTTTATGCTCCTCGCTTAAAAAGCAATTTGTTGAGTGTCGGGCAGATGATATAAAATCATCACAATGTGCTATTTGAGAATGATACTTGCACAATAATGGACAGAGATAACAAAGATGTTTTAATGAAGGTGGAAATGAGTTCAGATTTTTTATTTCCACTAACATTAAAGATGGGGGAGAATGTGGCATTCAAAAGCCACATAAATTTTGACTCGGATCTATGGCATTTGTATTTCCACTAACATTAAAGATAGGGGAGATGGTGATTGGACTACCCATATTGAGAAAACTCGCAAGCTGTGTGAAGGATGCAAATATGGGAAAATGCATCGTTTACAATTTCCTAAAACATCATGGAGAGCTCTACATCCATTGAAACTGGTACATGTAGACATATGGGGGTCGACAAGAACACCATCATTAGGTAACAAAAAATATTTTTTGTTATTTGTTGATGATTTTTCCAGAATGATGTAGATTTATTTCCTGGAGCAAGATTCGGAGGCTTTCACCAAATTTCTGGAGTTTAAAGCATTGGCAGAGAGGCAAAGTGGTTTTCAAATCAAAACCTTGCGGACAGATCGTGGTGGAGAATTTACTTCAAAACCTTTCATGTCTTTTTGTAAAGAGAAAGGGATTCAGAGGCAACTTACTGTTCGACATTCACCACAACAAAATGGAGTGGCCGAGAGAAAGAATCGGACGATAGTTGAAATGTCGAGAAGCATGCTTAAAGATAAAGGAGTTCCAAATACTTTTTGGGCAAAGGCAATGAACACGTGCCACGGGATCGTCAAGTGTCTAAATCGAAAAATGGATCAAAAGCACGAAAACAAAGAAATGGCCAAGTGGCCGAGATCAAGAAACAAGGGATGGAATTACTTGGATGTGATGATGATGAAGAAAGTGTCTTGATTATCCAAACTAAGACTCGATGCGACCCCGACCCTTCTACATCGGATCTGTACGCCGCCTTGATTTGTCCTTTCAAAATAGACCCCGTGAAGCCTCCTCCGAGCCTCTCGTGTCACGACCCCAACGACACTAAGCCCGTGGAACCGATTTGTACAATCTCCTCTCCATGATGCATTCGGCCATGGTGGTGGTGGTGGACGGATGGCCGACAGCTTTGGAATAGAAAAAGGGAAGAAGGATGTGGATACCACTTTGAGGGAAACTCACTTTTCTCTCAAAGAACAAAAAGAAGAAATAAGAGACTCTCTCTTTTTCTCTCAAAACTAAACTTTCATTCATCAATTCAAAAATAAAGAAACTAATGTTTACAAGTGATGCCAAGGCTATTTAAAGCCCCAAATCTATGCCCAAGACTCTTTAATTTTCGTCATGAGGCATGTTTTGACATGAGGCATCCACCATGTAATGGGAGGATGATTTCCTACTCAAAACCACCTCATAACCACCTCTCAATAACCCTTCACAAGTATAACCCCCATTCGGACAAGAATTCTAACAAGACATCAACCTAGGATGCCTCTAACCTACCTAGTATGACATGTAAAACCATATATGTGTGACATGCACCAAGACTAGGTTAACGACATAGGACATAACCTAAATAAGAATGTTTTAAGCCATGTAATAAAAACATGGGTGAACATGTTTTGGAACATGTCTTGTTTCCTTCTTTTAAGCTCTTCTTCCTCATTTCTTGTCCAAATGCTTCCATTCTTCTTCCATATAATTTTCACTTGTGAACTTGATTCCAAGGTGGAACTTGAACCCGCCACGTCATTGGATGCCACGTCATCATGTGCCGTGTCATCGGATGCTTCATTGCTTCCTAAGGACTCCCAAAAGATTTGTAACTCCTTTGCTTTATGACGGAACCATCTTGAACATAAGATCATGTTTGGACAACCTTGATTGGATTTTGACATCCTTGTCAACACGGCAGTCTATATCCTCAATAGATCGCCTACCAAAGCAGTTTGGAACATGACACCTTATGAAGCATGGCATGACCAGAAGCCGACTGTGGATCATTTAAGAGTTTTTGGTTGTGTTGCATATGCACTCAATACTTCTCAAGACAAAGACAAGCTTGAGGAAAAAGGAGGGGAATTTATTTTCATTGGCTACAGTGATACTTCAAAAGGTTATCGCTTATTTAATCCAATCTCAAATTAATTTCTTCGATCTAGAGATATTGTTTTTGATGAAATGGCAGCCTGGAATTGGGAGAAACAAAGTCAGGAGCAGGAGTCTTATTTACTTGAAAATCCTATGGAAAGAGGTATGAGTGACAACCAGCAAATGGAAGAAGAAGTCCAGCCTGCACATTCTGGAAACACTTCAGATAGTCCAGCAAGCAGTGTTGTAACAAATTCTGGAATCCCCTCAATGCTTGATTCGGATTCTCCTCCCAGAAAGGTGCGATCTTTACAAGAAATTTATGATGTTGCTTTTCTTGCATGATGAATGCAGAAAAGCAATGAATGAGGAAATTGCTAGCATAGAGAAAAATCAAACATGGGAACTTGTTGACTTGCCTCCTGGAAGAGATGTTGTTGGCTTGAAATGGGTGTTCAAAACAAATTTCAATGAAGATGGGAGCATTAATAAACGCAAAGCTCGTTTTGTAGCAAAAGGATATTCCCAGCAACCTGGAGTTGATTTTACAGAGATATTTGCACATGTAGCTCGTATGGAAACAGTACGAGTTGTCCTTGCATTAGCAGCACAATTCGAGTTGCAAGTCTTCCAGCTTGATGTCATAATGGTAACTTACAGGAAGAGGTCTTCGTCGAACAACCTGAAGGGTATGAGATGAAAGGAAATGAAGGAAAAGTCTATAAGCTGCGAAAAGCTTTATATGGCTTGAAACAGGCACCACGTTTGTGAAATCTCAAGATTGATTCATACTTCAAACAAAATGGCTTTGTTCAAAGTCCGAATGAGCCATCCCTCTATGTTAAGACAGATCCAAATGGCGATTTTTTGGTTGTTTGTCTATATGTGGATGATCTAATCTATGCAGGCACCAATAAGAAAATGGTGGATGATTCAAGAAAAGAGATGATGCAAAAATTTGAAATGACAGATCTGGGCTTGATGAAGTATTTTTTGGGAATTCAAGTCAAACAATTCAAATGTGAAATCTTCATTTCACAAGAGAAATATGTTACAGATCTTCTCAAGAAGTTTCAAATGCTAGAATGCAAGCCGATGCCGACACCAATGGCATTAAATGAGAAGTTGCAGCTGAATGATGAATCTGAAAAAATTGAGCCAAAGGAGTTCCGAAGTCCTGTGAGATCACTCATTTATGTTGCTCACACACGTCCTGATGTTGCACATGCCGTGAGCTACATTTCCAGGTTCATGACTTAACCAAGCAAGAATCATTTAAAGGCAGCAAAAAGAGTTCTACGCTATTTGAAAGGGACTTTAGCTGTTGGTATTCGATATCCAAAGGAGGATGATAATCAGCTTGTTGGTTTCACCGATAGCGATTGGGCAGGCTCAATCGATGATCAAAAGAGCACATTTGGACATGTTTTTTGCTTGGGCAAAAAAATGATTTCTTGGAGTTCAAAGAAACAAGATACTGTTGCATTGTCATCCGCTGAAGCTGAATACACGGCCGCAACAAGTGCAGCTCGTGAAGCAGCCTGGTTACGGAATGTTCTTGCTGATTTGAAGCTGAACCAAGCAAATTCTACTATCATATATTGTGACAATATGTCACCAATTGCAATGACTAAAAGTCCAGTGTTCCATTCAAAGTCCAAGCACATTGCGTTGAAGCATCATTACATCTGAGATCTTGACAATGAGAAAGAAGTATGCTTGGAGTTCATTAGCACCTTGGAGCAGCCAGCAGCTATTTTGACCAAGGCAACCAGTGAAGAAAAAAATTGAGGAAGTTCAAGATTTACTTGAGAATTATAAATTAAGGAGGGGTGTTAAAATTCTAATTTGTATTCCCAAGTATTTGACTGTGGTTGGTGGCCTAACTTTGTATTAGGTTAATTAAATAAGTGCATTGAAACTATCATTATTCATTATATAAATTAGGATGAAGTCTTGAGTAATCCTAATCAAGTTTCAATAAATAAAATTTATCCTCTCCAACATTGATTCTTATCCTGCTAACTTCTGATGAGTACTCCATTTTCTAACACCAAACAAGCTCTTCCAAGGCGCTTAACTTTTTAATTTATTTTAACTGGAAGAGAACAAAAAAACCTTTCTTTTGGTGGAAAAGCATCATTATTACAATATACTATAAGCCCATAAAAGACGCCTTGGATCAATACCAGAAGGACAGCATAACTTGACACCCTCCAAATGAAAAAAAAAACCCTTCCCTGAAAAATGAAACTTTACTATCCCATGTAGGGGTGATTAATGAGTAGTGCTACTTCAATTCAACTCGGGATTCGGCTTGGAAAAAACTCGACTCGTACTAGAAAAATTCGATTCGAGTCGAGTAGTCGAGTAGGGCACTCGAGTCGAGTCGAGTATCGAATACTCGACCCATTTTCTTTTCTTTTTTTAACTTCGAGTGCCTTTCTTCGTAGTCGACATCTGATGATATGCTTCGACGATGTTACCTACCAAATCAAAGGCCTGCTAGGTGGATTCCTTCCTTACTATATAGGGCTGGCATGGTAATGAAAGGGGAAAGAAGGATTCCCGGGGGAAAGGGTAGCGTAATCCTAAGTCACCGGAGCAGCTTTTACACGAATTTTCAAGTGGATGAGATCGGTCGAGTGGTATCAGTTAGAGATGGGATTGCAAATAAAAAATAAAAAAATAACCATGCTCCAGTAGCTCGACTACTCGACTCGATTGATTAAAAAAAATACTCGAGCTACTCGAACTCGAGTCGAGTCGAGCTCGAGCTTGAGCTCAACTACTCGACTCGAGCTCGAGTAGCTCAAAAATATCATCAAGTCAAGCTCGAATACCCCACTACTCGAGCTCCATTCAACCCCTAATCCCATGTACTATTAAGTAATGTCTCGTAACTTATTACTCCACCAGAGCCACTGCTAGTAGGAAGCAAGAATTTATTTTTAGACTATAGTCTATAGCAATTAGCCAGACTGATGAGTTCTTGTTGAGGAGGAAAAAAGCACACCCAACAATCTTTATTGGATCCCCAAGAATCGAGGTAATGCTGCTTTTTCTATTTTCCTCCAGAGCAATTCAATTTATTTGCCCAAAAAAATTACTACTTCCTCTATTCTATTTTAAACGCACCGTTTCTACATTTCACGTCGTCCAAGACACATTTTTAAAGGTTAATAAATCAAATTGTATATAAATAAAAATTATAAAATTTGATATTCTAAAACTACGTGATTAGATGAATCTAACAAGATGTCACTTGACTATGTTTTTTCTTATATAACTATGTTAAAAGAATTAATCAAAGTTACTCAATAAATAGTGACTACTATACAAATGGATCACTTATTTGAGAACGGAGGTAGTAGATCTTTTTAACACGGGATTGATTGTTGATTGAGCAGAAGGAGAGCACCTTTGGTTGGCCTCGTAGATAGTGTAAACCCAAGTAAAAAGTCCTACTGTCACACTGCTTTTCAATGCCTTTACTTCATACAATGCGGCGGTGGAACCCCCATTTGGAATACAAGAACCCATATTTTGTTTATTCCCTACTACTACTAGAATTATTAATTTCAGCATCTTTTATTGTAAAATAAATAAATGAAACACTCGCTATTATTGTCTTCTTTAATTGAGATGGGGCACTGTTAAAGGGAACAAACACATGGAATCTTGGATATAAAAACGACAATTTCCCCTGTCGTCCATTCTTTAGCTCTCCCCACTTCACTCACTTTCCTCAGTACACTTAAATCAAGCCCTGTGTCTGTACATTACCAGGAAATCGAAAGAAAGGGAATGAAATAGGGATGGTGTGGAGCTCCAGAAAATGCAATAGGGTTGCCTTGTTTGTGCTTCTCTTGGCGCTTTCAGCAGCAGCTGCTGCTGATGTTGAAGACGGTATCTTTTCTCATCCTTTCTCCCTATATTTTCACTTTTTCTTGTCTGATTTCAACATTGTGACTGGGATCTTCTATTTTCCCACTTTTTCCTCTTTTTGTTGATTTTGGGGGGTGTGTATTTCTGATGCTGGGTTTGGAATTGGGTAGTGAATCTAAATCTCCTTTCTGTCGTTGGTTTAATTTGAACCCTTCTTTCCATTACAATAAATGTGGGTTTCCACAGTTCTAGCTTATTGATTACTTTGGGAGGACTGGAACACCGTACACACAGGTTTATCATTTATCATCAAAATATGAATTACTGCTACTTTCTTTAATTTATACCCGAGGAAAGAAGGATGTTGTTAACATTATTGCCTGCTCCCTACATGAATGTATCTGCAAACACTGTGCACGGAATTATTAGTACAACCCTCAAGCCTTCATTACCTTGGCCCACCAGTCATGTCTCACGCCTTCAATACTGTGTTTTTTTTTCAGATTTATGACATTTTCTCATGTGAGGAAGAACCAAAACTGCTCTTAAGTAGTACTGTAATCCATTTGACATTTTTTGGAAATAGCTAGTCTTTGCTTGAACAAATGAACACGGCCATGGAATGTGTTGTAGCTTGTGGGGTGTGGGGGCCTTATGATTTTCATTATTATTATCTCTAAAGGATTCAAATGACGTTCTTTCTCAAACTACTTTGGTTCAAGTTCAACACGGTTTCTTGATTTCTTCAAATTGGGGTGGGGGTCCATCCTTTTGTTCTTGTTTCTTGAAGTGGCTCTCACTGTATCTATATATGATAAATGTAATGAAGAACCTGGTGCCTTGTGAAATGATTAACCTGAAAAAATAAAAGCATTATGGGCCCTTCTCTTTCTAACCTTCACCTACTTCCTACAATTTGCACACAGTAATACAATGCTGGATCATTTATTTGAAATTCCTAGTTAGGGTTCATAAATGACCTTTGATCCTCCCATTAATTTGGTAGCTAAATGTCTGACTCACTAGCCATTGATCAAACCTTGACTGCCTCTTGTAGGGGAACTCATGAATGGGGACTTTGAGACCCTTCCAGCGGGTGGTTCCTCGTCGTCAGCAGACACTGCTGATGGCCCGGCGAACATCCCCAACTGGAAGACGAATGGAACAGTTGAGGTTGTGCAATCGGGGGAGAAACAAGGGGGAATGATCCTCATTGTACCACAAGGTGCGCACGCGGTGCGTCTTGGGAACGATGCTGAGATTAGCCAGGAAGTGAAAGTGGAGAAGGGTTCTACATACTCTGTAACATTCAGTGCTGCCCGTACGTGCGCGCAGCTTGAGTCGCTAAATGTGTCCGTACCCCCCGCATCACAGAACATTGATCTGCAGACTTTGTATAGCGTTCAGGGATGGGATACATATGCACTGGCCTTCCAGGCAGAGCAGGAAAATATCCGCGTCGTGTTCAGGAATCCCGGCATGGAGGATGACCCGACTTGTGGACCGATTATTGATGACATTGCCATCAAGAAGCTCTTTGTTCCGGATAAGCCCAAAGGTAGTTGTTATTGCAAATATGTTTGTCTGTAGCTCGAGTCAAGGGTTGGTATGTGTTAGCTTATGAACTGAATGATTCAGATACTATTTTACCGACGAACCAACCTCTGAACGTTAATCATTAATCAATCATTTATTTAATTTCTAAGTCCAATTTTATGTGCAGATAATGCAGTTGTGAATGGTGATTTTGAAGAAGGGCCGTGGATGTTCAGGAACGAGTCACTCGGCGTGCTCCTCCCGACAAACCTCGATGAAGACACATCCTCTTTACCCGGCTGGATTGTCGAATCAAACAGAGCAGTTCGATACATAGACACGTACCATTTTTCAGTACCCGGAGGCAAACGAGCCATCGAGCTTCTATCAGGGAAGGAGGGGATAATCTCACAAATGGTAGAGACCAAGCCAAACAAGGCTTACCGGCTGTCATTCTCGTTGGGGCACGCGGGGGATGCTTGCAAGCAGCCGTTGGCGATCATGGCCTTCGCTGGGGATCAAGCTCAAAACATACACTACACTCCCGATTCAAATTCCACGTTCCAGAGTGAAAACCTCAACTTCACTGCGAAGGCGGAGAGGACGCGTGTGGCCTTCTACAGTGTGTATTACAACACGAGAACGGATGACATGAGCTCGTTGTGTGGGCCGGTGGTGGATGACGTGCGAGTCGAGCTATCGGGCTCCACCAACACAAATGTTGGGGGTGTGGGATTTGTGGTTGGGTTGTGCTTCCAAGTCTTGATTTTTTGGGCTTGTTTGCTCTAGTCTGTGATCAATGTTTGTGTTGTAGCAAGAGAGGATTAGGTAAGCCAGCCAAGTCCTCCCCATATATGTGATTCATATCTATATGCATTTAAGCCTTCTGTTTTTATTTCTTCTTGTCTGTTGTTCTCCTATATATGTGAAACGAAATTGTGGCCTACATTTGGTTATGGTTTAAAATTGACCAATACATGACAGTACCAGCCAAAGAATGCAAGCTCAAAGATTGGTCTATGTAGTATAGGAAGTTCAAGAAACCACTTTTTGGTAGGAACAGATTAAGCCATACATCAAGATTCACAAATTTGGCTGCAAAACAGTGATTTACTAAGCATTTGTAGATTGAGCTGTTAACTAGCTCTATGCATTCCCCCTCATGAATTTTCTTCAAAGCCATCAATGTACTACGGAATCATTCCTCAAAAGTTTGAAAAGTTATGAAACTTGTCCCCAAAAGATTGCCTCGGACAAACAATGAAAAGGGACAAAATGGAACAAATAAGAAAGTCATCCATTACCAAATTTATAGGAATTGGGTATAATGTTTTTTTTTTTCGGAACAGCCTATACAGGCTAGAGAAGTGGTGGGGGCTCATGCCACACAATTACAAAGGGGAAAAAAGGGGAAAAGGGGAGGGATAGGGGCCGGATGGGAATCGAACCCTCAACCTAAAGGTTGAGAGTCAGGGGCTTAACCACTTGGGCTAAATCCCAATCCCGAATTGGGTATAATGTTGAATCTGATGTGAAAATAAATACGAAAAAAAAAAAAAAATTCTTAACTTTGCTCTTTCACCAACTTGGTCCACAAAATATTTGAATAATCCAATTGGTCTTGTAAGCATGCAATTTTGATCAAAATAGTTCTTTTATTCAAATTCACCCTCAATAGTTATGATTTTGTTACATTGCAACTTCAAAACAGTTACACATAAGCCAGTTAGAAGCACATTCAAATGATTCTATAATCGCACACTACATAATTCGTGGGCAATATACACAAGGGGAAGCACCACAACTGAGAAAGAAAGATTAGGAATTCATCTTACATACTAACACAATATCATCCATCACATTAAAAGCAAATGTTCCAAGAGGCCTCCATGAATATAGTCCCATTCAAGCGTATAATCAAACTGCACTGTACAACTACAACGATTGTGTAATGTCAAGAGTTCATCAATAAAGACTTTACGATAAACTGAAGAGGCAATAAATCATCGAAACAATTTGTAAACTCTTACAAAACCATGTAATCAATGATTCACTAAAATACACTAAAAAGCTGTAAAGAAAATAAATTTATCAATGGACCAAGCCATATTTCTCTTTCCTCATGAGAATCATCTACATAGACATGTGTGATATTAAAAGATACCTTCTTTCAAACCATGTGACAATAAAATCAAACAAAGACTAATTATTAATCGAAATTTTAAAATGGAAAATATCCTCCTCCTCTCTTGTCAAAATTAGAACTTGGTCTAGTTGTTTAGCTTTGATGAATTTCTTCATTGGACCAACAAAACATCCTTCGTTGTTTGCAACAACAGCAATCAAATAGGTGATACTTTGATACAGTATTAATCGTCATCTGAGGAAGAATCAGTGCTTGATCTTCTTTCAAAATCATCTACCGCAGATGTATCCTGCGAAGGAAAAAGGCAATAACCAATTTCTTAAATAGGGCATAACAATGACTGAAACATATGAATTCAACCACCAAATAAAAAAGTGTAAGGGACACATTAAATACTCCTTAAAAGGCAAGTTTAGACCTACAATATATAAACAAACTCATTAGCCAGGTTTTATACATTAGACACCTAGGAAGCATTTGATCAAATTGAAATCTGAAATTTGAATGATTAAGTAATACATATAAAATCAAAATTTTCATAAAATCGTTGTTCAGATTAGAACACTGGATTTAATACACTTGTTTAATGCCTATGCATTGTGAAATGTTTGATTATGAAATTTAGAAATTATAATATAATAGAGACTTTTGAATTTTATATTGTTGTCTTTATTATTTAATTTTTTATTATTTTATTTTTATTGAAAAGAAATTAATGAAATCAAGGGTGTTACCAAAGAAAATAAGTTCAATTAATGCTAAACTCATATAGCGTAAGTAAAAATGTGATCAAAAGGATATAATTAATTCTGTAATGCAGAAAAAATAATCTCGAAGCATGCTATCCATATAAAACCTAAATTTTGGGGCCCAACCAAAGGAGATTTGTCCGGATTTTAGTGACACACGGGTACACTATCTACGAGGGTAGTGGCATCCAACATTCCCAAAAACCATGTTGAAGAAGCATGTGTTGAATCAGTACAAAACTTGCAATACATAGTTGTTACAGCATCACTGATGCCTGTGGACTACCATGCAACCATAGTAATATGGCATCCACCATGACAAAACTATGAAGATAAGCAAGCAATCTCTGGAGTTTTCCTTTATCTGAATGGGTCTTGCAAGAAACCCTTTCGACAAGAAAGAGTTTCAAAAAGTTATAAAGATTCTTGTGTCGAAGACTACTCGGAAGAATACTCTCTCCTAGCATTATATGTTTCCCGCATTTATCCGTTCTTTTTATATAACATAAACAATTACATTCAATTTTATCAATATATAATATTGTAAGAATCTAAAATTTGTATATAAAAAAAGATTCAATATAATAAATAATTAGATGTATGTTAGCATCATCAAATAGATCCCCAGCCCCCATTTGTGAAATAGTGTAAAAACACCTTTTAAACAAAGTTTCAATGTTTTGATGCTTTAGTTTGTGCCAAAATTATTGTTAGTACATAGAAAGTGGTACCTGCATCTTGTCCCAATCTTTCAACTTTGGATTTGTCAGCATGTAGTTATCTCGCAAAGGCGCCCATGCAGGTACTTCACCATCCGCGGAACTGGTTGACGTAACCTGAGTGTTGCCAAGGTCCAGTAAATTTGAAATTCGAGATACATAACTATGTCCAAACACAAGGGTTTAATCACACAATGAATTCTAAAGAGAGAACCTTTGTAGAAGGTACAGAATATTGTGAAGATGGCTTCCCCAACTCTGCATAGAAAGCTTCTTTTCTTCGCTTCTTTAACACTGTAGATTTTCATAAATGGTTATCATTAAGTCAAAAATGTAGCAACAGATGACAGAAGTACATACTAATAAAGCTTAGAAAAAGGTTAAAACAGGCAAACAGTAAATATAGAGACTTTTACAAGTTTCCATAGACAGTTTGCTTTAATACCATAAACAGAGACCTCAAAACACACAAGCCCACTTGGGATCAATCAAAAAGACAAAAACAACCCAGAAAACCTACAGTTTTAATAAAATTTAACAAAACCAGCGCTAATAAGTTTCTAATTATCTCTTGCAATATTTTCCAATTTCTTTTCCAGGTCATAGTTTCTCATGATGCATAAACTAAGAGTTAAATATGGGTGATAAAAATTAGAAAGGCAAATATACTATTAGATCCTCAGAATAAATATAGACTGCAAGATGAGGGCATGAATAACTATCAATTTCTAAATCCAAGAGTAAGCATAGAGCCACAGCCACACTTATCACCATATCCCCGAGGGGAATAAAACATGTCGCTCCCTCTAGAAATAAACCTAATCCATAAATGTGAAAGACCCCTTTAAACCACGAACGCATTTGTTGATTTGCCTGACTTCACCATTTTCAACCAAAGCTCAAGATATACTCTAACAAATGTATAAAGGCAAAAAACAGTTATAATAAATCATATTTGTAAATGGTGAATGGCACGGCACAAAGTGGGTGCCAAGCCATACCATGGCTCCACATATACTCGTTAACTTATGCATCTATATAGGCTAAAAATTTACAATGATAAAATTCAAAATATTTTCCACAATCTAAATAACTACAAATATTAAAGGAACAAATAAATTAAACAAGCATCACAGTCCACAAAGATATGTTCCATATCATAACATATTTATCAATATGGCACAGAAGTCCCATGAACACCACGGCATGCATTTAAATGGTAATGATCTTATGGTGTTTGAGCTTCAGTGTTCCAAGTATGGGTTTAAACTTTAACATGAGACAAAAGACCATATTGAAGGCAAATGAAGTAATTCACAAATAGATTTAATTCATCACAAAAGGAACCAAAGTTTAAAACGGGAAATTTAGTGTAATAACATACCTTTCTCATCTTTCGATCTTAAGGGATTCAAGCCCTTCTGAGCATTCTGAGCTTCTTTCACCTGCCACCAAACACAATAACAAATGGCACATTGTTTTATCAAAGAAAAAATAAAAATAGAATGGACCTTTAAATAAAAAAGCACAGCAACTTACAGCATTAAACAGCTTCACCACTGTTAAAAACAACCACCGCAATCAACAAAATAACAACCAGAAGTAGTCATTCGAACATGTCATTAAATAAACATGGATCATAAGTATAAACCAAAGAAATATTAAGTATACCTCCTTTAGTCGCAACTCCCAACAGATACTTCTCATGAGCATCTAAGAAGTTTGCAGGCTTCACATGCCCCTTCTCCCTAATCTTCTCAACAAATTATGAATAAACACATCACACAGAACTGACAGAAGCAAGCAAGAAACCAAATTTTGAAAGGGTAGAAAATGGACAATATTCAACAATTAAGCCATAAGTTCCCATACCAATTGCTTCTCCTTCTTCACCTCCCCCTTAACTTTCCTCTCTACTTCTTCTTCAGCAAGCTTTTCAGCCAGCAGCTTCTTATTTGCAGATAGCACAGGGCCCTTTTCAAACATCCATAACTCCATAAATTACAAGTACAAAGTTTAAAAGAACAAATAAAGTTGCAAATTTTGCTCATAAATCCTAAGACAAAAGGTAGTAGGGCTGTAGGGCGTACCAAAATATCATCTTCGCCGCCGGTCTTCCTGACAATTTTCTTGAAAGCCAATCTGAATGCATTAATTCCATCAGAAAATTTCGTGATCCCAGGCTGAATTCCACCATCTTCGTCTTCAGAAACCTCGTCCTTCTCCTCCGCAATTCCTTGATTCTCTTCCTCAGCGTCATCGTCCGAAAAATGGCCTTCAGATTCGCCGAAGCTTCTCTTCGACCTCTTGGGTTCAATTGCAGTGATTGGGTGCTCGTCTTCGCCTTCATCCGAATTGTAATCCCGCGCCCTTTTCCGAAACAACTTCTTCATTCTCATATCCACTTTGGCCTTGTACTCTGCCGGTTGAGGCATTGTTCTCTGCCGCTTTTTAGCCAATTTTCCCTTCTGCTTTCCGGAGGCCATGGATTCTTCAACTGTACTCGACAAGGGATGAAGGGAAGGCAAAACCTTGGTTTGGGCGGCCGTGCGGCGATTATAGGTTTTGATGTCACTGTAGAGAGAATTTCGGCCGATGGGAAATTATTTATATGTCCTGCTTTTCAATTTGTTAAATTATTATTGCCCCAAGTCCCCAACCAAACTAGATTTACTTTGTTATTAATTTTTTAAATAAATAATCAGGTATCATTATCACATACTCCAAAACTAAGCCTTTTTCAAATGGAAATACCTCAATTCCAGGGAGTATTTAGGTGCCACATCTGTATCACCTCAATAGTTAAATACCTATAACTATAAATAAAACACTTATTATTATATTTATTATATCATTTATATTTTAATTTATAAATTCTAAAAGTAATTTAATTTTTAGATAAATGCTAAATAATTAAAAAAAACAGGTACCAATAAATAAATAATTTTAGGAAAGTTAAAAATAAAAAAAGGGGGAAACCTGTGCCACAAAAGTTAAAAAACAGATTGCAACAACAAAATACTAGTACTTCAGAAAGTATAAGGGGTAGCATTGTACTTCCTTCCTTCCTTAATAATTGACACGTTGGGAGTTTTATCACTGTACATTGAGTAACTTTGATTCGACTTTTTAACACAATTATACAAGATACAGTCAAGTGGGATTTTGTTGGATTCGTCTAATCGCATAGATTCGGAATATCAAATTTTTATAATTTTTAATTGTATAGAATTTGAGTTATTGAGGATTAAGAATATGTATTGGATTACGTGAAATATGGGTCCGTGGTAAATATTAAGGAACGGGAAGTATTAAAGTACAATTTTAAAAAAACAAAAAAGAAAATATAATGTAGAAAGTGCTGCGCAGCATTGTATTATTAAAAAAATACTCTCTCTGTCCCATTTAAGATGTCTTGTTTCATTTCTGCACACAATCCAATGCACTTTTTAAATCGTTAATATCCCAAAATAAATACAACAAAAAATTATGTAAAATATATTTTATAAAACTACATAATTATACGATTCTAACAAGATCCAACTCGACTATTTTTTTCAAACATATACTTGAAATAATATTGAGTCAAAGTTAAACAATGAATAGTGCCAAAAAGTCAAACCAGACATCTTGTCTGGGACGGAGGGAGTAATTTTTTTCTAAAAATCCGTGCCAACAAGGGTAGCTAAATTGCTACCTCTCTTTCCTCAATTTACCTTTCTCATTGGTTAAATACTCCATTAATAGGTATTTACACATGCCATGTAAATAAATACCTCTCCATTGGAGAGGGCCTAAGGAGTGTATTCGATTGAGACTTTATTAGATTTTTATGGACTTTAAAAAGTTTGTGGATTTAAAAAGTTCATAGACTCCACATAGAGTTGACTGATTTATATAGAATCTACGAAGAGTCTTGAAGAGTTTGGCTGGTTTTAGAGAGATTTCGTTTAGTTATATTTTTTAAGAGAATCCATTAAAATCTATAAAGAATTAAAATCGATAAACTGTTGAATATCTCTAGGTTTTTAAAGACTTTTTAAAATCTGTATTGAATACCTCTAGATTTTTAAAAACTTTTTAAAATCTGTATTGAATACCTCAAAATTTTTAAAGATTTTTTAAAAACTATATTGAATACACCCCAACTTTAGAAATCCAAAAAACTCCAACGGAGTCTTAATTGAATACACCCAACTTAATCTTAAGGATCTTCTAAGTATTGAAAGATTGTCTCTTACAAATGTTTTGAACATGAAACATTTGTTGTTTGATCCTGCATACATTTTATTAGTTAATTTTGACATGATTTTTTTTTTATTATAATTATGTAAAAAGATTCAATTGAGCAGTGGCGGATTCAGAATTTTTTTCTCAGTGGTATCACAAAAGTGATGGAAACTATGCTGGAACTAAGGATGGTAGTTAAAATATAAAAATTATTGAAAAAGACTATGTTATAATTGATTATAGTTGTATCACCAACAAAATTCAATGGTTGCACAAAGCCAAATAAAGCTAAATCTAAAAATTTTTGTAGCTTAAAATAATAATTTTATTAATTTCAGTGGTATCTCGTTCCACCATAGTCCTACAAGTGGATCCGCCCATGCAAATGAGTGAAGTGATATTTTTTGCTAAACAAACTATTCAGTCTAAGAAATGGGTTTTCGAAAGCCCTGAACTTAAAAATTGGAAATGAAGGTACTTATCAATTGGTCAAGTCCTCATCTCATCCGAATGAAGTGATGTTGCATTCATTATATTATTAAATTAATCAATAATTTAGAAGTGATGAACCAAAACACATATACGTATTTTCATGACTTAAAATGAGTTTGGGATGTTGCATTTTATCCCATTATTTGTTGTCATTTTGTTTACAATCTCTCAAATATGTTATTTAATTATTGGGCTTTTTTTAACGAAGCTATTGGCAAGATAAATTGATGGTGGGAGTCAATACTGCATAAATTACAAATGAGATAAAAATAATAGATCCAGTAAGGAATGGAACCCATAAACATAGAATTGTATGAGTTGACTTCTAATGGGCACTTTAATTTTATTGGGCATGGAGTACACGATTTAATATTCACTCAAATTCTATTTTTATTTGATTGATGTGTTTTAATATTATTTTATATATTTATAATTTAATTTGATATTTAGAATACTTCAAAACTTACTTTAAAAATACTAAAATTTCATTAAAAATAGTAACATAAAATAAAAACAACATTACAATATTGAAATAAAACACATACAAGGAAATACAAATACTTAGGTACCGATAGGGGTGTAAATAAACCGAGCCGAGCTCGAATAGTGGTAAGCTCGGCTTGGGCTCATAAGAATTCGAGTCGAACCTTGACCGAACCAAGCGTAGACTGAGCTTTGACTGAATCGAGCCGAGCTCGAACAATATCATTTACATTCACACATAGTTATAGAAGGAACTATATTTAATATATTACATATATTTAATTATATTTTATTTAGTCTACATATTTAAATAATTTTAAAAATATATATTTAATTAATAATATATTTATAATTTAAAAATTAAAAGATATAAACAATAATAACAATTATACTTTTAATATTTTATATAATTTCTATATTTACTAATGAATAAATATATGTATAAAAGTAAATCGAGCCTATTATCGAGCTTTCGAGCCGGATAGTAGTTGGCTCGGCTTGAGATCATGAGTGCTAAGAGCCGAACTCGAACTCGAACTCGAACCAAGCCATTTCGAGTCGAGCTTGAACTGAATTTGGCCGAGCTGAATAATTCACGAGTCTATCAGTCTCAAATACACCCCTAGGTACCTATATGTTGCGAAAAGGAAAGCAATATAATATTTAATCCATTTTGTATATATAAAGTTTCTCCTTTGCACGTATGTCAATGCACATTTTAAACGATTAATAACTCAAATCCGTTACATGTAAAAATATTAAAAATTTGATACTCCGTATTTGAAAACTACAAAATGAGGTGAATCTAACAAGATCTCACTTCGTATACTTTTTTTTCTTGTATAGCTATGACAAAAATAGAACTAAAAGTGCTACAATAAACAGTAAAAAAAAAGTCAAAATGGTACACTTTAAAAAAAAAAAAAACAAAAAAACAAAGGGAGTATAAAATAGTAATCTGGCAATCTGGAACTAGCTCCTTCAAGATTGTTGAAGTATCCACCAAATGAACATCCGGAAAATACTTCGGATTGAACTTATTGAGCTCTTTCTTATAAAATGCATCTCAGTCTCGAGTAATGCACGAACTTGAGGATCATTTATGCAAGTCAAATTTTGATATAAATTTTTGTCTTCTCTTTTTGCTTATTTAAGTGCATAAGTCTTATCCAAGTCTTGTTGAAATTGCACACTTTATTTTTGCAACTCTTCAACAAGTTGTTTGTTTCCATCTTGAACCATATTAACGACCGATGAAGTGTATTCATTCTTTTATCTTTTAACTTCACATTTTTCACTGCGATTAGTCATTACGATTGAAAGCCACTATTATTTTCATCGAAATTTAAAGGATAACATGATATACCTTGTGAAGTTTGCCCCTCAAAAATTGGACTCTCTATTGGAAGAGAGCTGTCTAATAGGTATCTGTGGTGTCTTTTCACAATCTCGAAATTTTAGGAAATCCTTAATAATTGCCCAGACATGATCAAACTTCCATCCAAATGTGTATTTTAGATCCTCCATCTGTCACATTTTAGCTTGCATCATCTAAAAAAAATGAGTTTTACTAAACAAAATAAATTTATAAAATTATACTAATAACAAATTTAATACTCACAATATCTTCATTTGAAGTACCACTTTGGCGCCATTTTTCGGTTGCGTGCATGCAACCATGAAATTTCTTTGCATCTTTGTCAATATCTTGAATTTAAGCTTGGAGATAACTTTTTGAAAGATTTTCCCACGGCTCGGATTTTTCGATGTTGAAACTTGTTTCAAGATGCTTCCAAAACCTATCAGAATACATGGGTCTTGAGAGACTTACATGTAAACTTGACATATGAGAATATCTTCATTATGATTATAAGACAATGATCGACTCGACATTTTGATAATTAAGATAGTGAAATGGTTATATGGAAAATAAATGTGATAGGCTTGTGAATGATATGTCCCCAATAACTTATCTGTTTATAGAGCATTCATACACCAAATTAATATTTCAGTCCGAACATATTTTTCAACTCCATTTTTTTTTAGATGTGACACTACAATGCAAAAGTATGAATGTGACAATACACTACACAAAGACTTGAAAACATATTTAATTAAATTGCTTTTAATTTATGTCTAATGTTTTATAATATTTCCCCTATAATAACTTGAAAAAATAATAGTTTCACATACAATTTATAAACCATTTTATTATTACATTCTTGTTTGCGCAGTGAAAAACTTTGTAAGTTGGACCACAAGGATGAACACAACAAGATGAGTTGGACCACATTATTACTACAATCCAAACACGTTTTTCAACTCCCTTTATTCCGAATGTGAAATTATAATGCAAAAGCACGGATAGAATAATACACTACACACAAGGACGAATACTACAAGACGAATCGGACCACATTATTCACTCTGCAAACCTTTATTTATTCTACATTTAGAACGTTGCAAAATCATTACCTACAACAATATATATCTCTATATTTTTATTTTCTCTTCCAAAATATGAATTTTTTCTTTGATAATTCATCCTGTTCTTCGGAAGATGATAAACATGCAAATAATCAATTGCATCCGAGAGAGACAAGCCATGATATGCCATGCCATCTCCAATAATAACATGTTCCTTGAATCGATTTAAAACCAAATGAAAAATATTTACCAAAATGAATATTCTCTTACCAATCGATGTAAAATTTTAGTTGAAAGAAATGACTCCAAAGAATTGAAAGCTCAAACTTTTAAAAAAACTTTAATAGACAGAATGTTAGAGAAAAAACCAAATAAGAAGAATTGCCAACAATAACAAAAGAAATAATTGTCCCCGATATTGAATTTGAAAACTTTAATAAAAGAGCATTAATACAATTAGAACCAATTCTATTATATGACGAAAGATTCATTACATGGCACACAGGTTATTAGAAATACCAATATACAGAATCAATAAGTTGCCTAATAGATTATAAGAAAACTAAAATAATTAATAAGCAATGATTAATCAATTAGACTTCAAAGACAATGACAAAAATACATGCATATGGAGTTAATCTCTATAGGAGTAAAAGGAATAACCATAAAAACTTTGGAAGAAAAGTTCTAATGACTATGCTAGATAAAAGTTGAACCAATCCAACCCAAGCTATAATAGGCTATTGGAAATAGACATGAACCATAATGTAAAAGTATGTTATTTGCCACCCGATTATATGATACAAGTAACAAACTTCATGAGACGTATACACATAGCAATTCAAACTGTATGATATTGAAGAAATGGAAAAGGGACATAACTTAATGATACGTGTAGCCTTCTTAAGAAGAATCACAAACAATTGACAAACCAAACATAAAACAAAATTAAAACTGTAGTAAGCATAAAATAGGGGGTGAAGGAGTAAGTATGGTAGGACCAACAAAAATATCATCAGGAAAAAAAATATATAAATAAATTATAAGATTTATGATATGGTAATAGTTTGTCTTACCATTACAAGGAATAGAATTCCCATTATAAAGATACAGAAATATATAAGTATGGAAAGTATACAGTATTTACTATCTATAATTTTGTATTAATATCACAGTAATATAATCCCTATAATCATGCCATATAATCATGCCTTAATACGCCCCCGCAAAATGGACGTGCCATCAGCCACGGAAATTTTGGAACGTAAAAGACAAAAACGTGATCGAGGAAGAGGTTTAGTGAGCAGGTCCGCCAATTGATCTGTGGTGGTGACATAGACAACCTTGAAGATGCCTTTGCTTGACAAATCCCGCACAAAGTGAAGATCTAGAGCAATGTGCTTCATCCTGGAGTGCATAACAGGATTCAATGCCAGGCGTGTGGCTCCTAGATTATCACATAGAAATTTAGGATTGGATTGTAGTGACAAGCCAAGTTCATAGAATAGCTGATATATCCAACATACTTCAGAGGCAGTCGAGGCAAGAGCACGATACTCAGCCTCAGTAGAAGAACGTGCAACACCAGTTTGTTTTCGCGATCTCCAGGATATCGGGGATGAACCCAAGAAAATAATGTATGCCGAGGTTGACTTCCCATCTAAGACATTTCCACCAAAATCAGAATCTGAATAAGCCGTAAGTGTTAATGCCTGAGGTGTGTGAAGTAATAAACCATGGTGAATCGTGCCCCTGAGGTAGCGTAAAATGCGTTTGACCCCTAACCAATCAGGGGCTGTGGGATGAGCCATGGACTGGGCCAACTTGTTTACAGCGAAAGAGATATCCGGCCTGGTAATAGTAAGATATTGTAATCCCCCTATTGCACTTCGATACTCAGTCGAATCAACATCACCCGAAACTGAAAGGTTATTCGACGTAGCCATTGGTGTGGAAACAGGTTTTGACACCTCCATATGAAACTTTTGATGAAGTCCCAGCATATACTTGTGTTGGGAAAGAAATAAACCTTCCCGACACCGAGTTACTTCAACTCCTAAAAAATATGTCAGTGGGCCAAGATCCTTCAAGACAAAGGTGCTTTGCAAGTGTGCAACAAGGGACTCAATGGAGGAGCTTCTAGAGCCAGTGATGATTATATCATCCACATAGACCAAAACTAGGAGGATAATATCGCCTCGCCGGAAAATGAATAAACTGTTATCAGCTTGGGAGTGGTAAGACCCAAAGCTAATAAGTGCTGAACTCAATGTGTGATACCAAGCACGCGGAGCTTGTCGTAATCCATAAAGTGATTTTTTCAAGAGACAGACATGGTGAGGATGTGATGGATCAACAAATCCTGCGGGTTGTTGCATATATACTGGTGTAGGCAATGTGCCATGGAGAAAAGCATTACTAACATCCAGTTGGCGAATATCCCATTTGTGAAATAGAGCCATGGAAAGAACAGTGCTAATGGTAAATGGTTTGATAACTGGACTGAAAGTCTCATGAAAATCTACACCTGGCCACTGATGAAAGCCTTTCGCAACTAGACGTGCCTTGTATCTTTCTATGGTTCCATCAGGTTTCCGTTTAATTGCAAATACCCACTTACACCCAACAACATTACTCTCTTTTGGTGGGGAAACAAGATCCCACGTGCCATGATATGGTAAAGCAGTAATCTCATCAGCCATGGCCTGTCTCCAATGTGGTATCTTTAAGGCTTGTGATACAGAAGATGGAGTGCACTCATCTGACAAAGTATGTGTGGTGGAGACAAGAGCATTCATTGAGTGTGTGAGAGAAGGTGGTAATTGAGTGTGAAAACCATCCAATCGATGCGGTAGCGTTCGTGGGCGGGTAGAGCGACGGCGAGGTGGAATGTCAGGTTCTATAGAAGAGTCACCTGGTGGTGAGGCTGGTGGGCTCACGGAAGGGTCTTGCTGATCAGGTGGGTGCACACCAAGAGTAGACAAAGGGAGAGTAGCAGGTTCGTCCTCGGTTAAAGGCAATGATGGTATCAAGGGAAAGCCGACTACTGCTTGTTCCAAGAAGCGAACATGACGTGAGATGTAGACCCTGCTAGTAACTGGATCAAAACATTTGTAAGCACTCTGAGTGAGTGAATACCCAACAAATATACATAGTTTTGCAGTAGGTTCTAATTTATGCGAATTATAAGGTCGCAACCAAGGATAGCATATGCAACCGAAAATACGCAATTTTTTATAATTCGGCTTCACACGAAATAATGCCTCAAATGGACTAAGCAGTTGTAAAATGGGGGTTGGCAACCTGTTTATCAAATAGACAGCCGTTTGGAAAGCAAATGACCAGAATGATTTTGGGAGCTTAGCATGGTGCAGGAGAGCTTTGCCCGTTTCAACAACATGTCGATGCCGGCGTTCAACAAGGCCATTTTGTTCCGGAGTATGAGGGGCTGTAGTGAGCCATTGGATGCCATGAGTATGAAAATATGACTTTAATGCGATAAACTCTCCACCATTGTCGCTATAAAAATTGCATATAGGAACCCCAAATTTTTTCTCAGCCAAGGGATGAAACTTCTCAATAATTTCTTTGACATCAAACTTGCATACCATGGGAAATATCCAACAATATTTTGTGTAGGAGTCCACCAGCAATAAATAAAAACGGTACCCATCAATAGACAAAGAAGTAGGCCCCAATACATCAGCATACACATATTGTAGTGGTTTACTCGCATGTAGAGTAGAAGTAGAAAAAGATAGCTTATGAGTTTTGCAACATAAACAAGAATCACATGCAAAATCCTTCTCATTAGATGGAACAGTAGGTAAATCATTTTGCGAGATAATAAGTTTGCTTATACGACTCGATGGATGTCCGAGTCGAGAATGCCATGTATGTAGATTGGTGCGCAGACCAAAATTATTAAAATGAGCAAAAATTGATGGATAATAATTTAAGCGGTAGATACCCTAGTCACACCGGCCTTGAGCTAGAGGTGCCCCCGTAGTTCGATCCTTCACAAGAAATAAGTTTGGAAAGAATTCCACAGAAACATTATTAGTTCTAGTGAAGCGATGCACATATAGGAGGTTTTGTTCAGCTTGGGGAACACATAGAACATCATCTAAATGAAATGTATGAGATGGAGAAGCAATAGTAGATTTACCGGTGTGGGAAATAGGCATAGTGTGTCCATCAGTGAGATGAACTTCTTCAGTGCTATCATATTCTGAGTGCAAGGAAAGATTACCCAAATCATTTGTAATGTGGTGTGAAGCACCAGAGTCCATGATCCATGAGTTATTAGGAAGGGTTTGAGAAGATCGGGTATGGTTGGCACTAGGTGGCGCTGTTGAAGTAAATCGCCAACATGTCTTTGCTGTGTGTCCTGGAATCTCACAGAGTTGACATACGATATGTGGAGTTGTGGTTCCATGAGTTGTAGGAAAATTAGATAGCCCCTGCCCAGAATGACGTGAGTTAGCGAAGTAACCGCGACCCCTTCCACGGCTGGATCCACGAGATGAACCAGTGTGTGAATTCCGGTGGTTGCGATTAGATCTGGATTGAGCTATATTAGCCGAGACAGATAACTCAGATTTCGAATCATCTAGAGTGTCAACAAATTTTTCTTGTGCTATCAAAAGATCCATGAGTTGGGGAAAAGGGATCGAGTTTGTTTGAGCACGAATTAAGGCTGCAATGTCCCGAAACTTTGGACTGAGACCGCCTAAAACATATAATGTGAAATCATCATCAGAAATGGGAGAGTCAATGAGAGACAATTCATCAGCTTTTGCCTTGAGAGAGTGCATATAGTCAGCAACTCCACGGGTGCCCATCTTGGCGGATTGAAGATCACTCTTCAATTGCATTACACGAGCCCTTGATTTGCTTGCAAAAATTGAATGAAGACCACGCCAGGCAGATGCAGAGGATGTGTAAGAGGTAATATATGGAGATACCTCGTCTGTGAGAGAGCCTTGGAGAAAAGCGTATACCAGCTGATCTTGCCGAAACCATAAGCGATGTGCGGCATCAGTGGAAACAGGTTCCAGTATAGAACCATTCACATATCCAAGAAGATCATGACCGTTGAGGATGGCTGTCACAAGGGAAAGCCATTGAGGAAAATTTGAACGTGTTAATTTGTGGGATGTTGGAAATGGTGTGGTGATGACAATGACTGGAGATGTAAGTTCAGTGGTTTGTGAAGATGATGAATCAGTCATGGTTAATCAAACAATTGAAAAATAGTGGATCGTAATATGCTCTGATACCATATAAGATTTATGATATGGTAATAGTTTGTCTTACCATTACAAGGAATAGAATTCCCATTATAAAGATACAGAAATATATAAGTATGGAAAGTATACAGTATTTACTATCTATAATTTTGTATTAATATCACAGTAATATAATCCCTATAATCATGCCCTATAATCATGCCTTAATATAAATTGAGATCTATCAAAATTCTTTTACAAAACAAATACTATAAACTTAATTCCAAAAAATAAGGACCTATAAGAGATTGGCCACCAAACTAAGCCTCCACCTCCAAATGAAGTTTGGCCGCACTAGGGTATTTACAGGCTACAATAAGAACCTACTTGTATAAGAGAATGATGGGCCGATGCAATACTTGTTCGGCCCGAGCACATTGTTTTAGTCCATCAATAATAACCCTGTCCACTGAGTGCGATAACCCTTAGACCAAATCATAATATGGATTCTTCTTATTATGTTATCCTTGAGCTTCCCCCGTGTCTAATATATCATCACATGTCCATTAATTAATTAAAATATTGACAAATTAATTAATTAATACATCATTTTTAGTCTTAGGTTCAATGCGGCCTGGAGATACCCGATTATTCACCAAAAAAATTAATACATCATTCCTCGAGCGGTACCACTCGACCTCATTATCATACTAGATAAAATACACCTCTAGGTTTGCATGATAATCTTTATGAGTTCCTCAAAAAACATCATCATCCTAGAATATTAGGCCACATATTCCTTCCATAATCAATAGCACACAATATAAGCAACACTATCTCCCAACTCACCGAGCTTGTTGATGTAACATATAAGCAATACATTAATTATACGTGCCTATTATTATATAGGGATTAAGAGGACGAACGAACATCCATAATAACCGATGTCTTGTTCTTTTACACAGTCATGGATGATTCATGGATTCATGGTTTGAGTTGTCGGGTTGATAACTTTAATATTTTTAAAAATTTAGGTTCATGGATTTTTCGGGGGTTCTTTGCTTCGTTAGTTGAAACTTTTAAGACAATTTGTGTTTTTTGATTCTCTGGAAGCACTTCGTTTGGTCTCTTTACGGGACACCGAGGTTATACCATTTTGCATTGCCCATTTTGATCGAGAATATTAAGAGGATGCATGGAATGTGAACATTGTGCTATAGAATTTTATGGCAAAATACTTGGTGAAAGAAGGTGCGGGTGGAAGTATCGATCATGTTCGACAATGGATGCAACCATTTCCTGTTCGTGATTTAATGGTTCTTTTGCTTAATTCTGAATTCCCTTTCAGTGTTCTATATAAAGAAAAAAAAAAAGACCTAAAAAAGAAGAGGTACACAACTATTACATGGCTAGAATATAAGCATAATAATAGTATAATATTTCTGGTATAAGTTGGGAACGAATGTTGACTCAAGCCAATTAAAAGATGACTCAACCACATGATTTCAAGACTTTTCAAGTCAAATTTGGAGTCCACATTTCAATGTTTATTAATAGATAGACTAGTATAATAATTTAAAATTTTAAAAATAAATAAAAATAAAGTGTTCACTTTCGAGAAAAGGGACAACAACAACAACAACAACAACAACAACAACAACAACAACAACAACAACAACAACAACAACAACAACAACAACAACAATAATAATAATAATAATAATAATAAAATGGGAGTGATATATTGATTTTCAGAGTTTCTTATACTGGTATTCTTAGGCCACATTAAACATAAGACTAATAATTGATTTTTAGAGTTAATGATCCCTTAAACTTATTTACATATATTCATAATGAAAATGATACTACAATATACTTTAGGATCTGTTGGACAATTAGCTATTAGTAGTTGTTAACTGATTACATGAGTGTTATATATTAGTCAAATCGGCTGTTTTAAAATCAACCAATCTATATTATATAAAGAGTCTTGATCTTATGAATAGTGATGGGCCAATGGGCTTAAAAAATAATTAATTTTTTTTGGTGAAAAAAAATTATTAAATTGAAATGTTAGTTTTGAGACTTAGTTGGAATTCAAGAAAATTATAATTTATATTTACTATTGTTTTATTTGGAAGAGCATTTTCTATTATTTTTTAATTAATAATTTAATATTTTTAATTAAAATAAACTATATTGAATGTATGCAAATTATTTATATTATTATTAAAACAATAATTTATATTTAAAGCAAAATTAAGCGTGATTTTCTTTACCAATTTATTTATTTTATAAGAATTTTTTTTGCCCTAAAGACACATTTTTATTAAAAATTTGGATGAAAATTTAGATATTGAAGGTTTTAATAATTTCACATAGTAAGAATACTAATATAGATAGATAGCTAAATATTATATATATATATATATTGTTTTAAAATAATATGTAGTTTTATTGAGTGTTTTTCTTTTTGCTTGACAGCCAGTATAGGCTAGGGAAAAACAGAAAAATTAAGAAAGACGGCTAGCAACGGGGGAACCACGTGTCAGCAGCATCAGTGGCCAGAATAGGCTTCAACACAGCTGGCGGAAAGGCTCAAGTAGTAAAGAAGTGTTCATCATCTGCACCTAACTTAGCAAGACAGTCAGCAACGGAATTTCCTTCGCGGAGAATGTGACTGCAATTACAATGAATGAATTCCCTTCTCAGATCTTGGATTTGCATCAGATAAGCCGAGAGAGAATGACGGGTGGAAACAGGAGAATTAACAAGACGAAGTGCTTCCTTGGAGTCACAATAGCATGAAATCTCTTGAGCCCCATGATCCTTAGCCATCTTCAAACGATACAGAATGCCAACCAATTCGGCCTGGAGAACTGAGACATCACCAAGATAGCCTGAGATCCTAACCAGCCAACGGCCATCATGATCCCTAAGAGCTGCCCCGAAGCCAGATCTTCCTCTATCATCCAGTCGCGAACCATCAGTGTGGAGAAAGATACCCATCTAAGGTCCCATATTCCATTTAACAAGGCGTGGTTGAGGGTCGATAATTCTGACACGAGGTTGCTCTCGTTCCAGATCCTCTTTCAAGTGATCATGACGACGACAGAGAGCTTGAATAGAGGAAGTCTTCCCCTGGAACACCCTGAGATTGCATTCCATCCAAGCAATCCATATTCCTGCAATGAAAACAACCCCAAATTTTTTGAACATGCCATAGAGCCAAACCTGAAACTGTGGTATGCCAATGGAATGTAGGTCGGGAGGGATCTCAACACCAATCGCATGCCATAAGTTCACCACCCAATTGCAATAAAAAAAGACAATGGAACCAACTCTTCTCACGATCCCCGCAAGTACTGCAAAGAGGGTTAGCAACAAGCCTTCTGCTAAACCGAAGAAGGTTACACGGAATAGCAGCCCATGAAATCAGCCATAATAGCATACATAATTTTTCAGGAAAAAATGCAGACCACATCCATGACCAGCCCTGATTAGTACTATCATTTCCCATAAGAAATTTATATCCCGATCTAGCTGTGTAGACACCATCAATGGACCCTTTCCATAGCCACCCATCATCACAAGCCTGATGAAGGCATGGAGGTGGGGAGGAGAGAATATTATCACGAATAGCAACAGGGATGATAGTATACATCCTGGTAAAATTCCAACCATGGTCAGCGATAACGTCTTTAATCCGAAGGTCAAGATCACATACCTCAATGAAAGGCACTAAGGGACCCAAAGCCTTCCCTTTATATACATTTTATAGAGTGTTTATATGTAATCCGATTAACTATATCTAATAAAAATATCTATTGTTTATATGTGATAATTAATTTATTAAATGCAATAATTTTTTTGATAATTTAAGGACTTAGTGAAGTGATCAAGTTTTTTTACTTCCAACCTTATGTGGTGGTTCGAGTCCCTACCATGTCTCCTATCTCTCATATTTGTCCCTTTATAATTTATGGGAAAGGCTTTCCCTATGTAGGTTGTGAAAAAAATATATATATATTATATACATTTAAATAATACACTATTTTTAAACTACTAAGATTCATAATCTAAATTTGGAAAATTGATATTTCATGTTTAATTGTTGACGAATTAATTATTGTTCAATCAACAAACAAATATTAAATTTCAGTATTTTAATTCTTCAAACAATATTAATTATCATTATCACATCCCAGTCCATTCGGACTGGGGTAATACTAGTATTACTATATATAAGTTGACTATTAGGCCCAACAGATTCATAATTGGATAATTGGATGTTGTTTTAAACTATTTTGTCTCTTTTAAAAAGCTTCTTCTTTTTTTTTTTAATCTCTAAAATGAGATGATTGAAAATAGTTTTCTTTTACCAAACATGACTAAATTGACACTCTTAAGTACTCCATCTTCAAATGAATGTGCATAATGTTGTAACCCCAAATTGACATACATACTTTAACTTAAAGTTTTATTATAGTTATACAAGTTAAAATATAGCTAAGTAAGATCTTGTTAGATTCCTTTCGTCTTGTAGATTTTAACTATCAAACTTTTAGAATTTTTACTTGTACCGGATTTGAATTATTAATTGTTTAAAATATGTATTGGACTGCATGCTGAGTGGATCCGTAGCAATTTTTAAAAAATAGATGAAGTACAATATTTTCCATAAGAAAACATAGATATTTTCCAAATGACATGTCTGATGTCTCACTAAAAATGTCCCAGACTTGAGCACAGAAACCAATGAGCATATTTAATAGATAATGTCTACTAATAAAAATTATATTATATATTGGATAAAAATTATACGGATTAAAAATTTTCAGTATACTATAAATTTTGGTACAATATGATATCGTACCGTAAGATTCGATGCGGTAACGGTATAGATTTTTTGATACTACGGTACACTGTTATTGTATCGAACTTCGGTATATACTGCAGTATCGGTATGTTGATATGTACCGAAGGTTCGATGTGTCGATATATACCTAGGGCTGGGGAAAAATACCGAATATACCGCACATACCGTATCGAAAAATAACCGAGAATATCAAAATTTTCAGTATACCGTAATTTTCGATACGGTATCAATGATACCGTACCATAAGACTTCGGTATGGTAACGGTATAAATTTTTTGATACCGCGATATACCGTTACCGTACCGAACTTCAGTGTACCTTGGTATCGTTATGTCGGTATATACTAATTGTTCGGTATGTCAGTATATACCGCGATACCGGTATATACCGCAATACCGGTATGCTGGTATGTAGCGAAAGTTCGGTATGTCGTATATAACGCAATACCGGTATGTCAGTATGTAGCGAATGTTCGGTATGACAGTATATACCGCAATACCGGTATGTCGGTATGTACCGAAGGTACGGTATATCGGTATATACCCGAACTTACCGAAATGTTGGTATGTAAGGTATGAAAATATTTCATACCGAAACTTTCGGTATACCGAAAGGAGGTTCGGTACGGCAACGGTATGAAAATTTTCATACCATAAAGTTCGGTACGGTATACGGTACGGCGAAATTTTTTACCGTACCGACCCACCCCTATATATACCGTGATACTAGTATGCACTGAAGGTTCGGTATATCTAGGGGTGGGTCGGTACGATATACCGAAAAAATTTTGCCGTACCGTATACCGTAACGCACTTTACGGTATGAAATTTTTCATATCGTTGCCGTACCGAACCTTTCGGTATGAAATATTTCCATACCGATATTTCGGTAAGTTCGGTATATACCTCTATACCGAACATTTGGTGTATACCGACATACCGGTATCGCGTTATATACTGACATACCGAATATTTATTACATACCAACATACCGGTATTGCGGTATATACCGACATACCAAACTTTAGCTACATACCAGCATACCGGTATTACGGTATATAACGGTATCACATTATATACCGACGTACCGAACAATCGGTATATACCGATATAACGATACCGCGGTATATACCGAAGTTCGGTACGATAACGGTATACCGCGATATCAAAAAATTTATACCGTTATCGTACCGAAATGTTACGGTACGGTTAATTTCGATATTCTCGGTATTTTTCGATACGGTATGTGCGGTATGCGGTATATTCGATATTTTTCCCCAGCCTGAAGTATATTGGTATATACCGAACTTACCGAAAAATATACATAATTTATATAATTACACAAATTTAATCCTATATCGGTATGTATCAAATGTTCGGTATATAATTACACAAATTTAACCAAATGAGAAATGAGAATGGAACTCCCAACTGCAAAATTTATTTATTGATTTGTTACAACTTTTATTTAGGTTCTAAAAAGTATTCTTAAAATAAGCATAAAATGGTTACGTGGAAATCCAAAATTAAGATAAAAAAGCGAAGTGTGGAATTTGGGAAGACCGCACGGCACAGGCCACTGGTCTCAAAGAGAATCCCTTTCTCCTTTTTCTCTTTCACTGATAATAGTTCTCTCTCTCTAAAAGGTTCCCAAAATTCCAGTCAATTGTCGTCATGTGTGTGAAGGGAGAACCCTAGAGAGGAGGAGGAGCGCGTGGATTTGCAGCAGTGGAGACTGGAGGGGATCTCTCTTCGCTCTACAGTCTACTCACCGCTGACGGTCATGGACCCTTTAGTTTTGGACAAGTTAATCGATAAACTCGTCGAGGTCCGATCGTCCAAGCCCGGGAAAGTCGTGCAGCTTGCCGAATCGGAAATTAAGCAGCTTTGCGCTGCGTCCCGAGATATCTTCAATAGTCAACCTAATCTGCTCGAACTCGAAGCGCCAATCAAGATTTGTGGTATGTTTATGAGTATGTTTTAATGTTTTGAATTTCGTGATTTTGTTACTCTTTCGGTGGCTTGGTGTGTGCTTTTTGACCATGCCAAGGATTAGGGACTTCCGCTGGATTTTTATATTTTTAATTTTTTGGTACTGTGTTGTCTCAGCCCCTTAAAGTTGATTTATCCACTTTGAGGGCTGTTAACTTCTTGTGCTACAATAAAATTTAGTATTTTTTTGAAGTTTGTGTCACTTTGTTGTTTTATTTTTGTGACCCTTTTGTGAATGCATGTAACTTCAACAAACCGTTATTAGGGTTTCTGATTTTTGGTTCATATGAAGTAACCAGGCTGAAGAATCTAAATAGTAATTCGTGTGTGCGTCTCTCTCTTTTTTTTTTTTTTTTTTTTTTTTTTTTTTTTTTTTATAAAAAAAAATAAAATAAATTTATTGTATGTCTGGTCTAGATACTGTAAAGCTAATTGTGAAGTTTGAATGTTTTGAGGTGTCGGGTTTCACTTTCATGTGTGCATGAAGTTTACCAGTGGTAGCTTTAAACTCATAGATATTAGTTCTCTTGTTGCATAATGAAGCTTTAATGCATTTGTTTTTCCTTTTTACTCATGAAAAACCCATTTGAATCACCTTTATTTTCTTAACTTTTTGGTATATGTTGTAGACTTCATAAATTTTTATTAGGAATATAGATATAGATTCTTGAAGGTGTTTACTTTGGATTACATTGTTGCGATGAAGGTTAGTCCCAGCATTGCATTGCAACACAATTATCTTTCACATAACATAACTTGATTAGTGAAGGAGATCTATTTCTTATCTGTTCATGATTTTGTCCATGGGATGTCTAGTCTAAACTTCTTCGAATTGCATTTGTTGTAGCTACTCTTGAGAACATACTTGGAAGTCACATCTATGCATGAAGGGTTTGAAAATTTCATTGGTTGGCTTAATTTTAAACCTGGTGGTAATTTAAAAAGTCCAGGGATGGATGAAATTCATTATACTAGAAGGCTAATCCTACAGTGACATAACTCACTATCCCGTTGCGAGACCGAAACATGAATGCATATCCATCCTAGCAATGTGGTGAATGATCCAATGAGTAATAGTGTAATACAAGTTCCAAGGGGTTGGAGGACTTACAAGAATGAAAAATGATGCATCATGAGATAGATATCATGCAATGTGTGTAGATTCTAGCTGTAATACTTCATTTTCTAAGTTTGTGGTATTTAGAATTAGAGTGCAAGCTATGTCAAACTAGCATGGTTTAATTTGCTCAAATTCTGGAGTACAGTATCTTGCAATGTTCCCTGGTTTGATTTATGTTGATTATCAACACCTAAAATTGTTTATTTCAGGTGACATTCATGGGCAATATAGTGATCTTTTAAGGCTTTTTGAGTATGGAGGTTTCCCACCAAAATCCAATTACCTATTCCTGGGTGACTATGTCGATCGAGGGAAACAAAGTTTGGAGACAATATGCTTGTTACTTGCATATAAAATTAAATATCCGGAGAACTTCTTCCTTCTTAGAGGGAACCATGAGTGTGCATCTATAAACAGAATTTATGGATTTTATGATGAATGTAAACGCCGCTTCAATGTGAAATTGTGGAAAGCCTTCACTGATTGCTTTAATTGTCTTCCTGTTGCTGCACTCATTGATGACAAGATATTATGCATGCATGGAGGCCTCTCTCCAGACCTCAACAATCTGGATCAGATTAGAAGTTTGCCCCGCCCAACTGCTATTCCAGATACTGGGTTGCTTTGTGATCTTCTCTGGTCCGATCCTGGAAAAGATGTTAAAGGATGGGGAATGAACGATAGAGGGGTTTCATTTACTTTTGGCCCTGACAAAGTCTCAGAGTTCCTCACAAAGCACGATTTGGACCTTGTCTGTCGTGCTCATCAGGTAGAGAATCCTTATTCTATGATTTTCTACAAGTCCACCATTCACTTGGCATCATGTCTTCTTTGCAGGTGGTTGAGGATGGATATGAATTCTTTGCAGAAAGGCAGCTTGTTACAATCTTTTCAGCCCCAAACTATTGCGGTGAATTTGATAATGCTGGTGCAATGATGAGTGTTGATGAAAATTTAATTTGCTCTTTTCAAATCCTGAAGCCAGCTGAAAGGAAGAACAAGTTCATGATGTCCACTAAAATGTGATGTGCACCATTCCTTCCCAATTTTCAAGGTCAGATAAACTTTTGATCAGTTCTTTCTTATTCTCAGTGTTTTCTTTGTCGTTTGTGTTTTGGATTACCAAATTATTCTCTTTATGCCTCTCTATGAAGTGAGATCCTTTAAAGCTAAATTACATCAGATAAAATAAAATTAACTTTCTTTCTTGCACACAAAAGAAAAAGAATGAGCTCAATGGTGTTGCTTGATTAGTCACTTTTAGTTCGGTTTTATCACAATCGCATGCTGGACTTATATCTGTTGGAGCGTCTACATGTCAACAAAATTTCACAAGAACAAAACTGTGGAATTGTTTTCTTAAAAAATAAATAAAAAGTGGTTGGTTGTGCCATTATGATATTCAATTTTGTTTCTGTAAAATCTTTGTCTTACGTTATGATCCAACGGTGTATTTGCCTTCTTGACTTTGAGATTGAGCGTAAACAAGAGCCGATTTGCTAAAAACTTAAGTAAAAATTTCAAGGTAAAATCTTAAGTTTTGATTGTCATTCAGTTTTACAAATTGCACAATCAGGTTGTATTTGTTTAATTGTTTTCCCATCATCAGCTTACATTCATATGATGATTGTCATGTCGTGCCTCTAAATCATAGACTTAAGAATTCATTGTATGTTTGCAAAATGTTGTTCAAAAACGAGTGTAAATAGAGGGCATAGGAAATTTTGCAAAGAAATCAATAGATGATATTTAGTTTCTAAAAACTATGTTGTCTTATTATTTGGAATCTTTATATGATAGAGTGCTATGAATATTTGTGTCTTTTGTCTTCCAGCTTCTGAGATTGAAGCCGGCACATTGTCGTTTGTCTTCTAAAGAAACAAGAGTGTTGTTAAAGTTACTTATGAGATGTTAAACTTCTTTAGTTTAAATCTTCAGTGTGCATCTATGTTAGAAGTCTGCATGTTCTATGGTCCACAATAGAAAGAAGATACCGTATCCATCCATATACAAATACTATTGTGTTCCGCCAATATATATTCTGGAGTAGTTCTTGAGTTTTGAATGCTTTGCTTTTGGGTAGAAATTATGCACATTCATTTAAGGCCATTTTCACTTTGTAAGATAGGATTGATTAATTTAATCAATCTTAATAGGAAAATTTAATCCCATTTGATTAATATTTTGTTCACTTTGGTGGGTTAAATAATCACATGCTTAAAAACTATGAGATTAATTTAATCACAACTATTTTCCTTGGAAATAATCCGATCATTTAATATTACTGGGCCCATGATTAATCATGGCCTTAATCCTTAAAATTAAACGTGGGATTAAGTTGGATAAATTTATTTATCCAACCTAATCGTACAAAGTCAATATGGCCTAAAAGTTTTAAGTTTGTAGAATATTGACCATTGGTGCCCCGGGTTGCTAGGAGGTTTATTTTTATTTTTTTAAATGAATGGTACCCCTCCAATTAGGTTAACTTTCTAGCTTTTGTTCCAACAATTAAGAAATAATTCTTTTGTCTAATTTTCACCTAATAAATTGCGTAGGAATAAACCTTGGATACATGAAAAGTGAATAAATGATGAGGGGCAGAAATGGAAAAATATGGGTATATTTAGTATTTAAGAAGTGTGAAAATCTTACATTTGAATGTAGTTAAAATGCCTAGAAAATCATGTTTGAATGTGTTTTTTAAGATGTTTTTTCATAAATGCATTGTTATTGTTGTGAAACTAGTGAGGGAAAAAAAAAAGAGCTATTGAATAGTAAAAAAAAAAATACTAGTAATTGTTTTGAAGGTTTTAAAATTTCAATATATAATGAATATGGATGATGTGATTGTCAATATGATTAATAGGGTGCGCGAGATATGGGGTTTTGTGAGGGTACAAAAGTTTAGATTTAAATTTTAATAGGGATAATGGTTGTTTTATTACTAAAATTTTATTTTATTTTATATTTATAATATAAGAGGATGAATACAATTATACAAAGTTGCAAAAGCTGTGTTAATGTGTTTTCTTTTAGGTGTGTGTGTAGTGTAAGTATGTGAAAAAATGAAGAAAAAAAAGTAGATGCATTCAGACAAGCACGAGCACCTTATATTTTGAATAGTAGGGAACAATAAATATTATTTCTGTATTTAAGTTGATTTGATTTTGGGAATGGAACTTAGACCCCGGTAGTCATCTCCTCTACCTTCCAACCATAGGTTGGGGTTCGATTCCCACCTGGCCCCCTATGCCTCCCCTTTATCCCCCTTTGTAATTTGTATGGTTTAGGCTCCACACACCTTTGCCGACACATAGGTGATAGGTGTCAATGTTTACCAAAAAAAAGTTGATTTGATTTTGTTACCTGTTTATAGGACTTTTAAGTATATGCCCCCTCGCATCCACATTTATTATTTAGAGATATTCCATCTTTAAATGTTAAAAAAGAATCATTATATTTCCTTCAGTGTTTTCTTTCTTTCTTTCTTTTTTTTTTTTTTTTTTTCTATCTTTGTTTTTTGACTAATTTTTTCACATGGAAAATGTTTAATTGATCTTTAGGCTGTTAATTCTGTACTTGGGGCGTTTTCCGGTGGGGTTAATCTTCCGTACATTTTGTGTTAGAGATGCATAATTACTCCTTACTATCTCGGGCCACCAATGCATTATGCATTTGATTACTAAGTCTGCTTCGGACACTCTTGTTGCTACAGGTACCATACCCGGCCAGAAGAAATTACCATTGCACCTTTCTCAAGAATCCTCCCAAGAATCCCCCAGGGCATATGGGATAAGGAGCCAGCTTAGGATTTTTCATCCCTAATATGTATTATGCATTTACCAAATGTGGTTGTATTGCTTTGGTTCAAGCGAGCTCAGCTGATAGATAAGCTGCTAGTTGTACCCTGTTAGTTTTCCTTCACCCTTTTAATAAAGGGTTTTGTGATCCCGTGTAGATAAATCCGGATATCGTGCTACTACTGAATTATGAACTCCAACAATTGCCCCAGTTGTTTTTCCTTTTCCGGGTTCCAAGTGGATTTGGGGGAATCCTTATTTCATGAGCTGTTTTTCCTGTTCCAGGTTCCAAAGCGGATTTGGGGAATCTTGCTTCATGTGTGTGCGTGGTGAAATGGTGTGTTTTATAGTTAATGGTTTCTTAAGCTTATTAGTTGCTCGTGTTTTATGTGTTTTCTTCATCTCATCATTAGCTCATCCCACTTTGATATTTGCCAAAGCAGTTGGAGGACTGATATGGAAGGGTGGTTGGTTTGTTGTCTCAAAATTTACGCATCAAGCAAAAAAATTTATACTATGAGGTGCTCGGAAATGGTCGAAATAGTTGAATAGGAGGATCACTATGACTATAGCTCTTGGTAAATTTACCAAAGACGAAAATGATTTATTTGATATTATGGATGACTTGATATTATGGATGACTGGTTACGGAGGGACCGGTTCGTTTTTGTAGCGAGATGGTGGTTTTTGTTGTTCCCGCGAAGCGAAGATCATTCGCTTGCTTGCTATGGATCCACAATGCACGCAATCAAATGTATATTTTAAACTATGAATAACTCAAGTTTGGTAAAAATAAAAAATTTAAAAGTTTGATATTAAAAAAACTATAAGATGAAACGAATCTAACAAAGATTTCACTTGACTATAATTTAATTTGTATAACTATAATAAATTTTAAATCAAAGTGAGCTCGTGAACTGTGGCAAAAGAGTTGATGGAGCAAGAATAAAAAAACGGAAAGGGAGTATTATTTAGTAAAAAATTAAACTATCTTTTGTAAGCTACTGGCCAAAACCAATTCTAGCACCTGTTTTGTTGCTAATTATATTATTTTTGGGATTCATTAATAAGAAAGTGTTGTATGATGAGTGGTTTATACCCAAAAACCATTGGATAGATAGCCCATTGTAATGTTTGCTTGTCAGATGTTTTTGTTCTGAATAATAAAATTAAAAAAAGTTCTGTTTATAAAAAGAATTTTATAATTTCTAAAAGTAAAGAAATTGTTGTGCAAACATCAAATGTCTTTTCGTGATCTTTCGCAAAAAACAATGTCTTTTCGTGATAAAGTTTGTACATTATTGAATTTTAATTGGACAGTTGGGACCCTAAAGATTGAGTAAAATACTCTATCATTCTTTAAGGATGGAAAGCTTAATTGGTAGAATTTTTCATCTTTCATTTATTTATTAGTAAAAATAGAGTAGTAGATAGGGAGACATAATTTTTCTTATATTAGTAAATGAAGAAAGAAAACAATATATTTTATTAATTAGTATAAACAGATTGTTTTAAATAGAACAAAGTATTATTAATGTTTTTTCCTTTGTTTGTCTTTTCCTAACCTTGTTAGGGTTTAGGGTTTAGTGTCGAAAAAAAAAACAGAATAAAGTATTATTTAGTATTCGAGAACAATTGGTTAAGTTATGAAGTATGACTTTGAACATTTAGGTTGGTTGTTCAGTTCCCCACCTGGTTCCCCATTCATCATATTTATTCATTTGCAATTTGTGCTACAGGACTCCCACTACCTCTTTCCTAATCTAAAGAGCCTGTTCAACAAAATTTTTCTTAGAAAATTTACATGGAAACGGTTACGGTGCGGACAACATCCGCAACCGTTGAATTCGGAACTCAACGACATGACATACACAACTCAGCGAAGGGCCAACCCAATTCAGCGACGCAACCTATTCAATTCAGCGATAATGTCCATCTCAGCGACGTTTGAAGTTAGAGCCGTTTGAAGGTCATTGGGATTTTAAACGCATCTCAACGATGGAGCCTTCACAATTCAGCGACATGACCTATGTAATTCAGCGACATTGCCTATGCAACTCAGCGGCATTATTGTATTCATTTCAGCGATATAATTTTATATTTCAGCGACATAGTTCTATGCATTTGAACGCATCTCAGCGACGGCTCCTACACAATTCAGTGACATGACCTATACTATTCAGTAACATGACCAACATAATTCAACGACTTGATATAGTAACCTTACAAATGATCTCAACCGTTGGACGATGAAAATGATCAACGGTTGCGGACGACGTCCAAACGTCCGCACAGAGGAAACATCCGCACCCTACCATACACCAATTTACATTATGATCAATGAACTTAATTAAGTTAGTTTGAAAAGATTTATATTATAATTATTTATAGGTTGTGATGGGATGACGTTTGCTCAACACTCTTCTTAGAGGGTGTTTGGATGTGCGTTTTGAAAAATACTACAATGTTTAGCAAATAAATAATAAGATAATTGATGCAACAAAATGTTTGTAGAAATAATTATTAATTTTACGGTTGGGCACTTTTCCCATTTATATGTTTACTACTTAGGCCATCTCCAACCCACACCTCTATTTTACAGTTACACTAACTTTATTTTCCAGTTAAATTTACAGTTTTCCACTATCCCTCTCCAACCCACAACTCTAAATTTCCCTCTACAATAGAATATCCATTTTGATTCCATTTACTATTCATATAAATTTTTATTGATCAAAATATTTATTATATATTTTTAATATATTTTATATTTATTTTATGTATTTTAAGTTATTAATAAAAAGAAAAAATAAAAAGGTATAAAAAACTCTGGAAAAAATATAAAAATAAAATTATTTGCAAAACAAAAAAATGATAATAAAAAAAAAGAAATAATGCAGGACACAACAAGTAAAAATAAGAAATGAAAAAGAAAAGAAAAAAAAAAAGAAATAAAGGGGATATAGCCGGATGAGCAGTACCCGCAAGATATGGCGGTGTCCTGTTGGAATCCGCTAAATTTGCCGATGCCGTTGAAGAATTTGGAGGCAGCGATGGAGCTCCCGCTCCGCCGTTAATAGCGTTCCACGCTATTTTAGAGAGTGCGTTGGAGTTGGTCTTAAAGACTCAATTAAGTCCTCAAGGAGCTAGAGAGATGCTTTAATTTGTAATTGAGATTTTTTTTGCAGAGGTCCACTATATACTAAATATATATAGTGTATAATATATAATATATCATCCAAAACATTGAAGATCGAATTTTCAGTTTTCAAGCTTCTATCTCCCATCAAGGAAAACCAAGAGCCAAGGGTGGACGCTTATGCTGACCTGTCTCAACCAGCTACTTGCGACACTGGAGTGGTGGAGGGAGAGGCTGGGGTGGAAGAATCGGATGTGGGGATGTGCGAGAGCCAAGGGAATAAGGTGACGTATGGTCTCGCTAAGGATGGCGATTCAAATGAGAGGTTCTTCACCACTTGGGTGTTCCCGCCGGATTTTGTCTTGGGGCCTTACTATGGAAGCATTGTGTGTTTGTTAGCTTAGCTTCTATTTCATCATGTTGTTTTCCTTTCCTGTCTTTTGCTCTTTAGTCTCTTCATCTGTGTTGTTTTCCTTTTGTTTCTTTCTTTTATACTTTCGTGTGGTGTGCGTTGGCCATTGAATTGGCTTATCCAAAAATAAAAAAATAAAAAGAACTGTCATCTTCCTCAAGAATAGATATTATAATCAACAATGCTTGCTTATCATGTAAATATTTTTTATTTACATTTTTTTTTTCCCTTTCCGAACACTCTATACAGATTAGAAAAATGGTGTTCAATACAGGCTAGAAAATGGGGCCGGGGTGGGAGCTCTAAATTTTTTATTTTATTCCTTAATTCATTAAATTTATAGAAAAAAAAAAGTTATCTTCGGAGAATTGAATTCAAGACTTCTAGTAGCGCTCAGTATACACGTGTAACCAATATGAAGTATGTTTTATTTATATTATTAGAAACAATACAATAACTTATACTACCTCCCTTATCTGGCTACGGCTTATTATTGTTGTTATTTCTTTCTGGATAAAACATTGATGCGATATTTGTGGGAGCTTAAATCACACCAATTACAAAGGGTAAAAAAGGGATGGATAGGGGCCCTGGAAACAAACCCCCAACTACCAAGTCTCCATTCCCTCTATTTTTGTTATTATTATTGTTATTGTTGTTGTTTTAGTGAAACTATTTAATTTTGAGTTTGGAATTAAAGATGGAAAATAAAATAAATGAAGATAATTTTGGATATTAGAGATTGAATGGTTGAATTTTAAAAAAACTAAGAACGAGGATAGGGTTTAGAATTTAACGTTAAAATCACTCCAATTTAATCGTAGAGCTAGAGCTAAAATTTAATCGTTAGAGTGAGAATTACCTCATCCGTCCCAGCTAATGTGTCTTGTTTGACTTTTTGACATTGTACATTGTTCCGCCTTAACTCAATTTTCTTGTAAGTATATATTCGAAAAAAATAGCCTGAGTTGGGTCTTGTTAGAATCGTATGATCATGTAGTTTTAGAATATATATTTTACATAATTTTCTATTATATATATTTTGAGATATTAACGATTAAGAAAGTGCATTGAATTGTGTGCAGAAGTCAAACAAAACAAGTTAGAGGGGATGGATGGAGCATTTATTATTTAAACACTCAACTGAACATAAAAAGTTAGGGATGTAGACTTGACCTAGTGGTCAAGTCCCCTGATTTCCAACTTATAGGTTGTGGGTTGATTCTCCACCCGGCCCCTATCCCTCCTTTATCCCTTTATAATTTGTGTGATATAGATTCCCACAATCTTTTCCTAGCCTCTAATAATTTGTGGGTTGAACCTCTAATAGTCGGAGTTGGTACGTGTTTTTTTCTGGCTGCTTGACTATCTTTGAGTCATTGTTGGTATTTTTCTTTTTTCGGCTGCTTGACTCATCTTTGATTGATGTGGGCCTTACAAAAGATTTGGCCTCATCACCAACATAATCATTAGTACATTATTGGAATAGTCTTTAGGACAGAATTATATCATTAAAGTTATACAAATATCCTATCTAGATGCAAGCGACATCTTTCTGACACAGAAATACGATGTTGGACTCAATTCCTTATATCTGAATATGATATTCTTGAAGCAGTTTGGTTATAGTCTTACATATGAACTTTGGGACATTTTTTTCGAATGAATGCAAGTGAGTTCAATGTATGTTAAAAAGCAACTGTATTAATAATAATAATTTGTGGGTTTAGTGTAGTTTAATTATTTCTTGTGAACTAAAGTTTGTTCTTTATCTCATTCTTATTTCAATTATTATGCATTTCTCCAGTAGTTAAAAAAACTAACTCATAACGCTATATGGACCTAAGAATTAATATCAGAGTCACATACCTATCTTGGTGAGACGACCTTCAATCTTCATCGACAGCGTTGAATTGAAAGAGATGATCAATCACTGGTCGGAAGAGATGAATTTTCAATATTCGAAGACAAGTATGATAGCTTTGACTTGGTTACCTCTCATTTCAACAGTTGCAGAAAAGAAGCGGCGACAGGGATGTTGAAAGGGTCGCGGGTCACATTTCAACAAATAAAGGCACGTTTTCAACAGGTTGGATCCGAGCCCAAATTTTCTATGTATGAGGAGCACCAATTTTACAGCCCAGGAATGGATTCCAGTTCAGACTGTTTGGACAGAGGTGTGGATATGACATACGAAGAGTTTCAAGATATGGACGACAAGTTCTCATAGGACATATATATATGTTTGTCATACCATGCAACTTGTCGATCGTATCACCTTGATTGGAGTCATGCAAGGCTCTTGGGTGGGTACAGGGGCGGACGATTTTAAAGCAGATTCCCACGTGTTCATTAGATTGAGAAGATCGCCAACATTTTGCAATCCGCTGCTGAACTTATTCCAATTCCAATAGCTCGGATTGAATCGGTTTTGTTATGCCTTATAGGACTAGAATCCATACAAAGAAGTATGTCGTCTCAGGTAAACTTGTCGTACCAAATGGAAAACTCATATGAAAATGCATGTAGCTAAATAGACAGTTCATGAAGAATATGTAAGGCGTCTCAATGGCGGCAGTTTAGCCATTGGCAACTCATGAAGAAGAATAATAACCAGATATAAGAAGAATTGCATAAATGGTCAGTTCATGGAAGTTGTACAAATGTTAATAAAGACTTCGTTCGACTACTGGCCCATGAACTTTATCCATCTGTCGGGCATAAATTCCAAGTGATTCTTGGAGTGTCCTTGTAGTGTTGCCTTCATTACAACGATTACTTACTGCCACTGGACACTCAAAATGACTATAGAAAAAACTGGTCAATCCTCGGGTTTTACTTCTTAATCAGTCTCAGTACATCTCCTACTAAATGTAGCGAACCTGTCACCAAAACCTGGTAAGGGAAAAAGCGGAAAGTAGAGTTATATTTTCCAGGAAAGAATGCAATTAATGTAATGAAATGGATCCCCACACCACACATCAACACTAATGCAAGGAAATGGATTTTTATCTTATTTTGAATGTATAATAGGATATCTTTGTAATGTAGACAGAGAATACGTAACTTGAAACCGAGAAGATTGGTTTGTCCGGACGCTGTCCCTTAGCCAATTTATAGCGAGAGGGAGCGAAGTGAAAACCGCACTGCTCGCAGATGCATGAACACTTTGCTCAGCTTCTTTAATTGCTGCTCTGTGAGCTAAATCTCTGTGCTTTCTTTCTAGTCCTTGAAATTTGACACCACGGAACATTTTAGAGCCCAGATAGGATTTCACTAAACATGGAATATTTTGTTTGAAACTCTAAATTGTCTGGTGCTTGTATTGAGCCATATGTTTCTGTAGTATGGCTATGGGATTAACTGACCCAAACCTACATTACATCCTATGAGAGAATTTCCGGAATATACATTGTCATATGTTTTTGGGTGATAAAGGCACTACTTAATTGATATATAAAAATTTCATTGCTGATCTAATCAGGATCTGTAAAACTGCTAAATTTGTAATCGTTGATGGCCAGTAACCATTGTAGCTACAATTTATGTTCTAGTGGTGGTATCTCTAATGATGTTATAAGCTGTAGTAGCAAGAACTAAGAAAAGGACAAGCGGTGGTTCACGAATAACGATAGCCAACAATCTTGCAGTAAAGTTCTATGGGTAGGATCCTCTACTGCCCTAATTACTAGATTGAGGTTTCATGTTATTTTATGTAACATATCAAGATTGCTGGATAGGCATTATGCAGTTGGTAGGGTGCGTGCAGGAAAAAAGATCAATGTTGAAAGTACCTAAATTCGAATCGTACACCCCAGTGGTGGACAACAAAGAAATCTTTTAGAATGACTCGGCTAGGCCTTAAGAAATTTTTTGCAATTGTAGGACTTTTGTGGTGAATATGAAACTGCATAGAAGCTTTTCCAGAATGCTACGATGGGTAAAAGGCAACAGGAGGAAATTACAGTACTAGAAGAATCACCTTTACCCTGGGAAGTTATATTTTCCCATGTTCTTTGCAGAGCCCTCTGCCATGATAAATCTACTTGGGCACCATTTGCAGCTGAGCCCCCTGTACCAACCTTGGTATGGGATGAGGTGTTTGGAACAAATAAAGCCTTGTTGAACTGAACTCCTGAAAAACATCAGTTCAACAAAGCATTGAAAATTGATCAGTTCTTCTCTGATGGAGAGTGTCATGGGTGTTATGGAGCAAGTGAAATGCGAGTTAACAATGGTCACAAAAAATTTTCCTACTAAATTTGTACTCTTTGTAATTCAAAAAAGTTCCAGTAATAAATTGTACGTTTATCATTTAAAGCATCATTCCCCAGATGCTCTGGTGGCAGCTAGTTGTACTTGGGCAAATGTGATATTTACCATGACTGGCACATGTTTGCACTAAACGTGGGAGAAGCAACATAGGGTCCCTCACAGACATGCAATTGAACAGCAAAATCTGTACATATACCAACAAATTAAACTCATGAGCATCCAATATGGTTTGTTAATAAACAAATTGACGAACAGAAATGCAACAGAACTTGATTTCATGAGAAGGCATAAACAATTGTCACTGAAAAGATCTAAATAGAGGGCTTTCTATATGCGGAAAGAAGAGGTGTCCCTGCTTTCAATCATTCTAATGTGAATACACGAAAAAAAATTTGCCATTATATTCTTTTTTATAGCTCTTAGAAGGCACTTTGATTTTGTACCTTGCCTAGGTTAGGCCAATGCACTGGATATTGAAATCATTGAGTCAGTAGATTTAAAAGATATAATGCATCTAAGAACTAATGTGTAACACTGTTGCCTAAACATATATGCTGCGCAGATAAAGTCATCCAAAGTTAAAGAATATAAGCATAGAAAATTTATTTATTTATTCAAAAATATTTATCTGGAAAAGCCGAGCAAATTACGAAGACTCGCTATATACTCTCAACTCTCAAGGGCAGGCGAAATGACAGACAGGATAATTACGACATAAATCGATAATTAATCGGAAACCAACTTTATAAATGCTTTGTTAACAAACAAGTCAACAAACTTATAGAAAATCAGTATATAATTGCTCAGCTTCACCTGAGTGGAACCCTTTCTCAAAGGTCTATAAATGTGTCCTGATTCTTGGGAGTTATTGCAGGCCCGTTTATGAGGAGAATCGTAGTCTTCATTGATAGAATGGCTAAACCATTTTGCACAAACATCCATGCTTTCAGGACTGTGGGCACCATCCAAAAAGAACACTAGATTCCCGGGAGACTCAGCCTCAATGATTTGATCAGGTACAATTTGAGCACGGCCTTGAAGAGAAGCATTTGAAAGCCCTTTGATGAATTCATCTGACAGAGATGTCTACTTACACAAAGAAAAAATAGATTTATAATTAAGTTATATACCATAATTGGCTACACAAGGTCACGTTTAATAAATCGTACCGTGTGATTTATGTAATTGGATCCATCATGACCAGTCCTCTGAAGCCAAGTCGAGCAAAGTGCAACAGCGAGGCCAGCATTTACAAATTGGTGCTCACCCTCCAAACCAAGTCGGGAGCCTCTCAGCAAACTAGGATCTAAAGGAGCAACGACTTGAAGATTTACCTGTTACAGGGCTATGAATTAGTTTAGCTTATTTGCTTTGCTTTGTTCTTTCTGATAGTTATTTCTTCCTTTACAAAAAAGGAAATAAGAAGGAAACTATTATATCACACACCTTAGGAATTAGGATGTACTATTAGCTTGTTTCGGGGAAAGAAAATGTAATTAGCTGGAAAGGTAGGTATGACAATACAATCCCATTTCTCATATAATCCTTTCTTCTCAAGTCTACCAATTAGCTTCTAGGAAGTTTCCCTTTCTCTCATCTCAATTTTTTGGGTTTTGCCTCAAACCTCAGAAGGAAAACACACAAAACCTCTTTTCTCATGTAAAATGTGATAGCGATAACTCAGCGGAATATAGATGGCTAGAACAGTTCATTGTCATCAAATTTAACAGCTGTGATTGAGCAATATGAATTATGAAGATATTGAACTCACTCCCAACAGTGCAGCCTTCTGCTCAAGAACATTTATAGCTTCTTCAGGTTGGGGTACAGTGAAGGCTGGGACACCACTCTAATCAGAAAAAGAATAAACAATGACAAAAGAAAGATTCAAACGCCTCCCATTACAACAGAACTTTCAGATGAACATTATAGTAAGATTCAAATGCCTCCCGTTACAACAGAACTTTCAGATGAACAAAGAAGGCATACAATAAATTATAGTACCTTGAAAATCCCAGCCTTCTCCCCAGCAATTTGTCCCAGGGTGTTTCCTGCTTATGATATAGAAGAAGTGTGTGAAAACATTTCAATGCTATTTCTTTAAAACAAAAAGGAAGATCTCTCTTATTTATTTATGGACTCATGGTGAGTAAAATGCATCCACTAGAATTACGAATCTGAGAACCAAAAAAATCCATTACAGTCAGTGTTGCTACTTGCTATTGCAGTAACCAGTAATAGAAAGATACAGAATCCTAATATCCTATAGTTGAGCCAGATATGGTTTTCAGATTTAACTGCTATGAAAAACAGGGAAACTGATTTTACATAAGATGTTCATAATGATTTCATGTCTATCTAATCTTAAATAAAGGATAGGTCAGAGCTAGTTTGCAAAACATCTCGAAAATTTCTCACGTAATCCTCATCTCTTGAACACTTTTCCCCGACCCCCGGCCTCTCACTTCATTTCGTTCTTCTCCCAAATATAGCTACTCTAAGTCTCTTAACTTCTTTACTAGTTCCCACATTGGTGGATATCTCAATTCTTGCCAGACGTCATATCTTCTGCAGAAAGTTATTTATCTGGAGTTGAGACATAGTTATCCAATAAGAGATGCAATACTTTATATATAGAGCCCCAATAAATCAGAGCACTACTTTGAGATTTCCACTAGAAGTGGATAAAGCATCTTAGGGCTTTCATCAATTGCAATAAATTATTGGATCCATACATCAGAATCAACAGATTCTGCAGTTACCTAAGAATCATGGAGAGAAAGCACTAACCAAGAATTTCCATGTGGTCATATCCAAGTGATGCTATACCACAAACAACTGGATTCTCAACCTGAAGTAATAATGTCCTGAAGATGTTAGAGATGCAATAAAAGCTAACAAGTTCACAAGAAGTCACAAGTCAAGCCACTATACTAGAGATATACAGTTATACGGATAAAAATTCTTTCTAAATTGTAATTCATGCATACCACATTTGTAGCATCAAACTTTCCACCCAAACCAACTTCTAAAATGGTAACATCTACCTGCTTCCAAAAACATCTATTTCAGGTAAAAACATGAGAAATAAGTAGTCTATGACATATCACTTTCAAATGCATCTTAACAAAACCTGCTCAGCTGAAAATATCTTAAAGGCAAGCAAGGACAGGAAACGAAAATATGTTGGCATTGGTAAATCATCAGATGTCGCTTCCTGCAAAGAAATAATAATAATGTCAAGAATGAAACAAGATGCAAAGTGCAGATTGGCAACTTCGAAATCAACAGAAGAAAATTTTAAGTACAATAAGAAACCCAATCTTAATGCCATATACTCCGAACAAACAAAGAACCTGAGGTACCAAGTATTTAATCTGAATATGAATATAATACAGAGTCCAAATGGAATAAATAAAACTGTGAATGGTATATCTATGAATATAGTATTATATTAAATGGCATTACGTATTCATCCTGACATAGGCATAGATTCATACTTCACGATGTATATTAAGCAAAACATGTTTCATGAAATAGAGAAGGAGGTATCAACATAATATTACGCTCTATGATTATTAAATCAGATTAGGTAGTACTGTGCAAAAGACGAAACAACTTAATAAAGCCAATGTGCTAGAATATTATTTCACAAAGAAGAATCATACATGCCTTTAGTCGATCCCAACACCACCAGAAGTATGCCAAAAACTTCTCTTCACAAATTTCTACACTGAAATATCCAAAAATATAAACTTTGCAGATGATAGAAATTTCATCTCTTTCATCAAAAGGTAAACTACATAAAATCTTGCAAATTACAATATCCAGAAATATAAAGTGGAGATAGAAAGATAGAGAGAAGAAAACAAAGGAAAACTGAATTTATTTCTGTCGCACATGGAAATGTTTTATATTATCTAACAATAGACAGAACTACATATCAGTATTCACACATACAAGGAAATGCCTCATAAATCATCATATTTTCAAGTACGTACCCATCCAACTTGAATCTTTCTCGAATATCAACAAGATGAGGTGACATGAAAAGTCCAGTACGAAATCCACAATTCCTCATAATAGATTCTGTGAAAGTGCAAGTTGATCCCTTCATGACCAGTATACAGATAAAATCCACATCAGTGCTTATGTTCTTTATGAACAATTTTGTAAAGCAGACTCTATGCAGGATCATCTGAAAGCTCTTTGTAAATGAACCATCATTGCTTGGTATGATCACAATATCCAAAGAACTCCCGACACAATTAAAATGTTACCTTGCCTTTGGTGCCAGCTACGTGGATAATCTTCATCCGTCTTATTGGCTCCTCTAATTCCAAAATCTCCACATCCACATGCAAAGAAGAAATAAACGTTTAGTAGTAGAATAGATGTAAAAGCTTACCTCCGCCTGACATCATCTACCAAAAAAGTAAAGTTATAGTATAGCTTAAATTACTCACCTTAAGATAATCAAATAACACCTCGAAGAGATCCCCTCTGTTGGTATGATCGGCACGAATGCGCTTTGTAATCAGAGAAGACAATGCCTCCATTGCTTCATCATACCGAGACACCACAAATCCATTTCCATCTTTATGAACAGTAAGAAACAACAAAAACACAACATTTTCCTCAAAAATTCAAATTTCAATAGAATTAGCAAAACTTCACGTGAGCATGAGGCTATCAACATCGACAACGTCCAAATTAAACAAGCAACAGATTAACCTATTTCCTCGAGCATCAATCAATCAATAATAAATTTTTGGAATACAGTAGTTTCCTCAACAATAATTTACACAAATTGAAAGAAAAGCAGAGCACGAAACAACATAATCCTGCAAAATCAAATCGAATTCGAAAATGCTCACCTTCCGACATTCCTGGGTAGAAGATTCTACTGCCCCTAATTATCGTTTTTTATCCGAACCAGAGATGCATATACCTGCTGCAGTGTGTGGGCGGAAGTGGAAGAATATTGCGCGACGGGTGTGGCGGTTGGTGAAGGCGTGAAAGGTGAGACTTGAGATGATGAATAGATTGGGTTTGAAAATCGTGCAACCACACATTTCGCGCTTTAAGCGTTTTTATTTATTTATTTATTTATTTATTTTGTTATTTCTGTAACCGAAATGGGCTTTTTGGGTTTTTGGCCCTTCGTTACTGATAACGGTCATCGTAGCTGTTAGAAGTTTGCTTCTATAAATAAGTATACTCCCTCCCTCGGTCCCTCCGGTTTTTTTCGGTGAATACCAGGGTATCCCTAGGCCTCATTGGACCCAAGACTAATCCCTCGAGGATCGGGTGGGCATTGAAGGGTTGCCTCTCCCAAAGCAGAATTCTGCATACACAAAGGCTCGAACCCGAGACGGTCCCTCCGGTTTTTTGATTTTGTTTTTGTTTTTTTCTCTTTTTTTTTTGTTTTTGGTAAGTGTAACTTTATTTATTTAGTATTTTGAATTTTATTTTTATCGTATTTTGTTGAAGTGGTCTCATGTTCTAGCTTGTTAATATTAAATTTTTAAAATTTTTATTATACTGAATTTAAGTTATTAATAATTTATTAACATGAACATTAGACTAAAAAAAAATGAAGGAATTCTAATGGTAAATAAATAAAGCTAAAAAAAAATATGGTAAAATTACTACTATGAAATATATTAAAAATAGAAAATTTTATTTGCTAGTAAATTCTAAATTAAAATTTTAAAAGAAACTTAAGTTTTTTAACTTGGCATTACTTAATAAATTAATTTAATTGAAACCCAAATTGATGCCATCTCCCAATAAATTAAACTGTTTAAATATAAAATTGAAAATAAAAAAAGAAAAGAAAAGGTGGACAATGCATTGCACATACACGGTACACCTGCACTGCTGCACACGTACATTAGGGCTCCGACTGTTCATTTCATGGATTGATTCCCGACGCAATGGGAGTTGTGGTCTGATTTTTGCTCGGAACTGTTATCTCTGTTCTTTTTCGGTTAGATTGCTGGAATCCAATGGAAGAATCGTACGGCAGTCTCCCAGTCAGCCACTCTGTTGGTTCTGTACCGGTAAGGCTCCAACCTATCCAATCTTTCATCGTCCTCCTTCTGTAACCTCCTTTTTGTTTTTTTGTCCCTGCATAAATATTTGGAGAATGGAGTACATGGGAAGTCGACTCGAACTTATTGCCTTATTGGAATACCCCCAGTGCATTGACGTAATTAGGAATTTTAGTATTTTGCTTACTAGTTTTTATCGACCCATTGCTCTTGGCGATAAGAATTGGTTTATAAAAGTACAGTATTTACCACATTCACAAGCAGAATTACTGAATGATGGAGTGAAGATAAATTAACCGTGATTATGATTTATGAAGATGTTTTGCTATTGTGCTCAATGGGTTCTGCAAAGAAGCCCAGCTATTTCTTTTCTAATTATGTAGACTAATGTATTCTACTGTGCTGTGCTTTCTGCAACGATTCAGGCTGTTCTTGAAGAAAATAACACCAATAACCAAGAAGGTGCAAGATCTAATAAACATAGTACTACTAGTGTATTAATATTCGCTTGTGTTTGAACATCGCATGGTTTTTAATCTGGCGGCCATCAATCTGTAGTTCCTGCCACGGTTGTAGTTCCATCTAATGTTGCTGGAAGTGGACCAGGATACCAACGAATTGGCAGCAGCAGTGGTACGTAATATTATCTGTTTAGGTTTAAGAAGCAAACTGTAGCACCCTGTGCAAGTCTTCTTCGTCATCGTCTGAACTTTTATTCCACATGGTAGGGTCTACTACATCCTGTTCTTGTATTTGTTGTTGAATTTACTTTTTTTGGTAAATTTCCATTGGTTCGCAACTTCTATTGTCTGATTTGGTTGCTTCTCGGTATGGCATGGCTGAACCAACTAATCATTCTCCAAATGACAATTTGGTATAAATCACAAACTAGTTATGTCACAAGTCACAACCTTTATCTTGCAAATCATTGAAGGACTTTTGAATTAGTGGAAAGGTATATCAGGATTGGTTAATCTCACTTGAGTCTATAATGAACAAGAAAGTACAAAGTGGCTGCTTAGGTATAAGTTCTATTTTCTTCAAAATTCCTGTATTTTGGGCAGGAAAATAAACTTCCATTCAAAGGGAAATTTGTCAAGCTGATGTGAGCAATGAATTGTTTTTTTTATCTTCCTTTCATGCACATATTTTGTCTTGAAATTCTCTTCTTTCTGCTCTTGTAGACACAGAAGTGATAGAATGCAAATTGTTTTTCAAAAGATTCCATTTGTGTAATCATGGTTGAATCAATTTATTAAAGATATTCCATGTCCTTTCAAGTGCATCCTTGCCCCCACTTTTTTTTTTTTTTTTTTAAAAAAAAAAAAACTTAGTTTCCTCTTTTTCCCTCCTCCTATCTTTTAGAGCATCTTGTTGTCAACTCCATGGTGTTTTTATTATCAAATTTTTGAAATTTTAGCATTTTCCAATTGTGCCCAAGCAGTATGTTTTGGCCACATATGGTAGAAAGGAATATAATAGTTGATTTCCTGGCCAAGCGGGATGAAAATGGATCAGACATGGTAATATGGCTGGGTTTTTCTATTTTTGCTTGTCTGTTTCGGCTTACTTCTGTTTCTGCCTGCTACTCTTTCTCTTAGAAGTGTTTTACGTCTGTTATTTCTCATAAGGTTAATTGCCTTAGAAGAATAAATGGAGCTTGCAACAACCAAACAAAACAAATAACCAGTTTTATGAAAATTGAGTAATTGACCATGACACCTTTTCAAAAATTATTATGTTTTGACTGTTTGATAAAAAGAACACAGTTGCTACATTTTATACTTAGTTCCACAACTGGTCAACTGGATCATGGCAGGACTGTAAGAGTCACATTGCAGTGGTTGAAAATAAGAGCATTTGTAGCCTGGAACATCAGAGAAAGAAATTACTAGTTTTTTGTTTTTTTTTATATATATTAAACTGTGCAAATTTTTTATAAAGAGGATGCCTAGTTCATGCTTTTATATATTCAATTTTTTTAGTGTATATGCATGAGTCACACCACTTCATCATAAGTAAAATGCACAGTGAGAAGAATCAAAGCACCTCCAAAAGGATACCAAGCCTACTGTCTAATCCTATAACTTCATAGTGCTTATACCTTTGCTTAACCTTTTACTCTTGGCATTTTTTAAAAATGCTAAAGAAAATGGATCTCTTTAGGTCCTTGGAATGAATCACATTAGTTCCGTCCTATCTCCTAACTAATGGATGGCATTAATGTTGATTCTACAATGTTCATGCGCATTGCTGTAAATACTTGTGTCTTCCTTTCTCTTTTCTTTGTTTTAGTATCAAATTGCTAAACCATCCTAAGGGTGTAAAATGATAAAAAAAAAAATATGGTATACTCAATTTTTGCAGAAGGAGTAGAGCAACAGTCGGTCAATTGGAAGGGAGTATTCAACATCTCATCGTACACACAATATTTTAATGTAGATACAGACATTGTGTTGAACAGATTGATAAGTTCTTTACATCCCATGAGTGGGGATTTTTCCAGCAAGATTGACGCCAATCCAGACCTGTAAGTTATTTGGTCATATGATAGATCTGTGTGAGACAGTGAATTTTCAATGGCCCAAACCAGATTTGCCTTAATGATTTCATCCTTTTCCTGGAAGTGGATTCACTTGGAAAATAGTTTAGGTTTACTTATGCAGCTAGTAAAATTGGATCAAATTTACCTTCTGATTTCTCGTTTTTTTGTGTGTATAATTTTTCATCTATTTGCATGCTTGCCGTGTGAAATCATCCATTGAAATTCTGCATGCAGAACAACTACTAAAATTCTGTGTATTCACATTAACGTTGCAATTTAACTTCGGAAGCAAGATTTTGGATTTGTTTACATATAATGCTTATTTACTATGTGTTTTTTTTTAGAAAAAAACATCAAGAACATATTCTTCTATCAATCTTCGTTCAGAAAAGAATGATTCTATTGCTGGGAGTTTGAGTTAATCTGCCTATTGTCATCCCACTATCCATGAATTCAACTTTCATGTACTTTAAAGGAAATCATGAAGAGAATATTGTTTTCCACCAACAAAAATATGTTAGAAAGATTTAAAAAGTGGAAAAAAAACATTGACGAAGTCTGATGAAGGGACTACAGACTCAAAACTAAGAGAGAATACTGTGGATACTGTTCTACCAGGATTATGTTACTTGATGTTTTGCTTGTAGTGTTTCACAAAAGCCTGTGGCAGTTCTTGTGCTTTATTAGAGGGAGCTACATTTCCAAGGCTATCTTGGTAGCTTTCTGTCTTTGGCACAAAATATGTTTTAAGATAAACAGAAAGCAGCAGGTGTGTTTAATTTAGTATAACATTGAGCTGACTTGATTAACCAGGGCATTAATAAAAATGCTATAAAGTTCTGTCGCTTTTGTTCCTTTCCTTCCTAAAATTATTTTTTCTTGGTCATTCAGATATGGGCTTGTTTGGATCTCAACGACTTTGGTTTTTATGGTTTCCTCCTTTGGAAATTGTGCAACCTACTTAACGAACAGGAGGAGTGACAGAAATATATCATGGTCTTTCAATGTTAGCTATGTAAATCTTGCAGCAGGCTCCATTTATGGCTATGCCACCATAGTTCCCTTGGGATATTATTTTCTACTTCAGTACTTGGGTTCAAGCATTAGCCTCATACGCTGTTGGTGCTTGTGGGGATATTCCCTTTTCGTACTTATCCCAACCTCTGTGAGCATCTATATTCCCCAACACTCGTCATGTTCAACTCATGATTACTGCTTATTGTTAGAAGTTTACTTCTCAAGTTTTCATATTGACTTGTACCAATTAGGCATTACTTTTTCTCACAAAAAGATAATGGTTCTAATAGTTCTTGTGTTTCCAGGTACTACTCGTTATTCCTGTAGAGTTTCTACGCTGGATTATCATATTAGGTGCCGGTGCAGCTTCTTCAAGCTTTGTAGGCATGAACCTCGGATCATACATACAAACCACTGACCTCTCCATCGTGGCAGTTTCAGCATTTGTGTTGCAGATGGGTTTTTCTGTCTTTATTAAGATGAAATTCTTCCCTTAACACGGCATCGGTATGTTCTAAGAACCCGCAGCTTATGGTTTTCACTAGATTTTGCATCCTATATTGTATTTTTTTTTTTTTTTTTTTTTTACTACAGTTGGATCATATAGCTTTATGGTTGTTTGAAAGGGCCAAACACTCGGACTCTCAACTTAGACCATTCACAATGGGGGTTCTTCACATTTCGTGAACCTCCACATCATCAATACACATAATAAATAAAATGAAAATGATGAGTTGGCAGGAGAACCCTTCTAATTGGGTTTTGTAGGAGAACCATAAAAATGGGTTCTTCTCTAACAAGTGGAGGGTCCCACACAATTTTTAATAAAAAACAATTTTCTGATTGAGGTGGCAGATGGAAGAACTCATTTATAAGTTCTTGGTTGTGTATGCTTATAGGTTGGGGTTCGCAGAGGCTGTTTGAGAAAAAAAATAAATAGAAGGTGTAGGAATTTAAAATTGTGCTCTGTACGTGACAAAAGGAATTAAAATCCATGTTGCAATTTGTTTTCACTTCTTCCATTAAAAATATATTGATGACAATTTAGCTATGAATGAATATGCAGTCGCTAAATCATTAATTTTATTCTTTTTTTTTTTCCCCTCAAACTTTCGGACACCATTAACTTTACATTTTTTTTTTATGGAAATGAGGACTTGGCCTAGTGGTCATGCCCCTGACTTCCAACCTTATGATTGGGGATTCGATTCCCACTTCCCACCTGCCCTCCTATGCCTCTCTCTTATTCCCTTTTGTAATTTGTGTGGCTTGATGTCCCACACACCTTTGACGATACATGAGTGTTAATCTTTACCAAAAAGACTTTATATTCTTTTATTTTACACTTCCTCTGTTCCTTTGAAAGTGAAACATTTCAGTTTTTACTACTGTTCATTGTTTAATTTTGATTTAAATTTTTATCATAGTTATAGAAGAAAAAACATAGTCAAGTAGAATCTTGTTAGATTCGTCTTATTTTAAAGTTTTATAATATCAACTTTTTATAAGTTTTAGGTGTACATAATTTAAGTTATTAATCATAAAAGATATGTATTGGATTGCGTGCAGGTGTTGAATGTTGCAAGTTCAAGAGAACGGAGGTAGTACTTCCCCCGTTTTTGTTAGTTTCAATATTGGAAGGTTTCACGCATTCCAATATAAATTTGAACCATTAATAATTTAAGTTTTGTACAAGTAGGGATGATGACTTAGTCCAAGTGGTTAAGTCCTTTGATTTCCAACAGAAGGTTGGAGGTTCGATTCCCACCGGCCCCCTATCCCTCCCTTTTATTCCCCTTTGTAATTGTGTGGCATGGGTTCCGATCACCCCTTTCCCAGGCCTGCAATGGCTCATCCAAAAAAAAAGTTTTGTACAAGTACACATTCTAAAAGTTTGATATTCAAAAAAAAAAGTTTTGTACAAGTACACATTCTAAAAGTTTGATATTCTAAAATTACAAGACGAGACAAATCTGACAATATCTCACTTGGCTATATTTTTATTGTATACTCCCTCCATTTTTTTTATGGTTACCCTCTGCATAATTGATACTTCTATTTATCAAGTAACTTTGATTCAACTTTTTAGTACAATTATATAATGTAAAACATAGTCAAGTGAGATATTGTTGGATTCGTCTAATCGTGTAGTTTTATAATTTTTGCTTGTGTATAATTTGAGTTATGAATAAGTAAAAATGTGTACTGGATTGCGTGCAGGAAAGAAGTGAGAGGATATAAAAAAACAGAGGGAGTAACTATGATAAAAATTTAAATCAAAGTTAAACAATGAATAGTAGTAAACCTTCAAATGTTGCAACTAGAAAAACCAGAGGAAGTACAAAAATCACTACAAGAAAATCTCGGAACGGCGACGGATTGCAACCTGTTGCCATCGGCTACTGAATTAGTAACGGAAAGACGATCGTCGACATTCGGCGACTGAATCTGGCGACAAAACAGAGGGCGAGTTAGCGACACTTTCAGCGACAGAAAACTAAAATTGGACGTAACAAAGACAAAACTAAAATAAAATAAGAGGACATAACAACAAAAACAGACAAAACCGAACAATTCTTACTTGTAGAATCGATATTCCAACCTAAAACCAATTACCAAAACAAATCTACGAGAGGAAACACATCGTTTCTGAAGTGGGGTCTCAACATAACATGCACGAGCGAGCATTTGACAACATCAAATTGGATCTTGATTCATCATTATAATTTTGAAATCACCATCACTACTATCCACAATAATATTTATCATTCGTTTTCACTAAAAAAATCTAAAAGGGAAGATTTTGCTATCCTTTAATGTATTTTCCTATCTAACACATGACTGAAGTAGACAAGGGAAGATCACAACCACAACCCATAAATATGATTATACTAGGAAAGGATTGGAACCTCATATTGTTATATTGTTTCTCAGATTTGGATGGAATTTTTCCTCATGGAAAAGCAATAGAAAAAGTCATTTTTGAGGTGTACTAAGAAATAGAAGAAAAATATGGACACTATTTTTCTTATTGGGAATGGTTATGGTACTACCAATGTGAATGGTAGTACATCAAGATAAATCATCTCAACCATACAAAAATATCCAATGGCTATAAAATAAAAAGGGTAGAGTTGTCAAACAAAAATAATCATATCTTTAGTAATAAAATCATTCACAAAATCAATTTAGTGATTTCTATCCTTAAATAAAGACCATATAAAAAATTTACATAAGTTGGCTCTCTTTTGACACAATTCATGACATAATAATAGAAAAATTATCTTTATTTATCTCTTTCACTCGTCAGTCTTTCATTCCTCATATTTTCTATTTGGCTATTTTGAATTTCTAAAATATGATAGGATATTTAGATTTCTTGCATCGAGTAGATAGATTTTCATATAAAGAACGTCCAAATCCGAGCTCATTTGAGAAAGTTACAGCCATTTGAAGTTTGTCATATAAATTTTGTTGTATATACTACGTCGCTGATCGCTGAATTGTAAAGGCTACGTCGCTGAATTACATAGCCACCGTCCCTGAAATGTAAAGGCTGTGTTTCTGAAAATTATATTGAACTTCAAATGGCTCTAGCTTTCTCAAACGAACTCGGATTTTGACGTTCTTTATATGAAAATCTACCTACTCGATGCAAGGAATCTAAATTTCCCATCGAATTTCAGAAATTCCAAAAAGATAAATACCAAATTTTCAAAAGGAAAGATATCTTATGTTCATTATTTTGAAAATATGATATTTACATGTTTAGACTTTCTAAAATCTGATAGGATATTTAAATTCATTGCATTAAGTAGATAGATTTTCATATAAAGAGCGTCCAAATCTGAGGTCATTTGAGAAAGTTAGAGTCATTTGAAGTTTGTCGCATAAACTTTGTTATATAGGCTACATCGCTGAAATGTATAAGCTACGTCGCTAAATTGTAAAGCCTCCATCGCTGAATTATAAAGCCTCCGTCGCTGAATTACATAGCCACCATCGCTGAAATGTGAAGGTCGTGTTTCTGAAAATCGTAATAAACTTCAAATGGCTCTAACTTTCTCAAACGAACTCGGATTTTGACATTCTTTATATGAAAATCTACCTACTCGATGCAAGGAATCTAAATTTCCTATTAAATTTTTGAAATTATAAATAGATAAATACCAGATTTTCAAATGAAAGGGTATCTTATTCTGGTTATTTTGAAAATATGATATTTATCTGTTTAGGCTTTATAAAATCTGATAGGATATTTAAATTCTTTGCGTTGAGTAGATAGATTTTCATATAAAGAACGTCTAAATCCAAGCTCATTTGAAAAAGTTATAGCCATTTGAAGTTTGTCACAAAAACTATGTTGTATAGGCTATGTCGCTGAAATGCATACTCTGTGTCGCTGAATTGTAAAGCTCCCGTCGCTGAATTGCAAAGCCACTGTCGCTGAAATGTGAAGGCTATGTTTCTGAATATCGCAGTGAACTTCAAATAACTCTAACTTTCTCAAACGAACTCGGATTTTGACATTCTTTATATGAAAATCTACGTACTCGATACAAGCAATCTAAATAACCTATCAAATTTTAGAAATTCCGAAAAGAAAAAGTAAGATTATGAGGGAGAGAGATGTACGAGCATTAGAATTGAGAAAAGTGAATAGAGATCATTTGAATCTTATTGAAATTACAATAGTACCATTTGTATTAATTTTAGCCATTGATTTCAATATTTCATCAATGACTTGGATTTGCCACAGTACATCAAGAGACATAAGTCTCTGCACCCTAACCAAAGCCTTTCTTATTAGTTATCATCAAAATGTGAAACTGCATAAATATGTAGTATATTTTTCGTTGCACTTTAAAACATTGAGTATGTTTGGAAGCAAGCATATTTGGTAGCATATAGCATATTGGAAGAGCATATCCTTTCACAGTTCTCTCTCCGAATCTCCTGTCTACTAGCGGATCTGTTGACTCCCAAACATCCCCATTGTCATATGGAATTAAGACTTGGCCTAGTGAATAGTGATCTAGTCTCTTTACTTCCAATTTTATGGTTGAGAGTTCGATTCTACATCTGACCCTCCATTATTCGCTAACAATGTTTACCCAAAAAAAATTTCTTTGTCATTTGGTTTCCCTGCAAAATATAACCACTTCCTATATGTATGCTACATGTTTATTAACTTTCCAACATTTCCAATTAATTACAAGTAATTTTATGGAGTTTACAAATTTTAAAACTGGCAATTTGAAACAGACACACCATAAAGTTTAAAGTTATAAATACTTTTTTTTTTATGAACATTGATATTCATGTGTCGGTAAATATATGTAAGAGCCGAATTCACACAAATTACATAGGGATAAAGGGGATGGACAGGACGGGTGAGAATCGAACCCCAACGGTAAGATTGGAAGTTATGGAAGTGATGGATAGCGCAGTGCTCCTTTTTTGATTAATAGTAGTAGCTATTAATTTTAAATACTTGTACTATTATTTCATTTATTTCTGATAATTATTCTTTCACTAATATGCATGGAACAAATATTTCATTTTAATTGGTAGAGCTTATTTTTAAGCTAGAGCTATCAAAAATCTTGAAAAGTTTCAAAAGAGCATATACAACCGCGTTTGGAAAAAATCTCAATATTTAGCGTTTAGTTTTTAAATTACATATTAAAAATAGATTAAAATTTACTAGTAAACATTAATTTCAATAACCGTTAAATTTCAACCTCTAAAGTCTAAACTATGAATCTCATTTCCCCAACGTTTAGCCTTTTAAACTCCAACGTTTATTCGTTTAAACTCTGATTTTAAACTGTAACACCAAACACCATTACTTAAAACTATCTCAATTAAAAAATATTTTTCACCATTAATTCTCAACTTTAAACAAAATATAAGATTCTCAACTCAACCAAACGCAGAAATGTTAAAATGACAAAATATAAAATTCCCGATAATATCATATTCCCCATAATCTGTGATGAAGACTGCAATAAACTTTTCACTCATCAATATATTTACTTCATATGGCTAAAAGAAGTCAATCTGGTTAGGTCTGCAAATGAAGAATATTGCATGTGTGGAATGATGTGATATGAGGGCTGAAATTATGTCATCGATTGAAAATATCATAATAAAATTATGCTGGAACATCACTCTCATAAATATTACAAAACCCATCTGGGACATATATATGCATATGCGTATTCATATTTCTGCTGCTATTCATATCCAAAAGAGATGCACCAACATAGGCGGATCTACATTTATATATGTGGTGGTACAGGACACTTGTAATGACCCGATTTAATTAAATTGGACTCTTTAAATAATTTGGTATTTGGATATTTTGCATTTCAGTCCGGATGGGATTCCTTTTGTGTAAATTGAGAGTGATGAGGCCTTTTTGCAATTATTTAACTATTGTAGGGTTAAATGGAGTTATTTTGTAATTTGGAAAGAAAAAAAGAAAGAAGAAACGGGAGAGAGGCAGGGAACGGCCGAGAGAGGAGAGGGTTTTGGAGTGATCTTCGGCTTGTTCAAACTATCGCGTTTCTTGGCCAATTGATTAATCGGTTGTTGGTAAGTGTTTCTCTTCGTCGTCTTCTTCGCTATGATTTTTATTTCGATCGTTTTGGTGGTGAATTGGGGATGTTTCGAAATGCTAGGTTTGTGAGTTGTTTGGCCGATTGGATTCGAAATTGGGCATCCGGAGGTGTTATTGATCGCTCCTAACATTAAGGCAAGGGATTTGAATGCTTAAATTACGTGTTTGGGGGGTATTGGGGTGATTTCCGTCAAGGATTTTATGTGTATTCTTAGTGAGATGTGCATTAGTTTATACTGTATATATATGTCGTAATGTATATTGGTGGATATCATATGGTATTTGGACACTTGTTCTCTTGGATCATATTGCATTCGGAAATCCGAACTCGTTAGTGGTGTTATTTTAAGCTGTAGAGTATACTAATCCATTTCATTGAGAACCCTGTTGAAGGCCGCTACTTTCAAGTTTAATTATGGGTCTGTGCGAGCATAGCAATAACAGAGTAGGTAGTATAATGATTTTCTATCCCTTTTTGCATTTTTAAATTATTAGTCTTCATTTCCCCGTTATTAAACAAGTAAACATAGCCAAATAGGATGACTATAAAACAAATAGGATGACTATATTTGAGAATTTGTACAGGGACGTGTATTACTTATTTCATACTCCCTCCGTCCCACTTAACTTGTCTTGTTTCACTTTTGCACACAATCCAATGCACTTTTTTAATCGGTAATATCTCAAAATATATACAACAAAAAATTATGTAAAATATATATTCTAAAACTACATGACTATACGATTCTAACAAGACCAAACTCGACTATTTTTTCGAAAATATATACATGCAATAAAATCGAGTCAAAGTAGAACAATGAACAGTGTCAAAAAGTCAAACAGGACACGTTAGCTGGGACGGAGGGAGTATATTATATATCACTTGCTCATCATGTCTTAATGTCTTAACATGTACTGGACAATTTGCTTGATAGTAGTATTATTTTACTCATTTTCATTGATTTAATCATATTGCTTGGATACTGAAGTGTTATCGGGACTGCCAATCTAGTTTATATGTTTTATGGTTTAAATTTAAGATATATCTCAACAAGTACTTTTATTAATTATGTTTAAGAGTTTGGATTGTGATGGGATTTACGGGTATGAACCCGATGGGTTGTTCTGATGACTTATTTGACCGGGTAGCCTTTACCGGTGTTGTTGAGTCCCGTTAGCCTTTCGGGGTGGATTATTGGTTGTGATGCCTGTTGGCCCTTTGGGGTGGATGATTTGGGCTGTGATGCCTGTGGTCCCTGCGGGGATGGTGTATGTTACCCTGTAACGGGTTGGAGTTGATGATATCCTCACCCGTGGGTTTATACCGCCCGGGTTTTTAGGTGCCGGCTAGGCATATTCATTGCATTTGCACATAGGTTAGATAGGTGTATGCTAGGCCATGCATCACGTGCATACATTGTATGATTGTGGTTGAAGCACCGGTATGGGACGGTGTGATGTTTATTTGCTTTTATTTTTATTATGCTCTGTTATTCATGATTGTATTATTATTATTATTATTATTATTATTATTATTATTATTATTATTATTATTATTATTATTATTATTATTATTTACTCTTGTTGCTCTGTTATCCCTTACTCCCCAACACGTAGCCTTGCTCAGTACGTTGTACTGACTCCCTTTGCTTTTGTCTGTTTTATAGATCCTGCTGGAGGCGCTGGAGCATGATTTGGGTATGGGGTTGAGAGATCACATAGATAGGACATGTCTATTCATTTTATCTTATGTGTTTATGTGATACTCTTTTGTTTTTGTATTATGGTTCGGCATTGGATTATTGACTAGTTGAGGCCTGTGAGCCTAGTATTTACATATTGTCGGTCTGTGGCCTTATGTGATTTACTGCTTTGGGCTGGTAGCCCTGTTTGAGATAGGATGTTTTATTGGCATTATTATATGATTATTTGAGGGACCTTGTTCATGTGCCTATGTGTTTATTTTATTCTAGCCTTTGCCTTTAAATGGATTAATCAGATGATCATTTTAGGTTCGCTCAGCCTTGTACTAGCTGTTTTAAATTAGCTGGCCACTACTTTAGGATAGTTAGTACGGCGGTAATGCTTGCGAAAATCAGGTTTGAATTTTCGGGGCGTTACAGAGTGGTATCAGAGCCTGTGTGCTCTTTTATTATATTAAAAATGGTGTAGACATAGGTGGTGAGATGTGTGTGGGATACATATAGTGTAGAATTGCATTCTTCTTATTTATTTTTGTTGAGTTTTGCGCATACCAGGTTAAGGCACAGTTAGGGAACTTTGGAAGAACAATGGTACTCCAGTCAGGATCCTTGAGACTTCACAGTCATTGAGGACTGCGAATTCATTGTTATTTATTTATTTTATTGTTTTATTCTTTATTATGCCATCAGATATATGGGATATATGGTATGTGGGTGATTTCTGCTGACATATTTGTTCATGTTGTGTTTGTTTTGCATATCAGAATGGTTCCTTATCGCGCTAGAGGTGCTGGTCGACGGGGAAGGCCCCGCAGGAACCAGGGTCCACCCGTTGGAGATAGGGTAGGGGACTTTGCATCTGAGGAGATGGGAAATATGGTTCCACCTGCTGGAGTTGAACAGGGGAACGACGAACTACCTCCTCCTCCTCCACCCGCACCAGAGGTACCACCTGTTGCTCAGGTGCCTCTCGGGAATCCACCAGTAGGTGGTGCAGCTGCCTTCAATCCAATTGAGTTCGCCCGACAGCTGGCACAGTTCTTTCAGTTGTTACCACAGCCTGTCGTGCAGCCTACCCCTGCACCTGTTCCGGTCCATGTGGACTATGTGGATCTGTCCACAAAGCACCGTCCACCAAAGTTTGCAGGGGGTGCCAGTCCTTCTGATTCGGAGAATTGGAAGTATCAGTTGGGGCGGGTTCTTATTAGTATCAACTGTCCTGAGGACCAGAAGGTCTATGTAGCTTCCCACTACCTGGAAGGGGAAGCACTGCATTGGTGGAGGACTCGCGAGCACGACCTACTCGCTCGACCCGGGTTCAACTGGGAACAGTTTACAGAGGCTCTTAGTTCCCATTTCTATCCACCACATGTCTTGGAGGCGAAGAAAGTGGAATTTCTGGGTTTGAGACAGACAGAAAGTATGAGTGTGACCGCTTATCACAGGAAGTTTGTGAAGCTTATGAGGTATGCTCCGAAAGTTATGCCCACTGGTAGGGACGAGGTTCGTCGTTTCATTTCGGGTCTCCGGGCAGGGATTAAGTCCTCTTTTGGCTATCGAGGTTATGATACATTGTCTGAGGCGTTCGATCAGGCCCTATACGTGGAGGAGAGTCGGGCTGAGGAACGCCAGCAGTGGCAGAGTAGAAAGAGGCAAAGGGACCAGGGCCGTGAGGGGCAGAGAGGCGGCGATCAGAGGGGCCAGCCTGCTGTTAGGGGTCGCCGTGATGGTGGCCATGCTGATGTGGGCAGGGGTGGTGGTCGTGCACCGCTACCTGTTCGTGAGGTTGGACCCGATGGGCGACCTGTATACCGTTTCTGGACTTGCCACGAGGTGGGTCATCGCCGAGCGGATTGCCCACATGCTGGCAGGGGTAGACCGGTTCGGGCTGACAGGGGTGACAGACTGAACGTCTTGGATCGTGCGGAGGCAGATCGTCGGGATGATGTTCTTGCAGGTGTGTTTTAAATTCCTGCAGTTTTCTGTTTTCTTTTCATTGTGCTCTGTCTTTGTAAACTTTGTACCCCGTTTAGGTACTATTATTGTTGTGAATCATTCTGCCTTTGTATTGTTTGATTCGGGAGCCTCGTGTTCGTTCGTGGCTTTGCAATTTGTGCGGGAGCACGGAGTAGGATCGTTGGTGCCCTACCAGATGCCTGTTTCCTTACCTTCGGGCGATATCATCCGTAGTGATCACATATGGCGAGATGCGGTATTGAGCATCGAGGGCCGTGAGTTCAGAGCCGACTTGGTTGTATTTAGCCTGGCTGACTTTGATGTAATTTTGGGCATGGATTGGCTGACTCGCCATCGTGCTGTTATCGATTGTGGTATTCCACGCATTTCCTTACGAGATCCTCTCGGTAAGTATGTCTCTTATCGACCTTCTTTGATTCCACCTGCTATTAGTGTGGTTTCGGTTGTTGCGTTGTGTGATTTGATGCGCAGGGGTTGTTCTCTTTCCCTGTGGCAAATGAGAGATCTTCGAGCAGAGGTTCCTGCTGCTTTGAGTGTCCCTGTTGTCTCTGAGTTCGGGGATGTGTTTCCCGATGAAATTCCTGGTCTCCCACCTGCTCGGGAGATTGATTTTACTATTGAGCTGATGCCTGATGCAGCTCATGTTTCTAAGGCTCCTTACCGGATGGCTCCTGCTGAATTGAAGGAGTTGAAGGAACAGTTGAATGAGCTTACTAGTAAGGGGTATATCCAGCCGAGTAGCTCGCCTTGGGGAGCTCCTGTACTGTTTGTTAAGAAGAAGGATGGGTCGATGAGGATGTGCATCGACTACAGGGGTTTTAACCGAATCACAGTAAAGAATAAGTATCATCTACCTCGGATTGAGGATCTGTTTGATCAGTTGAGAGGGGCCAGTGTATTCAGTAAGATTGATTTGAGATCGGGCTACCATCAGATAAGGGTGGCAGAGGCTGATAGGCCTAAGACAGCATTCAGAACTCGTTATGGACACTTTGAATTCACGGTTATGCCTTTTGGTTTGACTAATGCACCAGCGATCTTCATGGATCTTATGCATAGGGTATTCCATCCCCTGCTGGATGTGTGCGTGGTTGTGTTCATAGACGATATTCTGGTCTACTCGCCGACTCGTGAGGCACATGCTGGCCACTTGAGGACAGTGTTGAACACATTGCGAGAGTATAAGCTATATGCTAAACTCTCCAAGTGTGAGTTCTAGTTGGAGAAGGTGTCGTTTCTGGGACACATTGTTTCGGGTGAGGGCATTGCAGTTGATCCTGCTAAGGTGGAAGCGGTACTAAAGTGGCAGGCCCCGAAGAATGTGGGAGAGATCCGGAGTTTCTTAGGTCTTGTTGGCTACTACCGCAGATTCATTGAGGGGTTCTCGAGCATTGCTAGACCTATGACTAGACTATTGAGGAAAGATGTCAGATTTAGATGGGATGATGCTTGTGAGCAAGCATTCGAATTGTTGAAGAAGAAAGTGACAGAGGCACCTGTTTTGGTACTACCTGATGATTCATGCGAGTATGAAGTTTACACGGATGCGTCACTTAAGGGTTTAGGTTGTGTGTTGATGCAAAAGGGCAAAGTGATTGCTTATGCATCTCGACAGCTTAAGCCACATGAGCAGAATTACCCGACTCACGATTTGGAAATGGCAGCGGTAGTGCATGCTCTGAAAATCCGGAGACACTATCTGTATGGAGCGAAGTGTAGAATTTATTCAGATCATAAGAATCTGAAGTGTCTGTACACCTCAGACCACATGAGTGGCAGACAGAGGAGATGGATGGAGTTATTGCAGGACTATGACACGGACATTCAATATATTGAGGGAAAGGCGAACCGGGTGGCGGATGCTTTGAGCAGGAAGGAGCATCATTCAGTGGCATGCTTGGGTGTGATGCCTGAGTGGCGCAGAGAGCTACTCAGACTTGAGGTTCAGGTAGTTCCTGTTGGCTCTGTTCAGCACACCTTAAACATGCTAGTTACGGCATCTTCTTTGATTGATGAGATATTTGCTAGTCAGCATGATAGCGGGGAGATGGCTGTACTGAGACAGAAGATTCAGGATGGTAAGGCTCCGGGTTTCAGAATCGATGATAAGGGCATGGTGAGATATGGTGATAGATGGTGCATTCCGGAGTGTTGTGTTGACCTGAAGAAGAAGGTCATGGATGAGGCTCATACGACTCCTTATTCTGTTCATCCAGGGGTCACAAAGATGTATAAAGACATCCGACAGACTTATTGGTGGAATAACATGAAGATGGAGATAGTTGAATATGTGGCTAAGTGTGCCACATGTCAGCGAGTGAAGATTGAGCACATGAGACCAATGGGTTTGCTACAGCCCCTAGCAGTGCCCGAATGGAAGTGGGAATCCATCTCCATGGATTTTGTGACAGGGTTGCCTCCGACTGTGAGGAAGATGGACACTATCTGGGGGGTGGTGGATCGATTGACTAAGAGTGCAGTGTTCATACCTATGAGACTGACATGGAGTATGAGCCAGCTTACCCAGGCCTATATTCAGCATGTTGTTAAGAGATTTGGGATTCCCAAGGAGATCGTGTCTGATCGGGATTCCAGATTCCTGTCCAAGTTTTGGAAGGATGTGCAGGCAGCGTTTGGCACGCAGATTAGCATGAGTACTGCATGGCATCCTCAGTCAGATGGTCAGACAGAGAGGACCATTAGGACTTTAGAGGATATGTTACGAGCTTGTGCACTGGACTTTCAGGGTAGTTGGGAGAATCACCTCAGTTTGGTGGAGTTCAGTTACAATAACAGTTATCATGCAAGTATTGGCATGGCTCCCTTCGAGGCATTGTATGGGAGGAAGTGTATGAGTCCTTTATGTTGGAATGATCCAATAGATAAGGTAAATGTGGGTCCTGAAATGATTGAGCAGACAGTTGCGTTGGTGAGGGTCATTAGGGACCGTATGAAAGAAGCTCAAGACAGACAGAAGAGCTATGCTGATCTAGCTCGTCGTGATGTGGAGTTTGAGGTTGGTGATAGGGTATTACTGCGGGTATCGCCTATGAAAGGGGTACGCCGGTTCGGTAAGAAGGGTAAGTTGAGCCCGAGATACATTGGACCCTATGAGATAGTGGAGAGAGTTGGTAAAGTGGCGTATAGGTTGGCTTTACCAGCCGAGGGGGGTCGAGCTCATGATGTTTTTCATGTTTCTCAGCTCCGGAAGTTCGTATCTGACCCATCTAAGATTATCCAGCCTGATGAGATTGAGTTGGATGCGAGTCTTGAGTATGAGGAGTATCCAGTTCGGGTGATTGATGCAAAGGAAAGGGTTCTGAGGCACAAAACCATCCCGATGGTTAAGGTGTTGTGGTCTAGGCATGGAGCTGAAGATGCTACTTGGGAAACCGAGGAGCATATGAAGCTGAAGTACCCAGAATTGGACTTGACTCCGTTGCCTTGAGGTAACATTTTTCCCCTTGTTTTGATTTTTGATCATGTTCTTGAATGTGCATTTCGGGGACGAAATGATCGTAAGGGGGGAGGAATGTAATGACCCGATTTAATTAAATTGGACTGTTTAAATAATTTGGTATTTGGATATTTTGCATTTCAGTCCGGATGGGATTCCTTTTGTGTAAATTGAGAGTGATGGGGCCTTTTTGCAATTATTTAACTATTGTAGGGTTAAATGGGGTTATTTTGTAATTTGGAAAGAAAAAAAGAAAGAAGAAACGGGAGAGAGGCAGGGAACGGCCGAGAGAGGAGAGGGTTTTGGAGTGATCTTCGGCTTGTTCAAACTATCGCGTTTCTTGGCCGATTGATTAATCGGTTATTGGTAAGTGTTTCTCTTCGTCGTCTTCTTCGCTATGATTTTTATTTCGATCGTTTTGGTGGTGAATTGGGGATGTTTCGAAATGCTAGGTTTGTGAGTTGTTTGGCCGATTGGATTCGAAATTGGGCATCCCGGAGGTGTTATTGATTGCTCCTAACATTAAGGCAAGGGATTTGAATGCTTAAATTACGTGTTTGGGGGGTATTGGGGTGATTTCCGTCAAGGATTTTATGTGTATTCTTAGTGAGATGTGCATTAGTTTATACTGTATATATATGTCGTAATGTATATTGGTGGATATCATATGGTATTTGGACACTTGTTCTCTTGGATCATATTGCATTCGGAAATCCGAACTCGTTAGTGGTGTTATTTTAAGCTGTAGAGTATACTAATCCATTTCATTGAGAACCCTGTTGAAGGCCGCTACTTTCAAGTTTAATTATGGGTCTGTGCGAGCATAGCAATAACAGAGTAGGTAGTATAATGATTTTCTATCCCTTTTTGCATTTTTAAATTATTAGTCTTCATTTCCCCGTTATTAAACAAGTAAACATAGCCAAATAGGATGACTATAAAACAAATAGGATGACTATATTTGAGAATTTGTACAGGGACGTGTATTACTTATTTCATACTCCCTCCGTCCCACTTAACTTGTCTTGTTTCACTTTTGCACACAATCCAATGCACTTTTTTAATCGGTAATATCTCAAAATATATACAACAAAAAATTATGTAAAATATATATTCTAAAACTACATGACTATACGATTCTAACAAGACCAAACTCGACTATTTTTTCGAAATATATACATGCAATAAAATCGAGTCAAAGTAGAACAATGAACAGTGTCAAAAAGTCAAACAGAACACGTTAGCTGGGACGGAGGGAGTATATTATATATCACTTGCTCATCATGTCTTAATGTCTTAACATGTACTGGACAATTTGCTTGATAGTAGTATTATTTTACTCATTTTCATTGATTTAATCATATTGCTTGGATACTGAAGTGTTATCGGGACTGCCAATCTAGTTTATATGTTTTATGGTTTAAATTTAAGATATATCTCAACAAGTACTTTTATTAATTATGTTTAAGAGTTTGGATTGTGATGGGATTTACGGGTATGAACCCGATGGGTTGTTCTGATGACTTATTTGACCGGGTAGCCTTTACCGGTGTTGTTGAGTCCCGTTAGCCCTTCGGGGTGGATTATTGGCTGTGATGCCTGTTGGCCCTTTGGGGTGGATGATTTGGGCTGTGATGCCTGTGGTCCCTGCGGGGATGGTGTATGTTACCCTGTAACGGGTTGGAGTTGATGATATCCTCACCCGTGGGTTCATACCGCCCGGGTTTTTAGGTGCCGGCTAGGCATATTCATTGCATTTGCACATAGGTTAGATAGGTGTATGCTAGGCCATGCATCACGTGCATACATTGTATGATTGTGGTTGAAGCACCGGTATGGGACGGTGTGATGTTTATTTGCTTTTATTTTTATTATGCTCTGTTATTCATGATTGTATTATTATTATTATTATTATTATTATTATTATTATTATTATTATTATTATTTACTCTTGTTGCTCTGTTATCCCTTACTCCCCAACACGTAGCCTTGCTCAGTACGTTGTACTGACTCCCTTTGCTTTTGTCTGTTTTATAGATTCTGCTGGAGGCGCTGGAGCATGATTTGGGTATGGGGTTGAGAGATCACATAGATAGGACATGTCTATTCATTTTATCTTATGTGTTTATGTGATACTCTTTTGTTTTTGTATTATGGTTCGGCATTGGATTATTGACTAGTTGAGGCCTGTGAGCCTAGTATTTACATATTGTCGGTCTGTGGCCTTATGTGATTTACTGCTTTGGGCTGGTAGCCCTGTTTGAGATAGGATGTTTTATTGGCATTATTATATGATTATTTGAGGGACCTTGTTCATGTGCCTATGTGTTTATTTTATTCTAGCCTTTGCCTTTAAATGGATTAATCAGATGATCATTTTAGGTTCGCTCAGCCTTGTACTAGCTGTTTTAAATTAGCTGGCCACTACTTTAGGATAGTTAGTACGGCGGTAATGCTTGCGAAAATCAGGTTTGAATTTTCGGGGCGTTACATATTATATGATTATTTGAGGGACCTTGTTCATGTGCCTATGTGTTTATTTTATTCTAGCCTTTGCCTTTAAATGGATTAATCAGATGATCATTTTAGGTTCGCTCAGCCTTGTACTAGCTGTTTTAAATTAGCTGGCCACTACTTTAGGATAGTTAGTACGGCGGTAATGCTTGCGAAAATCAGGTTTGAATTTTCGGCTACTCAAATCGATAAAATTGTTATTTTAAGCTAGAAATTTTCTTATATTTGACTTGGTGCAACCACTTAATTTTTGTGGTGATACCACTATCATCAATTCCAAAATAACTTTAATGTTTTTTATGTTGTCAACCTTCTATCATTTTTTGTGACATCACTAAAAAAAATTTTCTGGATCCGTCTATGTGCACATGTTTGGCAAATAAGCTAAATGAAATTAGCTTATTCTAGTCAATTTAACATAAATTAGCTTAATTAATAAGACAAAATAACTTAAAATAGTATTCAATCAGTTCTTCTTGAAATCGCTGCAAATAGCAACATTTTGGAATTAGCTTATTCTCTTTAAAAAAATTGCATAAAAATGTCAAACAGCTAATTTTAACTAATTTATTACTCAAATTACTCATATAATCAGTTAACAGCTAACAACTAATTCCCAAACAGGTCTTATATTTTTATCGTCGTTAAGTAACACCTCATTTTCTTAGTGAGAATGAGTTAGTGGCGTTTTGTTGTGTTTAGAAATCTTATTACAAAAAGAATAATACGATAATCTTGTTTGATTTGTACAAACTAAAATTTAGAAATAAATTAAGTATCATTTGTAAAGCTTAAACTTAACAAATAATCAATTTCTAAACACATATTCAAATGATCACTAAATAATTTAAATTCACTAATGTAACATCACATATAAAAATATATATATGGTCATAAGTAATTTCCCAAAAATTCGAAACATGTTGTGATAATCAAGCTTAAATTATTATTATTATTATTATTATTATTATTATTATTATTATTATTATTATTATTATTATTATTATTATTATTATTAAAACATATAATTCTAATTTTGCGAAGGAAATTTTTTTGTCGCAAAAACTGAATATCTTATAGTGGTTTTCAAGACAAAAGTTCCGCCTCAAAATGCATTATTTTTGCTACGACAGAATTTGTGATGGATTCAAGCTAAGTTCTATTAAAAAAAACAAAAAGAAAACAAAAAAAAGTAGTCGCAAAAATCATTTTTCCTTTGTAGTGAATATGTATAACCATACCGATTTAATCAACCTACTACTTGTGATGTTTATGATATAGGTAGTGACTTTCAAATGTGATCATATAACTATAAATATATAGTAGTAGTATATATTTTTAGATCATTCTATAAAAGGAGATTATAAAACCTTGAATTTGATAAATGCATGTAACCTTTGTTCTCGACTTTATCTGAACATATGATTCCACCCGATCGAGGTTGGTATAGAGGGTTATGCGACTTTATGTGTGTGTAGACCCTCGACGAGGATTAACATATTGCAACAAGGAAAATCGCTGGCAATATATAATACAGTTATGTATAACACCATAGTTAGGACGCCGGCTAGACAATATACGTACTGAGCTGCATTTTATATATGTTAGATCGTGTGTGGTTTTAAACCCTGCACATCTCGTGCATATTCCTTTCACTAACTCTAATAAAAACAATTGGTAGTATAAAATATATCTGAATTGATTATTAATGATCTTGTTCTTACTAGATTTTGTATATCTTTGGAATAAATATATATGCTATTATTGTTGTGACTGATGCTACTAGATATCTGTTTGGCCACTGGTTAGTGCTAAGGAACATTTTTCTCCTCAAAGGAGACTATCGGAAAAGGATCAAACCGATTACGGGTACGGAATTCAATAACGCGCTCAAACTTGACTAAATTTGAATACAATACAATGGCAAAATAGAAAACGAAAGGGGAAATCTACCAGTTGTTAAGAAACAACGGCTAATTATCCCGAAATCAAGGTCGAAGTCTACCTGTTGTTAAGAAACAACAGCGAACTCGAGAAAGTAACCGCTAAAAGCTAGGCTAAAATCTAGGAAAACTGGTAAAGTAAAGCAGTAAAAGATACAAGGAAGTAAATTGACATAAAGGAAATTTGGATAACCGCTCCGTAACCGTACCGTCTTTTGAGATAATAGCGCTCCTCCCTCTTTCGGCCGAACTCGCTTTTGATGACTTTGGCCGAACCCCCTTTTATTCGGCTTTTGGACTCTGGACTCCGTCAACTTTTTTTTTTTTTTTTTTTTTTTTTTTTTTTTTTTTCCTTTAGCCCGAAATGCTTACTTCCTCCGGCCCAATTGGTACGGCCCAATTCTGGCTCCCCAATCTTGTGCGGTCCCAACAGTATCCTTATTCAGCAATGTGCATATCATGATCAGTCATGCACAGGGTTGAGACTTGATCGAGTGCCTCTAGAGTCTAGTGTGCTACTTTATGTACAAGTTGGATTGCTAGGCATATGTGTAATTAGGGATGACAATGGGTCCCGGTCAGAATCGAGATAAAATTAAATTTGGGTTGAGTCTTGGTTCTTATAAAGATGGAGACAGAAACTGGCCCGTTGACCCGGGTCAGACCCATAATCAAACCGAACACCGAGACCCGGGTTGGGTGTTGACGAACCCTGACCCATTACCATCCCTAAATTTAATCAACTATACTTGTGTTGTGTTCGAGGATCTAATCTATATATTGTTCCAGACTTTTGTATGCTATATGGTTCTTGTTTGAAAACCCCAACGCCATATATGGTTGAATCTTACCTGCATTGTACTTATAGGCCTAAATTCATTGACTGTTAATGTAGGTTAGCCTGTACTATACATTGAAAAATAAAGGGCATTAAATCAATATCTAGTCTTAATTTTCATGTAATTTTCATATCACGATGGAAAATACATGTAAAAATTATAAAAAAAAAATTACTCCATATTAAGAAATAAAAAGCATAAAAATTACTCCCATGTAAATGTAAGTCCGGCACAAGATGAAAACATAAATCTAATATTTTTTGACTTTGTGAGACTTATATTCACTTGTGGTATTAGTAGATGTTAAATCTGTAGACCATTTTCAAATCAATTTTCTACATTGACAAGGCTTGATTGATTGCTAGTAAATTAACTTCAAGAAATTAATAGTGCATTTTTATTTTATTTATTTATTTATTTCTGAATGAACAAAAAAGTGATCTTTTTTCGTTTGTAGGAAATGATGTACTGAAAAAAAATGTGACTTTTAAAAGAGGTAAAAGTGTAAAGAAACTTTCACTGTGAATTTCAAAGTGTAAATCAAAAAGCCAAAGAAACAGATAATCCCATCATACTACTATATTCTAACAACCTTAAGCAAATGCAATTTCGTTAACCACTTTCGCCTCCACACGCCGCCACTCCCTTCAAATTAGGAATCATATCTGCGTGCCCGTTAGGGTTGTAAACGAACCGAATCGAACCGAATACCACAGTATTCGCTTTGATTTGATAAGCTTTTCGAATATTATCGAATCGAATCGAATTATTCTATAAGGTAATTTAATAATTAATAAAATTAATTTTAATTATTAAATTTAAATATTTAATTTGATTTATAGATCAAATTTAATATTTTAATATTATATATAAATATATTTATATTAATTAGTAAATATAGTCACTAAAATTAAATTTTTAAATTATTTAACAAAATAAATTTATATATTTATATATAATTTTAATATAAAACCGAATATCGAATCGAATCAAATATTAATCGAATATTAAAATTCCGAATAATTTCGAATCGAATCACGAATCGAACCAAAAATATTTGATTCTTTTACAACCCTAGTGCCCGTCTTCGTTCTTCTTACCCTCCCGGCCCGGCCCGGTCCAATTTGGGCCGCCATTCCGCCGGTCCTCCCTTGCAGGTTACGCATAGACCCCACCCAAAAAAACATGTACACAGCCAGGCAGGCCACTGGGCACAGCTCCACATCCACAGCAAGACATAAAAGTTAGTAGAAATACTACTACAATTAGGCAAAAGCCATGTGCTAAAAACCCTATAAATACAAAGTTCGGTCACGGGTTACGGGTATCCACGTTTTCAGCAGCCTCTTGCAATCTGCGGTCGTGGGTCTTCTCTGTAATTTCAGACTGGGTTTTATTTTGTTCAAAGTAAAACACTAAAAGAAAATAAAAAAAAAGGAAAACTTTGCAAAGAGCGGGAGGAAGGGATAGAGGGATTCGTGATTGCAATGGAGTCTGTGGATTCTACTCGTGCTTTTGTTAAGGATGTTAAGCGCGTGATTGTCAAGGTAAAAATGTTATAGTTTTCCTTGTTTGAAAAAGAATTGCTTTCTTGATTGATTGGTGTTGAGTTGGGCTTTTATTGAATGTGCAACTTGCATTGCTGTTTATTGGTTTGAAATGCTGAGAACCTTATCTGTGTTTTGAGGTTTTGATGCTTATTGGTTTGATGGAATGTGTGGCGATTAGAGCTAATGTGCCGCGTTTAATTGTAGTTGTCGCCATTAATTGGAACGAGTTGAAACCATCTTTTGGGGATTAAAATTTGAGCTTGAAGTTGTTTCAGATTGGAGAAATGTGCTAAAAAAACCTATAGTGATGATAAGGACATACAATTCGTTGATATTTGCATCCAATACTGAGATGAATGTTTATCGTTGACTCATTGTGGTTGATTGATTTTTAAGGATTTGATAGTAATGGGACATATGGGATTGTGATGTTAGAATGAAATGAGATGGAATAAACTTAGCTGTTCTTTGTTAAATGATTCTTTGTGTTTTTACTGGCTAAATTTTTTTTTAGATAGTTGCTTATCAAGTATGCCACGAATGCAATATGCCGCACTTCCTTTGACATTCTTGTGTTTGATGTATTGGTGATTTGTATATGTTTATGTATTGAACTATTTGATTAAGGTTGGAACTGCTGTTGTAACTCGAGCTGATGGGAGATTGGCTCTTGGGAGAGTAGGAGCACTGTGTGAGCAGGTTGCTTTAAAAACTGCTTAACTATATTTCTCGAGGATATGCTCTGAAGTGTCTCGCTTACAATGATTTCTCCTTCTGAGATGCAGATTCAGGAAATGAACTCTCAGGGTTACGAGGTTATTTTGGTGACGTCAGGTGCTGTTGGTGTTGGCCGTCAACGTCTTAGATACAGGAAGCTCATCAACAGCAGGTTTTTCCCCTCACTTTTGCAGTCCCTGCTCTGTGTTTAAATTAATGTAATGGATTATATGCTCAATTTGGTTGCTGAATGTTTGTTTATTAACATTAGCATTAAGTTTTCTTAATTTTATCCAACCTAATCACATACTATTTATTTGATAGGATTAAAGCCCTTCATTAATCAGCTAATTTGTGTGAATTCATAATTGATGAGATTAAATAATCTCCTAAAAGAATCTTTTGAAGAATTAATCTCATCCTTGAAAGTAAGCACGCCCTAAGGATCTCAAATTAAACCTTTCTCCACTTTAACTCTGTAAACCGCTATAAAGACAATCTTTTAACATCTTTCACATATGATTTATTTTACTTTGTTTATCATCATTATTTATCTGTTGCTAATGTGGTGTTTGCAGCTTTGCTGACCTCCAAAAACCTCAGGTGGAACTTGATGGGAAAGCTTGCGCAGCTGTGGGACAAAATGGCCTTATGGCGCTGTATGATACTTTGTTCAGCCAGGTGATCTCACATATTAATGTTTCAATCTCAATTTTTTGTTTTCCTATACTCTTAACTAACTAAACCTAAAGGTCATCCAGCTTATCTTCTGCCAATACCTTGGTACAAAAGTTCTTTACTTGCCATCAGATTCTGTATCATATAAAGTCTTCAACTAAGTAGCATTACTTACTTTGTAGTGTAGTATTGTTGATGAATTACATCTTCCAATGAAGCTAATATTCTTTTATTTATTCACGTATAATTCATTTTTAAAGGCTTCGATTGTTTTGTGTAGTTGGACATGACATCTGCACAGCTTCTAGTCACTGATAATGATTTCAGAGATCTGGCTTTTCGGAAACAACTCAATGAAACTGTTAAATCTTTGTTGTCTCTGAAAGTTGTTCCTATATTCAATGAAAATGATGCAGTTAGTACAAGGAAAGCGCCTTATGAGGTGAGTTCATCTATTTATATGTTCCTGGAAATCTGTTGGGAAAATTTAGACTGCAGTGTTGCATTCACTGGCATGCATTTGCAATAGAATTTTTCAGTGGTATTGGTGCATGCGGTCCTCCACTTGTAAGAGAGCTTAACAAGCCGAATTGAGCCAAACACTATACGTTAAACTTCTGTTTGTCTGATTTATTAATTTTCTTTGATTCGGAGTGAATAATTTTCAAATGCAAATAAATGTTTAAATTCAGTTTGATTACTTTTGAGAAAGAACAAAATTCAAATTCAATTTGTCAACTGAGATGAGCCCAGCTTTCATTTGAATAAAATCAAATTGTAGTTTGGAAGAAAATTGGGATTAGTTGATTTTGATGTGTATAGTAGTTATAGAATCATAAAAAATGTCTAAAAACAGATAGATGGCTATTTATATCTAATTTTACATTAGCAAAGAGTTTTGTGTTTACCTTGATTATTACTGTATTATCATATTCCATTTGAGACCAATTCAAATACTATGTAATGGAGGTTTCTTTAAATTGAACTAAGTCAAATTTAACTTCTTCAAAATTGTTTCGTCCATTAAAAAGGTATACTGGGATTTCCTTTCTCTTAGTTTGCTTGAATACATTTCGTTGTGGTTAGCTTGGTGTTCAATAATCTTTCTTCTTTTTTCATTTGTGAAGCACATCATATGCCTTTTTTCTGTCATCTGTGTATGTGTATGTGCGTGTGTGCGTGTGCACTTTGGGAAGAAAGATACAATCCATGTTTATTCATTCAATGTTGTTATCTCTTTCCGCCCCTTCTCTAGTTCACTGTTCTCTGTAATATTTTTGTAGACCTAGTAAAGATTAAATTGATCATACCAATTCTTTTTGCGCATTGCAGGACTCTTCTGGAATATTTTGGGACAATGATAGCTTAGCTGCTTTACTAGCACTGGAGCTCAAAGCTGACCTCCTTGTTCTGCTAAGTGATGTAGATGGCCTTTACAGTGGCCCACCAAGTGATCCACGTAGTGAGCTGATTAGCACATATGTTAAGGAAAAACATGAGGGGTTGATTACTTTTGGTGACAAATCAAGGGTGGGGAGAGGGGGAATGACAGCTAAAGTAAAAGCTGCCGTTTATGCTGCATATGCTGGCATCCCAGTTGTTATCACCAGGTAAACCGTCTTTCTGACACAGTAAAATTACTAATTGTGAAATCTTTGCTTGTGTTTAATCTTAGAATGGTGACACGAGGCTCATTTGTTTGCTGATCCAGCATTGCATGTTTCTTTCTGTGCAACTATGGTACTTTTTGCACACCCATTTAGCCTGCCCTGCTGCAATGTTAAGTGTTTTTTTCTTTTTCTTTTTTAAAAAAAATATTTATTTAAAATCAAATCCTCCTTTTCATAAGGCTAAGTTTACATTAATGAATTGGATATAAATCTTATGAAACAATTTTGAGTGATTGATTAATCACATCTATTTTAGTATAGTTTTAATCTTAATAACTAAATACTACTAATTAGGTTGGATCTACACCTACAAAACATAAGTAAGTTATGTTTTTGTTTGAACAACTATCTGATCATTGATGCCTTGTACTAATATCCGAACTCATATTTTGCTACAAGTATGATTTTCTTATTAGAATCATGTTGACTGTTAACTGTGGAGGGCCAAGTCAAGCTTGTGAAAACCATAAAAATATTTGGAACTCACTAACTCAGTATTATTTATATTTGACAAAATAATTTTTGTAATCTCTTCTGATGCAAATCATTTACCTCATGATTCTTAAAAGCATGCAATTTTTCCCTTCTATCTATCGAAGTACGACCACCAATAACTCAAATGAGGATTATACAATTTGACCCACTTTTGTGCAGTGAATAGGCAATAGAAAACGATGCTCATGTATTGCAGCTTCCCTCAATTGCAATTGCATCTAAACTTAAAACTACTTAGCATTTGGATTACATTGCTTAACTGTTATTTTTGACAAGGAACAGTTTGATTACGTTTTGTTGATAATGATCTATGGTTATTCTATTGTAAAAGATTTGTTCAAATTTACCCATTTCTTTAAGTGTATGTTTTTCATTTTTGATTGTTTTAAAATAAGTGTCACATACTACATTTCTATATTTGGTGAAATAAAATGTATGGGAAAGTGGAGTGTGAGAGAGTGGGATGAGAGAAAATGCATTTAATGAAGTTATTAAAAAGTGTGCCAAAGGAAAAGTGAACACTTAAAAGAAATGGAGGGATATATTAATAGATGGCTTGCATTGAATCCACTACCAATGTCGTTTGAGTGGTAGATTACTACTGAGATGTTGACTAATGAATTATATGAAATAAAGAAAGAAACACAAGAAAGGGAGAGAAATGCCTAAGGAGTTTGAGATACGGGCATACAGCTTCTTAATTGTGAAGAAATTGCAAGGTGCTTAGGTAGTCCGACATAGGGTTGCTTAATTCTGAAGAAATTTCTGTAGCCCGCCAAGATGTTTCTTTGCATTTTCTTTTTAAATTTGTTTGGTTCAAATGGAATTGCCTAAGGTTGCCTTTGTGATGGACTTCTCTGGATATGTTGAGTAAATATACTGAACTGAATAAGAAAATCTGAATTTAACTCATGTACGCAGATTCTTTTTTTCCTCCCCTTGACTTATCTCTTTTCTTTCTTTATAAGTATCTGGCAAGTCATGATATGCTTCTTATGCATAAAGATAATACGTGCAAAAGAAAGACCGCAGATTCCATGTCCATATACGAAACTTCTGTAAATTGTGGGGGACTCTTCATGTTTTAACTTCTGGCAACTCCATTTGAATCATGTTTTAACTTTAAAGTTATACTGTTACAGTATTTCTTCATGCAGAGGCAGCAGAGCCAATAATGAATTTGAAAGCTTTATTTTTGCTGTCATATTTTTGTTGGTTTCGTCCTTTTCCTTTTGCTTCCTTTTTTATGAATTTTACCTAACTCTCTGCTCTGCAAAACTGTTTGTTGTTGAAGTGGTTTTGCTGTTGACAATATAATAAAAGTTCTAAATGGTAAGCGTGTTGGAACGCTGTTTCACCGTGATGCTCATAAGTGGGTTCCACAAGCCGAAGTTGGTTCCCATGAAATGGCAGTATCAGCTCGGGAAAGTTCGAGACGGCTGCAGGTTATTATTATTTGATGGGAGGATTTTTTTTTTCCCTGTTATTTTAGCCAGCGGATGTCAACAGAAGTAATAAGAGTGCTAACATTCTGCTTTGAAGGCTATGACTTCACAAGAGAGGAATAAGATTTTGCTTGATGTTGCGGATGCTTTGGAGGCAAATGAGAAGAAGATCATTGCTGAAAACGAAGCTGATGTTGCTGATGCAGAGCAGGCTGGATATGAAAAATCTTTGGTGTCTAGGCTTGCATTGAAGCCTGGTAAGGTAAGGTATTCCTGCCAAAACTTACATGCTTTTGCAAAAGAACTCCTATATTTAACAAATTTTTTATTTTTTATTTTCATAGATTTCAAGTCTTGCAAATTCTATACGAGTGCTTGCCAATATGGAGGAACCTGTTGGTCGAATTCTGAAGAGAACGGAGGTAACCAAATAGGGATTTAATTTCTGTGGTTATCAATCTTGACTAAAACTTGGTTATTTGAAATTTTGAATTGGCTGTTGATGTTGGAATACACACACTATGTGAGTCTTAAATTATTCATTTGAGTTCCCTGTGCAAATACAATAACCCGTTGGAATTTATATTTTCTTTGTTAGAGAATAGATCTGCCTACATTTTATTTTAATATAAAATGAATCCGAGTTGCATATTATAATTTAATTCGACTTGTGAAATCTGCATCGTGATTATATACCCGAAATCTTACAGCTGATTTTACTACCAATTAAGATATATGGTTGTGATTTATAACTGCAGCTCTCAGAAGGTTTGATATTGGAGAAGACATCTTCTCCCCTGGGCGTTCTTTTGATCATTTTTGAGTCTCGACCTGATGCACTAGTTCAGGTAACTTATTTCCATAACTATGGGATTGTGTATTTATGAAAAATTTGTATGAAGCAGTACTTTCAGTTTTACTTTGTTAACTTCATAGGAAACTATTAACCAACTACTTCTAAAATGTGTGAAATAGTGATGAATGGGTTATCATTCTTTTGTTCTTAAAACTCCTTGAACTATTAACAGATAGCTTCATTAGCTATACGGAGTGGGAACGGGCTCCTTTTAAAGGGAGGAAAAGAAGCCAGACGGTCAAATGCTATCCTGCACAAGGTTTGATGTAGCTATTGTAATTTTCTATTCGGGCCAAGAACTAATATCGTTCTCTTTTTGGAAATTGTTATTTCCCTTTTCTTAACTATATCCTTTGTTTTATCATAATTAGGTAATTACGTCGGCCATTCCAAAAAGTGTCGGTGAAAAACTTATTGGACTGGTGACTAGCAGAGAAGAAATCCCTGAGTTACTTAAGGTGTGCCCTGAGTTAATTTCATTTAATCGAACCAAGCATAGTTCTGTAGTAGCCCATGGCGCGAATTGGAACTGAAGTTTTCTGTTTGTGGTTAAGTTGGATGAGGTGATTGACCTTGTGATTCCAAGAGGCAGCAACAAACTCGTTACTCAAATTAAGAGTTCGACAAAAATTCCTGTTTTGGGCCATGCTGGTAAGACGTGGTCACATTAGTACATTAAGGTTTTGGATATCGAACATTATACACTCGGTTACATAATTATTCTTACTTTTAGTTGGAGATTAAAAAGTTGTGCATCTTCCTTCCAGATGGAATCTGCCATGTATATGTAGACAAGTCTGCTAGTAAGGATATGGCGAAGAAGGTTGTTTTGGATGCGAAAACAGATTATCCTGCCGCCTGCAATGCTATGGTGAGTTCACTATATCTATGGAGTTCCCATTTTTGGGAATGCTGATGTTCAGTGTGTACAACAAATCCCTACTCTAATGAAATTGCATTATTTAAGGAAACACTCCTTGTTCACAAGGATTTGGTGAAGAGTGGCACCTTGCATGAGCTTATAGTTGAACTTCAAATGAAAGGTAAGCCATCTTGAAACCCCTCCCCACTTTCCTTTTGCTCAAATATGCTCTATTTTTTATTTCTTATTTTTTTTATTTACTTTTATTTTTTATTTTTTCGATTTAGGACTCCGGTATGTTTTTGGAGTTTTAGGAATGTTGGTCTAAATGCATAAATTAGTGCTTGATAATGTGTATCCTAAAGGGTTAGTGGGAAACCACTTGCAGCTTAATATGATATAGGATGCTTCACCTTGGTCCTTTTATGTGTCGAACAAAATTTGGTTCTGAAGCCATCAACTAGGCTACCCAGGCGATGGAAATAATTTTGCAATAATTGTTTGACTGCAAGTGTATGTTTCAGGTGTGAAATTATTTGGTGGACCGCGGGCAAGCTCTCTATTGAACATTCCTGAGGCACCTTCGTTGCACCATGAATATAGTTCTCTTGCTTGCACTGTCGAGATTGTAGACGATGTAAATGCTGCCATAGACCATATACATAGTCATGGAAGGTACATTTCCTTCTGAAATTTTGTTGCTCTTGCTCTGCTTGTAGGTCGATGAATATTGGAATCCTGCCTTTATTCTTTTGCCTCTCTCAATTGCAGTGCACATACGGACAGCATCATAACCGAAGATCAAGAAGCTGCAGAAGTCTTTCTAAGCCGTGTTGACAGGTAACTCCATCCATCCATTTCTATTAAATGGCAAAACAGAATTTTCAGAACATACCCACACCAACAAACTCAACATAACATGGCTTGACTGTGCCAGTGCTGCTGTATTTCACAATGCGAGCACAAGGTTTAGTGATGGCTTCCGGTTTGGATTAGGCGCGGAGGTAATAATACATACACACAGGCTGATTTGCTTATAATGTTTGATTTATCATCAGTCCCGTGTTTTCTAATGCACCGATGCATTTAGGTTGGGATCAGCACAAGTCGTATTCATGCCCGTGGCCCTGTAGGTGTTGAAGGATTGCTTACTACCCGATGGTATCCCTGAAACATGTTTTTCTCCCCACACTATTGCCACTTTACATACAACATTATGCTAAATAATTACCATCACAATCCTCAGGCTTGCGAAAGGAACTGGACAAGTCGTGAACGGTGATAAAGGAATCGTGTACACTCACAAGGAATTGGCTCTGTGAAGACAGCTGCAAGCAAAATCCATGTATCCATCCAATAAAACAGTTGTATGTCAAGAAAGGCTGTTTCCTTTAATGTCACCTAATTTATTGGGTTTCATGAGTATTTCTTTTCTATGTATCAAGTGGTACACAGTTGGTCCAAATCCCCTACTTGTATCATATAAGCTAATACTTTTGTCTGTGTAAGACATTGATGTTTCAATTTCTATGACACAAAGTTGCATGATGATAATGAATACATTTAAGCTAAATCCAAAGTTGAAACCCTGTAGAATTTATTGACTAAAGATAAGTGCAGCACATCAAGGTTCATGGGCAGAATCATGAGTGAAAAAAGGTTTCCAATGTGTGCTCAAGTCCAACAAAATTCCGAAAAACATTGTCCTCAATACTGCAATTTTAAGCCTGAACAAACTTCTGGAGGTTCTTTAGCCAAGTAATGTATTCTCTACCGTCTTTCTCAACCATGTACTCCTGCAAGAAATTCGTCGTGCTGGGCTTGATTCCTCTTACTTCCAGATATTTGTGAAATCCCTTCTGCAAGTGTTCATCCAAGTCGCTGGAAAACAAAATTAAAGGAGGTTTTGGGTGAATAACATGTGCAAAAGACAAATGATCAACAAAAAGAAGTGACATGTACCATAGTAAAGCAAACTTACGTAAAATCTGGTCCTTCATATGGTATTTGATCCTCAGAGATCTCAGGGTCCTTGATAGATAAGGTGTCAATGGAGATCTCCTCAGGGTAAGCAGTTAAACAAAACTCAAGGACTTGCCCACCCCTTTTAGACACTTTAACTGTCAGAGGTAAGCTGGGCTGACTTCCCTTTTCCTCTTCTCCTTCCTCATCATTATCATTCTCATTTTCTTCGCCTGTAATGATGTCAGGCATGTGAACTTCTACAGTGATATTTTCACCATGATATTCTCTGGTTAGCGTTATGGTTTGCTCCCCAGGGTTATCTTCAATTTTGAAGGGGAAGCCATTGGGAACCTCTTCAACCTAAACAATGGAAATGAAAGGTAATAGAATCATTACATATCATTGAGCATCTCACTGAATGGGATAAAAATATCAATCGGGAAACACAAATGGAGTTGCCGAGTTGTTAAGTAGAACAGATATGAACTTTGGGAGCATTTTGTTTCATAGATGGGGAGCAAAACTGGGAATTTCCAATATTGGGTAAAAGCATCAAGAAATGATCCCCTGTCCTAAAATTTAAGGTTTCCCTGTGTGTCTGGTGTCTATACCCAATCCATACTTCATAAAGTAATGAATAGTAAGACGAAATGGGAGTGCACAAAATATTGGTAGCGTCCATCCCAATCCATCCTAAGGTAAAACAGATTTCTCAAGCGTTGGAGAATATCTTCAAGAGTTTTGAATCATGAATTATATAACATGTAGTATAATAGCTTCATATTAGTCATTATACCACAAAGGTACCTTATAATATTCGTGTTGAAAGAACAGGTGAATTCTACACACGATTACAAAAAACCTTTCAAAATTATGCATTTGTAAATCTTATATGCAATTCAATAGGACATAAGTGATACATCTCAATGTTATGCATTTAGAAAAGCTATAAAAAAACACGATCTATTGCAACTTCATAGTCTTTCTCAGCTATACCAGATTGAGGAATGATTCATATTCTCTATGTTTATAGTGTTAATGAAGCAAATCTCCTAACAGTCCAGTCTATTAGGGAGCAGAATCATGTATATTGGTATTCAGCAGAATTATACATTTCATAAATAAGTTTTGAAAGTCTAGATGAAGACAAGACAAATGAAATCCCCAATACCATTTTCCTAAAATCACCAAAAATCTAGAAAAAATTGAATGCAGAACTGTAAACACTACCAAAACAGAAAACCACAAATCCAAGCGAAACCATCAACTATTAAAATCCAAGAACACAAGTATACTAAAGCTTCACGAAACCATTTCTGGAGGCAAAAACGGGGTGGTAGAAAGGGGGTAGGGGGTCTCGAGAAACGGAAAACTAATTCAAAGAATAAATTTTAAAACAACAAAAATGCAGATGAACCTGTTCCGACTCCTGCGACTCCTCAGCACATTGAATCTCGGAATCGATTACTCGGAGAAGCGATTCGTCGGCACTTGGCCTGGAGGAGTACTGGCGGATAATCGACGGACTTGACCTCTGAAAGATGTTTCGCGAAATGTTGCCGTTGGCGGCGGTGGCGAAAAGGGCGGAGGTTTGGTGGTTGTGTAAATATCTATGTGCGGAGGCGGATGACCTGGGTGCGGAAGATACGAACTTGGCAGCAGCAGAAGGTACAACCGTGGAAGCTGCTCTGCGAAGAGCATAGTGTAGCGCCATTAGGGTTTTAGGGGAAGGGGGGAGAACAGGAGAAGCGGCCTCAGGGTTTTAGCTTGGACTAATATTTGTCTCGGTCTCACACTGCCTTCTTTTATAGCACAAGTCGGTAGAATTTATTTTTATTTCTTTCTCTATTATTTTTCTTAATAATTCGTGGCAGTTGTGTTTTTTTTGGTGAAGCCGTAGCCAGAAAAGAAAAGTACCAAGAAGGGCTAAACTATGCTCGTTGGAACCAGACTCCCAATTTATCTGCCTCTAAATCGTGGTGAATAAAATCCGGTGGAAAAGCCCAGGTAATGTAGAAATCCTCTGAATTAGCCCCTTGCTTTGCCAACCCGTCCGCTACTTTGTTCCCCTCTCTCATAACATGATGAATTTCGCACTTCTCAAATGTAGCACAGATCTTTTTGATTCTTCCTATCATTGATGCACATGGGTGAAAAGAATTCCCCGACCTAAGTAATCTAATGGCCGTGAGTGAGTCTGAGTAGCAAACAATGTGCTTGATCCCAGCATTCGCAACAAACTCAAGGCCATATGCCAAGGCTGCTAATTCTGTAACAATGATCACTGCATTCCCCAAGTAACTAGATCCACCTCCATGCCATATTCCCTCACAGTTGCGCAACACAAAACCGAAACCCGCTCTTCCCGGATTTCCAAAGGCGCTACCATCAACATTAATAATCATCCCCTTAGCATTTTCCATGTTCCATCTGACCAAATTAACAATAGATGTAGGAGAAGGAGTTGCAGACTCCCTAGACAGATCTTCATGGATCCTCTGTATGTCACGTAAGATTCCACCGAGGGTTTTGCATTCCCCCCTAAACACTCGTGCGTTCCGTTCAAGCCACACCACCCATAGGGTCGCCAAGGCTTTAAGACCAAAACTATGAAGGAAACCATAAAAGAAAAACCTGATATCATCTTTTTGCATACTTTCACAGTCCTGAGGTGGGGAAAAATGAATCGATTTCCAGACCTGTTGGCTCCACCTGCAGTAGAAGAAACAATGATACCATGTCTCCTCATTCTCAGTTAAAAGAAAAATAATCATTGGAATTACCTTGTAGCTTTCAAGCAGCAACATAAACTGGTTTGTTCATGCTTTTAGCAACCAGTGCAATTTGATAGGTACCCATCATATTTATTATACCTCCACTTTCAACAACTCCATCTGCTCCGATAAATAAAGTACCCCGCTCCACTCAAATTGTCATACTTTTGACACTACCCGTTCAATAACAATTCCGTTAGGATGCGATCACTGAATTTCACTTGATACTGCGGTACATCATGGCCATTGATTTAATTTATAAATTGATGGTTGAGATCAACTTAAATGTTAAAATAGTAAATTTGTTACATTTAGTATTGTTAACAAACAATTGCTCATGCAATTCAGCTTTACTTTTCTTCTACGCATTTCAATACAATCAATCGATCTTATCTTACCCTCAGATTTGCTTATTTATGCTGCAACATAATATAAATATATGTTAATATCAAAACGTACCTCAAATATTCATATTTTGAGTCGCTGAATTGTTGATGAAAACGTCGCTGAATTGTTCATGAAACGGTCGCTGAATTGTTCTTCGTTGTGTCGCTGAATTGTTCATGGTAGCATACGTGAATTGTTCATGAAAACGTTGCTAAATTGTTTTTGGTGTCATCGCTGAATTGTATATGGTAGCATCGCTGAATTCTTCTTCATTGCATCGCTGAATTCCTCTTTTTGTTGTCGCTGAATTCCTTTATATAGGGTCGCTGAAATATTTTTTGGTAGCATCACTGAATTATTTTTGGTAACATCGCTGAATTGTATATGTTAGCATCGCTGAATTCTTCTTTCTACTGTCGCTGAATTCCTCTTGGAATGCTCGCTGAATTCTTTTATGTAGGGTCACCGAAATATTTTTTGTACCATCACTGGATTGTATATGTTAGCATCGCTGAATTCTTCTTTCTACTGTCGCTGAATTCCTCTTGGAATGCTCGCTGAATTCTTCAATGTATGGTCGCTGAAAATATTTTTGATAGCATCACATAGTATTTTTGGTAACATCGCTGGAATTCTATACGTAATAAATTTGTTACCCTTTTTAATAAGGATTGCTGAACATAAATATCAATTACCAAATATTTGATATGATTTGCCAAATATTTGATATGATTTACCAAATATTAGATTGATAACATACTAAATATAGAATTATATGACAATTATACCATTTTCATTTACAACCCTTGGATTTTAAATGGACGCTTCAGATCGCGGCCTTGATGTGTTGTGGGATGCTTTGATCGCACCACAACCGGACCCGTTCAATAATTGATTTTGATTTAATGTTATCACAATTATATAAGAAAAAATATAGTAAAGTTCGGTCTTATTTTGTTAGATTCGTCTAATCATTTAGTTTTAAAATATACTCCCTTCTTTTTTTTTCTTTTTTTTGTAACCTCTGAATTTCTACACTGCACGCAATCCAATATATATTTTTAATCATTAATAACTCAAATTATATACAAGTAAAAATTATAAAAATTTCATATTCTAAAAGTACTCGATTAGACGAATCTAACAACATCTTACTTGACTATGTTTTATTTTATATAATTATGTTAAAAATTGAGTCAAATTTACTTGATGAATAGTATCAATTATGTAAATGGTAGAGTTTTTGTGTTGCTTGGGCCCAACACACATTTGCCGGTGTCAAAGTTTGCAAAAAAAAAAAACTATGTAAAAAGTAGATTTAAAAAGAATGTAAAAAAACCTTAGTTTACATAATTTTTACATGTACTGTTAAATAAATTTTTTAGAATTCTTATTCGGTAGTTTTGATTCTTTAACAAAGTATACCAACTTTGATTCTCTACAAAGTAAAGTACGGAGAATTGGGAGATTTGCATCCCAATTTCCAAATCAATTCTCTCGCATCCTTCCGCTATTCTGTGCAAGATTTCTCTGAACCCCATTGTCGTCCCTTCCGCAAGCCTCTCCAGAACTCCATTGCCCTCTTCACACAGGATTCTGCCTCCGCCATTATTCTTCTACGTATCCGAAAACTCCACCATCTCCGTCTGCGTCTTGTATCCTCCGCATTTTCTTCAGGTATTTATGTGCCGTCGTTGTAGTCCTCCGTTTTCTACCATCTTTTCTATACCTTCCTGCCAACTGAATTAATTAATCAAGAATGTTTATGTTCATAAACTCTCCACAATCGCCGAGTCTTTCATCACCAGCGGTTAATTTTTTGTTTCTTTACATATGATAATTTTTTGTTAATTTTGAGATATTTGACGCTCATGCTTGCTATGAATTAGTGTTACTTGTGGTGATAAATGATTTGAACTCGTAATTTGATTTATTTGGATGTTCGTGTGCAATTGCAATTGCAATTGACGGATTATATCAATTGAAGAATCTGAAAACTGATGGATTAATTATATCAATTGCAATTGAATTATTGTAGTTTTACTAGTATTACCCGCCGAATGAGCAGTGATATGATAACGGTAAATAAAATATAGTTTGAATAAGTAAATATTGAAATATAATATTGGTTTTTGATTTTAAAGTCCAATTGAATAAAATTATTCAAATAAAATATTTTATTAGCTTCTCCAAAAAAAATAATTTATTAACATTTTTATTAAAATCCAATTCTTTAATTAACAATACTAAATTATAAATAAACAAAAAATACTATAATATAAGCTACACTTTAATCAAAGCCCAATTTAATTTCATTCCCAAACAATGTAATTGAATTAATTTCTAAAGCACATTAGCCCGTTACTATTCATAGCATCAATAGTATTTACTAGTATTGGCCAAGATTATTTGGAGGGATTTGTGAATGAGAACTTTCATTTGGGAGATCATTAAAGAAAAGAGAGATTTTTGTAGGATTTTTCTTGCATTTTCTTGTCCACATTACATCTTCCAAGAAATTCTTTTCTCTGTTCATATCATTTCGCTTCTCATTACCAGTCAATTCTCCCGATGCATTCCGCATTGGTGATTCTTGAAAAGAACTTTGCTTATCTATTTATTTATTAGACTTATTAGTAATCCATAATTTGTAGAGACTGGAGTAGTTTTCATGTGGATCATTAGGCTGCGTAGATTTTTTGCTCCGTGCTCCCTTTTGTACTTATAGTTATACAAACTAAATTCGAAATGGGCTTCTATAGCTTTGGAATTCAGCGTAATGTCTATGGTACTGTTTCAAGTGATCTATTAGTAAATTGCAATTTGCGTTTTAAGTAGAGTATAAGTGTTGCTCATGTCTGTTATCCTTGTTCATGAATAATAGTATACTGCAAATGATTTACTATTCACAGACTACTGTTCCTAATTGTGAATGGACTCTTGAGTTCAGGGAATCCATTGTTGGAATACAAAAATCCATTACCTATGGATCAGTAGGCTCCATAGGTGTGACTTATCTGATTTATTCTTTGGCAAAAACTGGAAATATGATTTTTCCCCTACTAAAATAACTATGGATAACAGGAGAAAGCTAGTGCTAAGGGTTTGTATGCTTGTAGCAATTCCAGGACTTTAATTCTTCAACAATTAATTCTTTTTTTTTTCCTTTTTTTTTTTTTTTTTTTTTTTAAAAAATCTCTGAGGCATGAAGATTCTTCATGTTGGAATTGTGGTGGGGTGGAAAGTGAAGGCTCCATATGTCTTGTCAAAAGTGACTGACATAGTTTATGGTCAGGGCTTACTTGAAATAGACTCTGAATTGACGTGGGATTGGTTTTAGTTTGCATTATGCTAATAACTATGGTTTGGTCTGAAAGTGTGTTGTGCATTTAGGATATACCCTTATGTTTATAAGTGATGTTGCCAACTCTGAATTAAGCAATGGTTTGTATGCCCTTCATTGATGTGTTGGAATGACTTATAAGCAATGAGTTATACAATCCTGCAATTTTAAGGATTTTGTTGAATAGCGCATGTCTCTTTTTTGTTAATATTATACACGTTGTTGATATCATTGTTTAATTTCTTTTCATGGTATGTAGGCATGACGGATTCAAATATACCGAAGGGCACCCAGAGGAGCAAGCATATTTGGATGAATGCAGAAGATTCAAAAGGTTGATTTATGCAATGATGGAGTTATCTGGAAAATATGCGGGTGCTGACAATGGATTCAAGCCAGATTATTTGAATGGTGTTCAACAACTACTAGATGTGGGTGAATCTTTGAGGAATGTCACTGCCAAAGAAATCGACGAGATTTTTGAGTTGGTGAAGAGATAAGAGGATTACCGGGCATCAATGCCATGCAACGTTTTAAAGCAACTGATGTGATTGGCAAGGATATGGCGCGCGCACGTACGTTTCTTACTTTGGATCAAGAAGACAAAATTAATATGATAAAAGCAATTGTGGATGGTTTTATGGGTCATATGTAAATTCGGGTGCATGATATATAGTTGATTATTTTTTGAAGTTAAGTTTAATTATGCACATAGTACTTTATTTTGGTTTTAATTGTGCTTGTAAAAAGATTGATTATTTTAAACTTTAATTGCGATTTATCAAAACATTTTTGTTTGTTGTTAATTTGTGCATATTTTTTTTATTTAAATAAACAATTATTATAGAAAAAAATTATAGTTTAAAAATGTATTTCATTTATACTTACATATATATTTTTTGTTATTTATAAAACTCAAACAACATAATTAATTTTTTAACTTTCCATTTTTAGGTTGAATTCTCTAATTAACCATCAAACGCAGTTGGCCTGAGTGATACTCTGGCAGCTTAAACATGGGTCTCGGATTCGAACCTTCGTGTATGCAGAATTCTGCTTTGGAGAGACAATATTTCAATGCCACCATCCTCTTCGACTTTTCTGTTGTACCAAATAGGAGAATTGTTTTAGAAAAAAAAAAAATTATTATGTTTTGGAAAAATACATTTAAACATTCATTTAGATCCCCGGTTTGGATGAAAAGATGTGGGAATAAAAGAATCACGGGTACAGTTAGGGGGCTGAATGTATAGATTCAGCCCCTTGCTGAATGCGCTAAGTTCCACTATGTGCTGTGCTAGGTGGATGGAAGTCACAAATTAACATTGATATACTACCATATATGGATTGAATGCATTCAAGGAAAGATCTCCACTTTCTATAATTTATTGCGGCAAGGGTGCCCATAACCTGCCAATTCTGTAATAAAATCCTATTAACCATTGTACCATAATGTGGGAATGTGCATAATGAAACACTAATTCTCTCAATTGGCCTCCAAAAATCAGCCATATTCAAACCATCGGTGCCAAACAACGCTTCCATTAAAGACCATTATTTTATTGTTGTTTGACCTCAACAAGAATCCCATTGGAGAAGATGATACCGCTTCGGCGGGAAATGCTAGCAATGTACTGGGCAGTCACTAGAATGACGATGGTTCAGATTGATGAATGTGCGTGAGGGTGTAAAGTCTTAACTCATTCAGGTGGCGTTTGCAAAAACTTTAATCAGTGTATGCGTACAACATGATTATTCTGTTTAGTCAGCACATATGTAACATAATATCAACACACAAACAACGGTAATGTAGCAGATAGATAACATAATGTTGGCACACAAAAATATGTCTTCTCCAAACTATGTTTGCATTCAATAACAACGCGCAACCTGTATACATCATGTGACCCTATACACCATCATAATCGTATGAAAATACAAGGCTAATACCCAATAAATACTGGAATAAATTAGTCCAAAAAATTAACACCCCATGTCTAACCTCGAGCCAAAAAAAAAAAAGAAAAGAAAAAACGCCTACTTCCCCCTGCGAGTAGAACGTTTGGCCTCCGGCCCTTCAAACATGTTCATTCTCCATACCAGTAAAGGGCACAAAAACAACAATAAAAAACGCGTACTTCCCCCGCGAGTAGACGTTTGTGATATGATTCCTATAGGCATTTTTTACTCGATGTCTAACTTAAAGCATGTTGCAGATCCATTGTCGAAAACAGGTTCATCTGGAGACATCACACAATGTGTATTAAAAATAGCACACAAATGAAGCTTAAACAACACAGACACCATTTCAAAAAATCAAAAGTAAACATAACAGCACAAGGTATTAAGCATATCATCACAAAGCAATAAGCCTATCAGCACACATCGAAAACAAAAACAACACATAAATGAAGCTTAAATAGTGCACACCATTGCAAAGAATCAAAAGTAAACATAACAGCACAAGACATAAAGCCAATCAGCATACATGAAAAACACAAACAGCACACCTTTATGGTACACATAACCCAAAAATACTAATATACCAACCCTCATATAAAACAATCACTGGTATAAGAAACCCCCAAACAAAGTCAATTTAAGAGCCGCCGAAAATTCAAAATGAAAGTGCATAAAAGCACCGGCCAACACACCCACCATCCCCCCAATTCACAACCCTCCTAGCAAAACCCTACAAATTTTACCCACAACCCACTCAGATATAGCACACAAGAAAACAAAATTGGGGGTGCAAAAACACGAATGATGGAACGAAAACAGATTTTAAAGTGAACCCTAACCTTTATTAATTGGAATCGCAGTGAAACACTCTAGCGGCTATAGCACAGCGTCCATAAAACCCTCTGCACCCAAAATATATACGGCGACGGCGTCTCTACTTTATTTGCGATGGGGGAGAACATATCGAATGATTTTTGGAGGCAATGGTGTAGGATGTAATGGGGTGGGAAATTTAGAAATAATACTACGAACCGATGTCTGTGTTGAGGAGAATGAATAGCTATGTGAAACACCACTATGCACATTCTATCATCCAAAAATAAAAAAATTCAAGGTAGCACAAGGATACCGTTCCCAATGATACCCAATATCCAGTCAAAATAAAGATGCACAATTTAAGGGAAACAAATTAAGAAATAAATATTACTCACATTAATTAAAATATCCAGTCAAATCCCCTCATTTATGGTAAAAAAATAAACATTAACAGACTTAGCACATAATCCTTCTCTCCTCAACAATTCAGCAAGGGCTGAATCAGCCCCTAAACCTAACCCAAGAATCACTATTATGGAAGAAATTAATTAATTACTATTACTTGTATGTAGGTTTTATAAAAATGAAAAGATGACATTAAAATTTTCCTCTGGACTATATTTCTTTTCTTTCTTTTTTTCCTCCTGTTTTATCACTTTTATTCCATGAATATACACACATTTGTGGACCATATACAAGGCCTTCTCGAGGGTTTTACTCTATAGAAGAATGCGATAACTTTCTATGTCAAAGTTTTTTTTTTTTTTTTTCAACTATACCTTGGTTTTACAAGAAAAGAAAGTTACATGCTTTTGCTTAAAGTGTATGCCATTTTACCATGTGTATGTAAAAGATTGGATTTTTTTTCAAATTCATGGATACTGTTAAGATCCCTCCTAATTGAAGCTTCTATAATATCGGTGAATTTTGAACTATCTCCTATTCTCCTCAGCATCTCTAGGATTCTAGATAGATTTAAAGTATTCTACATTAGTCCATATCTTTAGAATTCTAGATTTGTAATTAATTGTTCTAGAATGTTCTATAGGCTAGAATAAATAGAGATGTAGTGGTTATTTGCAAATCACCACAACACAAGAACTCAACATCACCATAAGCACAAGCATTACCACAATATCATCAAGTAGGGACTCTACGACAATAGGGAAAAGCCGTGGCTATCTACACACCAACTTTTGCTAAACATACACCATATTATTTTTTGTATTCCTAAAATTATTTCACGTAAAAAAAAAATCAATATTTAAATCTATACATTTCTAAACTTACCCTATCAACTTGCTAAATACACACCATGTATAAACCCTCAATCTCATCTCACCTTCACATTCTTTTCTCTCATCTCCATTCAAACAATAACACAATAATATTTTTCTTACACTAAATACCACTCAAATCCAAGCCAAATTAGTGGAAAAGAGCATTCGAGTATTCTACATGTGGATATATATGAAATTTCGGATGAGAAATCGCCACCGGAAGTCATAGTAAGCACCTTGAAATTTGAATTTTTTTGGTCTTCATCCCGTCGTGTTCAGAACTAGTTTCCTGAATAGATGTGCCATATTCATTTTTTTTTCCTGAACAGAGCTTATTTATTCGAAATGTTATGTGGAGCATACTGTAGCAAAATATCTACAAAATCGAGTCCATCACTTACAACGATGCTTTTACAGTGTATGCTTGGTTCTACTTGCTGGAAATGAGATATTTGGTTGCCAGCACTTACAATATCGCATTGGTGGCATTGTCACCTGAAATGAACATGACGTACCTCCCCTTATTCACTATGCCTGATGTGATCCCGAATGTCCATTAATAAAAATTATATTGAAATGAAATGCTATGTTCGGAAAAAAAAAACTAAACAGGGAAAATTTGTTCAAAAATTGTTCCTGAACATGTGGCATCTATTCAATTAAAAACTTCAAACACAGTGCATGCATTTGGAAAATATTTTCAAACATATGGTGTGTATTTAGTAAAATGTTAGTTTGTAGGGTAGTAAATGTTGTTTATTTTCAATAAATAATTATAAGTGTATAGTAGTAAATGGCTATGTGTATTAGTAATATGATGAATGTTTTAAATTGGTGGTGTGTATTGAGTAAATGGTGTACTATGAATTATGATATATAAATAGCCCCAGTCTTAGGGAAAAGGGAGAACAAGCAAGATAAAAGGAGAAATAAAGTGATGAACTAGGAGCAAACATACATAACCTTCAATCATGTTTACAAACACCAAGTGGCTCACATAATACGGCACAGAGACCCAATTCTTCAAATACTCAACAATCTAGCCCCCTTCTAACAAGCTAATTAGCAACAGAATTTCCTTTGCAAAGTATGTGGAAGAATTTATTTCTCTAATTGTCAGCTAAAAAGCAACAAATGTAGCAAATCAATGGACAAAGTGTATGGTTCCGAATTCCCAATCCACCCCATTATTAAGCAATTTAATTCCTGTAGAGTCCTAAGGTGATTCAAGATTTCATGGAGTTTGGCCTCAAGATTACCCCAATTCCAGTTGGTTCTATAAGTGTCTGTTCTGCACGCAGTTTTTGAAGCTTTTATGAGTTTTGAGGAGTTTTAGAATTTATATCAAAACAATAGCACCGTTCTTTACACTAGTTTTTAAAGACTCAGCTGTGAATTAAAGTTCCGAAAATCTATAATCAAAAGCTATCATGACTAGCTTTTGGGAGCTTTCCAAAGCTACTTTCTAATTTAATTAATCTTCTCTTCAAATTACAAATCATGACGACAGCTGCAGCTACTTCTACCGAACACTTACGTAAAAATTGATAACTACAGCTCCTACAGCTCTCAACAGCTACAACAAGATCTCACTTGGCTATATTTTGTCTTTTATAACTATAACAAAAATAGAAGTCAAAGTGCTATAATGAACAGTAAAAAAAAGTCAAAACGTAACACTTAAAAAAAAAACGGAGGGAGTATTAAATATATAATAAAGAATATATTAAACATATCATGGATGAGCCGGGGGCAGGAATTACTTCCCCCATCCCATCCCCATCCCCGTCCCAAAAAAACCCCGAAATAATCCCCAATTCTCGGTCCATCCTCAATAATCTTCTCCAAAACTGAACCGAAGATTCAGTTTTCGATTCTATCTACTGAATATGGTTTTTTTTGCCATCCATACCCCAAAGCCGGCCTTCCCGGGGACCGAAATAGTTCCCATGCTGGGCATTACATACTACATTTAATTATAGCCATTGGATCATTATTTATATTAGATATATAATAAGGATAATTATGTAATTTCATAAAATAATAAGACTTTATTATTTTATTGTAAGTTGTATCTGATGATGTTTTCAACTTTATCAGTAATGGTTATGCAAAAAAAAAAAAAACTTTATCAGTAATGATGGCAATGATGGTATCAGTTAATCATCACAGAAGATAAAAAGTTATTGGAGAAGGAAATAGTGACTTTTCTCATTTAAATAAAATACTGTGTATAGGTATATCAACAAAGGAATTGTATTTGTGTTTATAGATATAACATTCTGTCTTCCTCAATCAAACATTATGTATTGTATTGGTAACCATGATGTCTTCTCTCTTATATTGGTAACATTCTGTTATGATTTCATTAACATTTTGTTTTCATTTGTTTAACATTCTGTTTTAATTTGCTTAACATTATGTTTCTCCAACATTCTGTTTTCATTTGTTTAACATTATGTTATATTTCATCAACATTCTGTTTTCATTTGCTTAACATCCTGTTATGATTTCAGTAACATTATATTTTTATTTGTTTAACATTCTATTTTAACTAACTTAACATTTTGTTTCGAATTACATAAAATTCTAATATGGACTAATTAACATTCTATTTTCGCTTGTATATACTTATGTTCAAAATTACTTTACATTATGTTATACATTACTTAACATTCTGTTTTACCTTAAATATTATTCTGTTTTGACTTTACTAAAACTATGTTTTGCAACATGTTCATTGTGTTTCAACTTTAAAAAATCATTATGGTTCATGATTCAGTTCTAATTTTATATTATTTATATTTCATATTATTTAAATTCACGTTAATAAGGAAAAGACGCAAATATCCCTATAATGAATATAAACCATTTGATCAATATTGAATCTAATGATTGGGAGTGAACTCAGTATATGCTGGAAAAAGTGGCCCCAGCATAGGAACCACATCGCCCGGGGACCTGGTTGCACAGGAAACTATAGAAATTGTATATGAATTTTCATTTAAAAAAAATTCAATTAGTATTACTCCATCCGTTTTTTTTGTTAGCTACTGTTGACTAATGAGTACTGTTCACTTATATACTTTGACTTAAAGTTTTCTCATGGTGATACAAGTTAAAATATAGCCAAGTGTGATCTTGTTAGATTCCTCTCGTCTTGTAGATTTTAAATATCGAACTTTTAGAATTTTTACATGTACCGAATTTGAATTATTAATGGTTTAAAATGTGCATTGGACTGCGTGCTAAGTGGGTCTGTAGCTATCTTTAAAAAACGGAGGAAGTATTTCGTATTATTTTTTGCAAAATCACCCCCCATGAAGCCATATTGGGGATTCGTGTAGCTAGGTTGTTGGCTGAAACAGCCGAACTATCAAGTTTCGCTATTAATACGAAAAAATTAAAAATTAAAACGACAAGATGTAATAATGACATCTTGACCGTGTAATACTATATGCGACTATTTTTATAAAAGGAAAAATCAATCATATTCAAACCCCGACCATTACCAACCTTGGTTTGCTTTTCCTCTATAATCAAACTGCTACCTTTACTTTTTTGCGGGATAAGCTCTACTGTTGGAATGATCTGCTCTCTCCCTCGATTTTGGTGTTCAATCCTTCGCCAGAACAAACAAATTTCAAAAATAAGTATCATTCACTGTTTGTATGATCTTAAATCAAAGAGCACTGTTGAGTAGGGATTGGCAAAAGCCAAAAGGGGGGAGATTGGTCGTATTGTTGCTTTTGCTCCCCGCAAAAGAAGAAAAAGGGCGATCCATTCACACCCATTGGGGATGTTCTTTCCCTAATCCTGCTTGGGAGAAATAGGAAGAAAACCCATCAATAAAAATTCAATCTTGACCACAATCCCCCACCCCTCGCATATCTAGAGAGAGAGAGAGAGAGAGAGAGAGAGAGAGAGAGAGAGATGAAGGAGCTGTTTGGGAGCCCAGGGAAGAAGAGTGGGCTGATACTGAGGATAGGACAGTGTGTATTTTCAGCTGCCTCAATTGGGGTTATGGCCTCTGCTTCTGGCTTCTCTACCACCACTGCCTTCTGGTGAATTCAATTGCCTCTTTTATTTATTTATTTATTTATTTTTATTTAATTTTTTTTCATCTCTGTTTTAAGTTATTGTTTATGGGAAATAGGGTTTGAGAAAGGCAATTGTGAATTTTGCTCGTGTGTTGTTCATTTATTTTGTCATATTTGGAGCTGTGGGGGTATGCCCAAGGAAGAAGAATTGAATGTTCCCTTTTCTTGGTGAATTATCAGTGTTCTTGGAATGACTTGTAATGAGGGAAAGATTACTTGTAATGAAAGTAGGATCTGTACCCTTTAGGGAGAAGAAGTATAATATGGAGATTTTTAAGTTCTTTGTAATAAGCCTTTATAGATTGTTTGTAGAAAATTGGTTCAATGCCTAGAATCTTGTTAGTTTGACCATTACCGTGTTCTTGTGATCAATTGGTGTTGGCGATGAATCATAAATTCGTGGCTAAGCTTATTTGATGTGTCGACTAATGAATTGCACTACTTACAAGTCTAGGGGTCTTATGGTAACTAAGCTCAAGTTGTTAACTTCACAAGTTATGTTTGCTTTTGTTGCTTTGCTTCTTGTATTGGATGATGGATCCATCTACATGTTTGTTTCTGCAGTTTAGCTCAATTTGAATATTCAACTAGCCGGTTTCTGTCTCCTTTTTCTCATTCTCTTAGATTGCTTTTTATCTCTAAGCTGAGAAATAATGTATTCGATCGTTTGATTCTTGTGTAAAATGTACAGACAGAAGGCGCACTGGAAAGTGTTCAGTGTTTTGTCATTTACTATTCATTAACTGGTACTAGGTACTTTTGGAAATCGATAATTTCCTTATTAATGTGGCATCATTCTTCATCAGCTACTTGATTGCATCGATGGGGCTTCAGTTCTTGTGGAGCTTTGGACTTGCTTGCCTCGACATTCATGCTCTGAGGTTCAACAATGATTTGCAGAACAATATCATCGTGAGCCTGTTTGTTGTTGGCGATTGGGTAGTCCTTCTTTTTCACTCTTTATTATTGCCCCCTTTGCATATATAGATTGGCCTGTGCTGCAGGAAATTCAATCTTTTCTTGTATTGCTTTTTTATTCTTGTTTTGCTCAGACATTCTTTGTTGGTCCCCTCAAAAACTAGCTAATTATTTGCACAGGTGACGGCTGCTCTTTCCTTGGCAGCTGCGTGCTCGTCAGCTGGCGTGATGGTCCTTTTTACAAGAGACACAACCATCTGCCTGATGGAGACCAAATTTTCTTGCCACATGTTTCAAATATCAATTGCTTTTGCTTTTGCGTCGTGGTTTCTTCTTGCTATATCTTCTTGTGTTATGTTTTGGCTTGTGGCGTCTATTTGAACAGTCGCTAGGGACATCGTTAATACACGAGCACATGTTGAGATTCACTATGTACATATGTCGAACGATTTTGAAGAGTTTTTGACAGCATGGCTTCTCGAATTTGGCTACATAGATTTCTTTCTTTCTTTTCTTTTTTTTTTTTTTTTGGGGTGCCAAGAGCCTCATGTTCTTATCATTCTTCGAGTCCAAAACAGAATTTACAGAAAGCCAAAACCAGAAATTGATGTACATTTTGCAGGAGACAAAAACTGGAAAGTGGTAGCAAGAGAGGATATCAAAACTCAAAAGAAACACGTGAGGCAGGCATGATCAAGCATCTCTTTCTGATTATGTGAGAGCAGTCCCTGAGGCAAGCTGTGGGCATGGTTTTTCTTTGTTATGGAGTCCAGGTCAAGTCTCAGGCTGGTGATGTAATTAATCCCTGGGCTGGTCAATGTCCATCCAGAAGCCCGGCCGGTAATACCATTGTGTACGACCTTTTATGATATTGAAGAACATCTCGACCTGTTCTGTCCAGTATACCATATATAATAGAGTAATGTTTTTTTTTTTGGGTGACAATGCCTGTCAAGGTGGGCTAAAATCAAACGACAAGGAAAATAGACGAGTAAGCATGAAAACGAAATGCAAGAAGCGCAAGAACAAAATACAAACGACATCACCACTGTATCCTCCCGGGCCAACCTCCCAATCTCATCCAGAGAGAAAGCCCGAGATATGAGGAATAAGTATTCCGCATTTGCAGCCATCTTAGTCATGCCATCCGCCACACCGGTTGCCTTGCCTATAAAGGTGGCGAGTCTGACAAGTAACACACTTTGACACTGATTGCCTTCACAAGCGGCCACAACCTATGTCCTGTGACATGTAAACCATTTCACCAATCTAACGGCGTCCAAGGAATCAACATAACAAGTCACCTCGACCCTGCTCACACAAAGTCGGCAACTGCATGCAAGGAGCACACAACCATCAGAATGAACCACAACCGCCATGCGATTGCCCTCATTCCATCCGACCACCTGGGGTCTCTCTGCTAAATAACCCTTGGAGAGGCCCATGGGTCCTCTCCGTCCCCGCAAGCAGTGAGCAATATTACGCTCATGCCAAATAATCCACAAACAGGCAATAAACACTCCCTCCCACATCCTATAAATACAGTGAAGCCAATTCCTTATAGCTTGACCATCCAATTCCTGACGAACAAGAACCTCCACAACTCCAAAGTGGCTCCAAAAATCCCTCACCCAAGGACACAAAAGTAATTGATTGAGCTAGAAAATTGTTCAAAAGATTATTTTAATTTTGAATGAGCGCAAATTTTGGTTGGATGAAATTTGGACTAGGGCCTAGCCCCCACTTTGATGTATATAGATTGCATAGGGATAACAACTGGTCCAAATCAGCCCTGATCCGAACCAAGATCTAGGGTTCGGGTTGAGTCTTTTGTCTTGCAGAACTCAACCCGACTCGTATTGCTAGATCAGCCCTTGACCACAGGAGAGTCTGATTAGCCACACTAGCACTTGGTGAGTAGTTTACCACATATATCATATGGTAGTTACCAAGTTCTTGATATGCGCTTTTACCACAAATATCATAGGTGTTTACCAGGTTAATGATATGTGGTTTACCACTGTATTAGTATGTGCTTTACCACAACTACCATATAGTATTTACCAAGTTATTGGAACGTGGTTTATCATATGGTATTTATCAAGTTTTTGGTATGTGCTTTACCACAAATACATTATGGTATTTACCAGGTTATTCCACATATACCATATGGTATTTTTCAAGTTCTTGGTATGCGTTTTACCACAAATACCTTATTGTGTTTACTGGGATATTGGTATGTACTTTACCAAGTGATTGGTATGTGATTTACCGGGTTATTAGTATGTGTTTTGCTTAACTTTTCTAATACACGGGGCCTAAAACATAATATTTGAAATGAAGGGGCTTTGACTCTTATAATATTTTAGTGGTGCGTACGCGGCCTAAATTTTAAAGAAGTATGACTTGACCATAATAAGTTGGGCCATTAAAATAGAAATCTTGCTTTGACCATAATAAGTTGGGCCGTTAAAATAGAAATCTTGCAGTATCAAGTATGAACAGGAGGAATCTTACGTTTGATGTTTACAAATTGAACATGACAGAGACAACACAATTTCCACATGCATTAATGATCATGCAACTTATCTTTTGGTTTGGCTTCTATTTTACACACAAGAAAATTCAAAACAGAAAAGGGAGTGGGATGAGGACCTAGCCCAAGCGGTTAAGTCCCTTGATTTCCAACGGAAGGTTGGAGGTTCGATTCCCATCGGCCCCCTATCCCTCCCTTTAATTCCCCTTTGTAATTGTGTGGTATGAGCTCCCACCACCCCTTTCCAGGCCTTCAATGACTCTCCAAAAAAAAAAAAACAGAAAAGGGAGTAATCGAGCAATGGGTTGTCAGCTCATTTATTTTTTTCAAAGATACAACTAATTATACTAAAACTCTGCACCTGGGTATGAGGACTTCCCTAACTTCCAACCAACCTATGGTTGAGGATTCGATTCCCATCCGGCCTTTCCCCATATGCTCGCCTTCAATTCTAAGGTTGTGTAGAAAAAAAAAGAAAAATACACCTAAATAACTCAACTTATTTGGAAAATGCCATATATAACGTATTGGTAATCCACTGGATCAACCAAATAATTTTCAAAGAAAAACCATTTTCGACGCATTAATGATCATAGAAATTTTATTTTGACTAGGCTTTGTTGGGGCCATACGAAATGATGGGCCGTGAAGAGTTATTGGGCCATAAAAATATAGGCCAGCAGAGAGAGTTCCAGAGAAAGGTGGGCTTAAGATCAGTAAGGCCGAAAGTCCATAGCAAACCGAAGGAAGGGAACCGAGGCTGACAGAGATTTCGGCCGAAATAGGGAAGGAACAGCCGAAACCAAAACAACCGAAATGAAGAAAGAAAGAATTCGGCTCGTAAGGATCGGCTGGAGAGCGGTTACTCCAGCTCCGGCTATAAATAGGGGTCGACACACACAAAATCAGAGAGATCAATCCAACCCCCAAATTCCTTTTATCAAATTTAATTCCTTGTTATCTTTACTGCTTTCTTTACAGCTTTCTTTACAGCTTTCCTTAGAATCTAGCCTAGTTTGTTAGCGGTTACTAACTTCCAAATCCACCGTTGCTCCTTAGCAACTGGTAGTTTGGTTCCCTTTTTGGTGAATTCCGCCGTTGTTTCTTAACAACAGGTAGATTCTCCGTTGTATCTTGTTGTTTTTGATCAATTCAAAGAAGATTCAGTCAATTGTGGGCGCATTATTGTTAATTCGGACCCGTAATCGGTTTGATCCTTTTCCGATAGCCTCCCTTGAGGAGAAAAAGGTCATTGGCTCAACCCAAGCCAAATAGTGGCACGCCCAGTGGGACACGAAATGGCATTCGAACAAGCAACTCCAGCAGTAAACACGGCGGCGAGGACTGATTTGCCGCCGATTCAGGAAGAACGTGCACCAGAAGCCGGAGAATTCCCCCCAGGGTTCCCCGGACCATCACACTTCCACAATCAGGAGTTTTCAAACGATGATTTAACCCCGCGATTCCGAGATCAGGTTCAATTTATGGTGGAAGCGGCGGTTACTAAATCGATTCGCCAAATCGAAGGAAATATCCTGGCAGCGATGCCAGCAATGTTCAGAGCTGAAATAGCGAGGAACATGTATCCGATGGGAACGCAGCAAGCTCCAGCGGCGCAAAATCCACCACCTGCGATGCAAAATCCTCATAATTTTCAACAGCAGGCCTTTCGGCCGCCAGGAGGGCACGGAGCTCGGCCTTTTGTTCCTCCGCAGCAAAGGTACGATCAGCAACATAATCAACCACCTCAACCAGCTGTTCAACCACCTGCTCCAGTGGTTCAACAACAATACGCACCACATCAGCAGAATCCACCACAACTGGTTGACAGAGAGCTTATTGCTGAGATTATTCGTACACAGTTTGGGAATCTTATCGGCCAGGAGAATAGGCCGATGTATCGGAAACCTTATCCAGATTACATTGAGGAGCAGTATCCATTGCCTAGAGGGGTAAAGGTTCCAGATTTTAACACTTTTTTCTGGAGAAGTCGGCCGTTCTACAATTGAGCATATTGGCCGATTTACAGCTCAATGCACCAGAATCGCGCAAAATGATTTTCACAAGCTGATATTGTTCAGCTTGTCGTTGACTGGTCCAGCATTTGAGTGGTACATTAATTTGCAAGCGGGATCGGTCAATACTTGGGCCGAAATGGAGCGGTTATTCCATGACCGATTCTATAATACCAGTCCTGAAGTTTTGGTAGTTGATCTGACGTCAACCAAGCAGAAGGCGTCCGAATCGGTTACTGAATTCATTGAAAGGTTTTATGCAGTGAAGGCTCAGATGAAAACAATGCTACCTGAGCATGAATATATTCAAATCTTGAAGCAGAATTTGAAGTTTGCTATCAAGGATAGATTGATGGTAACAAGACCAAGGACTGTAGCCGAATTAACGGCTAAAGCCATAAGGATGGAGACTTATTTGGCAGAACAAGAGGCTTTCAAATCAAGCCGAAGTCAAAGTGGAAGATCACAACCTATCCAGTCAGCTGCCTCATTTGCTGAATCTCTGGAAAGATGTGAAGTCCAGGAAGAGTACAACACGGATGACGTTTCCGCATTAGCCGAAGTTGCAAGGGCAGAGTTAATCATAAAAAAGCCTATGACTTGTCCAGCACTTCGGCCAGCCAGAGGCAAGGAGAAAGAAGGAGGAGATGAATCTTAAAGGTTTTACTCTTTCGACTTGTCACAAATGGACGAAATATTTGATTATTGCCAGAAGAACGGATTGCTAGAGTTTAAAGGAAACCATCCACAACCTACCAAGGATCAGTTGGAAGCCGGATGGTGCAGATTCCATGGATCGGCTACTCATTCCACGGCGGTTTGTGGACATTTTAGGAAGCTGATTCAGAAGCATGTCGATGATGGGAAGCTGAAGTTCCCAGATAGGCTTATGGCGATTGATAAGAATCCGTTCCCTGTTGCCAACATGGTGATGGTGCAGCCCGACTAGAATAGATCTGTGCATGACCGATTGGGGGATCAAACATCATCTAGCAAGAGTTCTGTACACGATCGGCTTGGGGATCGGCCATCGGCTCAGAAGTCGGGAGTATGGAAAAGATTAGGATCTCCGAAGGGAAAAGAGAAAGTTACAGATGTTTTTGACCGATTGGGGAATTATGAGGTAAAAGAGTGGATCAAGCAATCGGAGAGACATCAGGAGACCGAGATCGGAGATAAGAGCGAGAGGCCAACGTTGAAAATCATAACTAACGGATGGGATTCAGAGATGAAGTTAACAGCTGACAAGCAGAATGGAAAGACTGTGATTCACATCACAGTCCCTGAAGAAGCTGTGGGTCCCGAAATGAAGAAGCTCAGAAGGCCACCAGCAAATACTCAGGTAGGCCGATGGGTCCAAAATTCTCCAGAAAGAAGGCATTTCAGCCAACGCCGGTCTGACCATTCAGCCTGGAGCGCAGAGGAGAGAAAAGTTCCGAAAGGAAAGGGGTCATATCGTACTTTCAAACGAAGAATGCAACGGCTTAAAGCAGCTGCTGTTTCTGAGCAGGAGGAGTACGATATGATGCATATGGAAGAGGACTTCCCAGATGACTGTTCGTTTTCGGAAGGAAGAATACTCAATAGGGTATTTTCGGCTCGTTTGAAGTCTGAATCGAAAGAAGAGAGGAAGCCGAAAGAAGGACAGGATCGGCTAAAGAACAAAACTGAATTTCGGCCGAAAGTAATACAGCCGAAAATTGAAAGTGAGCAGCCGAAATCGAAAGAAGAATGGAAGCCTAGACCAGTCCGAACCAGGGAATGGAAACCAAAGATAACTATCATTCCGAATAACGATTCACTCCCTGTCGGGCAATTTAAGTTCGACTTCGGATCTAGCGCGAATATGGTGACGGTGACCACCGAAGAAAAGGAGGAGTACTGGTCGGATTCTGAACCAGCTGTGGTTTTCTGTCAGAAGGAAGGGGAATACTATGGTGATGAAGAACCTATAGTGGATTTTTGTTTCGATAAACTTGAGGTATTTCGGCCGGAAGCCGAAATAGAGAAATCATTTGAAGAAGGATATAAAGCATTCGTTCCAGAAGCTCAACCAGGCACGATTTTGCCTCCAACAGCGAAAATGTCTCAACATGTGAGGCCTTTATACGTTAGAGGTTGGGTCAATGGGAGACCTCTCAGAAGAATGTTTATCGACGGTGGAGCCACTGTTAATATCATGCCGTTATCCACATTGACAAAGATAGGCCGTTCGAAGGAAGATTTACTCCCTACGAGAATGAAGGTAATGAGTTTTGTGGGAGCTCAGATTGCGGCTGAAGGGTGTATTCTAGTGGATGTAACGGTCGGAACGATCTCGATTCCGACCATGTTTTTTGTGGTAGATGCAGAAGTCCCGTATGCGGCCCTACTAGGCCGATGCTGGATTCATACATCCCGATGTTTGCCATCAACGCTTCACCAGAAAGTATGGTTCTGGAAAAAGGATGGCACAGTGGAAGAAGTAGATGGTGATCAACCTCCGTTTCAAGTCAGCTCAGCCGGCCGAATTGATGCGGTGCTATACGAGGAACCCATACAACCATTCCTAGCGGTGGTAGGGGATCGGTACCCGCAGGTGGTCGAGTGTGATTGGACAGATTTGGGGTTTGAGATCAGATATCAGGCCGATGAACGGCCAGTCGAAAAAGAAAGTAAATGATGGATGCACAACCGAATCAAGCGATCGAGTTCGAATCGGCCGAACTCGGAGTTTCAGACGACAAAGCAGGATGGAGCGACTTAATAGATGCAATTCCAAAACAAACACCGGATTTCAAAGCTCAAGACCCCTTGAAAATGGTCAATGTTGGTACAGATGAGCACCCGAGGGAGATCCCGTTAAGTGCAAATTTAGATCAGCAGATGACAAGCCGATTCAAGGAGGTTCTAATCGAGTTCAAGGATTGTTTCGCATGGGATTATACAGAGATGCCAGGATTGGAGCGATCGATTGTGGAGCACAGATTGCCTATCAAAGAAGGGTTCAGGCCGCATAAACAGCCGGCCAGGAGGGCAGCGCCCGAAATAGTCCCAAAAATAAAAGAAGAAATAGAGAAATTATTAGCGGCCGGGTTTGAGAGGCCAGCTAAATATGTAGAATGGCTATCAAATATTGTTCCTGTAATAAAGAAGAATGGAAAATTGAGAGTTTGTATTGATTTCAGGAATCTTAATATAGCCACTCCAAAAGATGAGTATATGATGCCTATTGTTGACTTGTTGATTGATTCGGCCGCAAAACAGGGAATGTTATCCTTCATGGATGGATATTCGGGATACAACCAAATTTTTATGGCCGAAGAAGATATTCACAAGACTGCATTTCAGTGCCCTGGTGCTATAGGGATATACGAATGGGTGGTGATGCCGTTTGGACTGAAGAATGCAGGAGCTACATACCAGAGAGCCATGAACTATGTTTTCCATGACCTCATAGGGAATTGTGTTGAAGTGTATATCGACGACGTCATGGTCAGATCCAAAGATATCGAAAGCCACTTGAACGATTTGCGAAAGGTGTTCATAAGGATGAGGCTGCACGGAGTCAAGATGAATCCAGCCAAGTGTGCTTTCGGAGTACAGGCAGGAAATTTTCTCGGGTTCCTGGTACATAACGAAGGAATAGAAGTTGATGCGAACAAGACCAGGGCTATTCAAGAAGCCAAACCTCCACATGATAAGAAGAGTCTACAGAAATTTCTTGGAAAGATCGGTTTCCTGAGACGATTCTTAGCAAATGCGGCTGGAAAGTCGAAACCACTAACCGATTTATTGAGGTTGAAGAAGGAAGAGGAGTTCAAATGGGGAGTCGACCAACAAAAAGCCTTCGAACAGTTGAAACAGGATTTGATGAATCCACCTGTGTTGGTTCCTCCGATTTTAGGACGGCCATTGAAGTTGTATATAGCAGCGGCCGAAGAGTCTATTGGAGCATTATTGGCACAAGAAGACGATGAAGGAAGGGATCGGGCGATTTACTATCTTAGCCGAATCCTAAGGGACGCCGAAGTAGGGTACTCGCCGATTCATAAATTATGTTTAAGTCTTTATCATGCATGCCAGAAATTAGAATATTATATTCAACCGAGGCAAGTGATAGTGGTGGCTTCGGTTGACATAGTTAAGATTATGATGAATGATCCAGTCAGTAGCCGAAGAATGGCCAAATGGGCCATGAAATTAAACGCATACGATTTGAGATATCAACCTTTGAGGGCTATGAAAGGACAGATTGTAGCCGATTTTTTGGCTGATCATGTGATACATCCGATGACCGATGATATCGATCTTCAAGATCGGCCGAAAGAAGTCGATGAGATAGGAATTGTATACTTGCAACCATGGGTGATGACGTTTGATGGTTCTAAAGCCGCTTCAGGAGTCGGAGCAGGGTTTACCCTACAAACACCGGAGGGCAAGGTATACAAGTATTTCGTGCAATTGCCAGAGTCATATACGAATAACCAAGCTGAATATAAAGCGTTGATTTCGGGATTACAACGGTTGATAGAAGAAGGAGTCAGAGCAATCATTATCAGAGGGGACTCACAAGTAGTTGTTCATCAATTATTAGGCGATTTTTCGGTTAAGAGTTCTCAGTTGATTAGATTGTACGAAGAATCGGTTAATTTGTTAGAAGAATTCGATGAGGTATACATTGAATATATCCCGAGAGAAAAGAACGAAGTGGCCAATGAATTGGCTCAACATGCAGCTAGATATCGGTTGATGCCGATAGCAGGAAATGTGGAAGTACATTTGGCCGAAACAGAGAAGGCCGAATGGATAAAGGAGATAGCACAGACATTAGAAGATCCTTCGGAGGCTAATCCAGCCGAAAAACGAAAAGCGATGGATTACGTCATAATAGGAGGATTATTATTCAAGCTTGCTATTGATGGAGTATTGCTCAGATGTGTCGGAGAAGAAGACGCCAGAAGGGTAATGGGAGAGGTTCATGAAGGAATATGTGGTGCACATCGGGCAGGAAAATCGATGAAGTGGAGTATTATTCGGCTGGGATATTATTGGCCGAATATGGGTCTTGATTGTGAAAAATATGCGAGAGGATGCAGCGAATGTCAAAAATATGGGCCGATTCAGAAGTTACCGGCCAAAGAATTACACATAATGATCAAACCATGGCCATTCAGAGGATGGGCCATGGACATCATAGGAAAAGTTCATCCCTCTTCGTCGAAAAGACATGAGTTCGTGCTAGTGGCAACAGATTACTTCACGAAATGGGCCGAAGCTCAGGCGTATGTCAGTATTTCACAAGAGGAGGTGATCGAGTTTATCAAGAGACAATTGATTTATAGATTCGGGATCCCACAGACGATTCTAACAGATAGAGGAACTGTATTTGTGGGAGAAAAAGTCAAGGCCTTTGCAGATGAATACGGAATAAAAATTGTGCATTCGTCACCATATTACCCACAAGGAAATGGACAAGCAGAGGCCACAAACAAACAGCTGATAGGAATTATAAAGAAAATGATCGAAGACCAACCAAGAAAATGGCATGAGAAGTTATCAGAAGCATTGTGGGCTTATCGAAATGCTAAAACTTCAGCTACTGGGTTTACACCATTTCGGCTGACTTATGGAATGGATGCAGTGTTGCCAGCCGAAATAACAGTGCCGACTTTGAGAACAAGCCAAGCGGATTCAATGACGGCCGAACAGTACGATTGTGCGATGAAAGATGAGTTATTGGAAATTAATTCCAATCGGATGCAAGCCTTTGAGAATTTATAGAAAAACAAAGATATTGTGGCCGATTGGTACAATAAGCGAATTCGTCTTAAGCGATTTGAAGTTGGAGACTTAGTTTGGAAAGTTATATGGCCACCCAAGCAGAAGGATGGCCGATTAGGTAAGTGGAGTCCCAATTGGGAGGGACCATCTATTGTTCATACCAAATTACCGAATGGAGCATACATTTTGGTGGACGAAAATGGTGAGCAGATGTCAAATCCAGTAAATGCAAGATACATGAAGAAATATTATCCATCAGTATGGGATTAAACATTAAGTGATGCGAAAAAGTAAAGATTTTATTGCATGAACGAATAAGTACAAAAAGAGCGCTACTTCGGCCGAAAGCGGCGTCGATAGCCCGAAATTACAATATACAAGGGAAACGTCCTGGGCTAAAACGGCTAGGAAGAAGCGGAGGCCAGTGGGATCTGAAGTAGTAGATGTCCAACATTCATTCCCAGGCCCAAATTCTTCTGGCCGGCGAGAGAAGAGATGGCTGTGCCAATAAAGCCAACTCCCAGACCAGGAAGAAGAAAATTTCTATCTGCTCCAGCAAGGACACCCCCTTCTTAGCATTGAAGATAGGGACGAGGTTCGAGGGGTATGGCCTTCGGAGCTTAGAAGATAATTCGGTCCCATAGAAAGGCGCAATTATTATTCGACCGCCCAAGACTTTGGGACCGATATTAGTAAGATTACGACATGTCACAACAATATGAGAAAATAGAGCAGAGCTCGAGTATGACCGTCGGAATACATGTTGAGAAAAGTGTGGAAAGTTCCCAATTTATATGAAGATAATGGTGAAAGGATTAGTTGAACTCGCGCTGCATATAAGAAGGGCTTTCGGCTTATAAGTAAAGGATCAACCAAAGAGCCAACGGGCCAAGGAGGCCAGGGAGGAGAAGAAATTAAAAGCATCAAGATGTTCATGATTGGTGTTTGCGAGATTATGAGACAAGAAGAGGATAAGAGTTGGTATTTATAGAGAGAAATGAAGGGATGTCATTTATAGCAAAAAATGGAAACGTAAAGAGAAAAGCATTGATTACGGACGAGGCGTTTCAAGAATCCCAATAAAGCTGCAGAAGATAATATTGTATCAGAAAATATCCCTGGGAACACGGAAGAAACAGGCGAAACAAATCTACAAAAAGACAAATATTTCATAATAGGCCGATTAAGTATACAAAGTGAATCGGCCGAAACAAAAGCCAGAAGTACAATAAGGGGGATGTCATTACATTCAAAAAACAACAACAACAAAGTTCAATCTCCACTCAAATCATAAGCAATGTCTTCACCGAAATCACTGGTAAGGGGAGCGGCCGAATTACGAACAGAAGTTGGATCCAATACTGATTGGAACTCCTGATACGATCGAGCTTCAGCTTCGGCCGAAACCAGAGGATCATCGGGTTGGGACGAGAAAAGCTTGTCGGTAGTGTCTTGGAAAGGATCACACTGAGCATCTAAGAAGAGAAATCAAAAGAAAAGGAAGACATAATCATCGTATATCATCAGGACCAAAAGAACAAATTAAATATTACCAGAATTCCTTAGATTATCCCCTGAAGGAGGATTGACGAAAAGGTTATCGGAAACTGTCGAAGCATTTGGCACAGGAGGAAGTTGGACCGCGACAGAACGAATCTGATCAAGCGCCTTCTGAGTGTCTGACCATAAACCACGAAAAACGCCAAGGACATTGTCACTGAAGGATAACCTCAAAGTAAGATAGTCCGTTTTCTCTTTGAGACTAACAAGTTTATCCCTCGGAGCCTGAGCAGATTTGTGGAGCTGCTTTACAAGTCCTTGCAAGTGAGCCGATTCTTGGTCAACTTCGGCTAAGGCATTCTTCACGCCTTGTGCCTCATGTTGAAGTCGGCTGATTTCGGAGTCGATGGTGGAGAGACGATTCAAATAATTGGATCTGAGGCCATCATTGGCCGATAACTGACTCATATAAGAATGATAATCAGAAGCATGCTTGTCAAATTCCGCCCGGTGAAGGGTAAGAGAAGCATGCTCATCTTCAAGTGTTCTGCGAAAGGCCAAGAGGCTCGGAAGCTCCATGTCTATCCGTAAGAGACATGTGAACATTGCATCAACGATATTTGATAAACCGGAGACTAGAAGATCTTGAGGAAAAGCTTGCCTGATATAAGAGAGAAGCAAAAGGATAGGCTTGGTTTGGACGGAGAAGGCGTCGGATTGTTCAGAAATCAAGCATTCTAGCTTATCCAAGCAGGCTTTGAAAGAACGAGGAAATTCTGATGAAGAGGAAACAAATGAAAGGGAAAAGAAATCATCCAGAATATCCTTATCCGGGAAAGGTGAAGGAGGATTAACGTTACCAACGGCTAATTCTCCCGGCCGAGTATGAACAGGAGAGGGGTCAGGAATAGAGGCAATAGAAGAAGAGGGAAGGGCTACTGCTAGAGAAGTAGTCGAAATGGGAACAGTCGAATCAGTGTTGCCACCCTCAGGTGTTCGAGAAGTCAATCCTGGTCCCATATCGGCCGAAGAAACAGGAGTTATACTAGAAGTAATGGCCAGGTTCTCATCAATAGGATCAAGGGCCGCAGATGAGGGAGTAGGTGATTCGGAAGGGCCGGAAGAAACGGTAACTCGAGGAGCCTAGAAGAAAAGTAAATAAATGTTAAAGAGAAGATAGTAAACAAGGAAAGAAAAAATAGAAGAAAAGAGCGGTAAGAAACCTGATCAGCAGACGAGGCCGAGCTGGGAAGAGGCGAACGAGCCGAACGTCGCAGCGTCTTAGTTGCAGGTTCTTTTTTCGACTTCCCTGAACCAGAAGCAGCACGTTTTCGTTTTCCGGAAGTAGAGGGAGCAGACGAAATACGTGGACGAGATGGAAAAGACGAGACATCATCCAAAGCAGCCCCTGCAAAGCGAGAAAAAAGAGGAAAAAATCTGAGAAAGATACACGACACACAATAAGAAGAAAGCCGAAAGACTTACTAAGTAAAAGAAGTAGAGGGTCATCCTCTTGAGAAGAGCAGGAGTAATCGGGGGCTGAACCAACAACCGAAAACATCATAATACCTGGAAAGCCGCGAGAAATAAGGAGGCTCTGCAAGTTAGTGCCAAAATTAGCGTAAGAAAGAGCTTTTTCCCACCAGGCATCAAAACGCTTGGTTGAAAGACCAGGACGGATGTCAAGAGAATGAACTTCAAAGTTGCAAATCCGGAGAGCCCAAGTACGACAGAGATTTCGGCTGTTCTCAGAGCCGAATCCTTTGAAGGATTTGCTGTATCGATTCGGGTCTCCATAGAGAGGAATGACCACATCCTGAACAAAGCCAAATTGACGGCTGACTAAGTGAGGATTGTAAACCTCAGAAGGGATAGAATGGTCAGGGGGAATAAACAACGAGCAGTTAAAAACGTGACGAGGAATGATACAAGCATTCCAGACTTGAGCAAACGCCTTCGGAAGGGGTCTACCAAAAGGGGGAGTGTTGATAGCCGAAACCCAACTATCCGGAGTACCAGAATAGAGGTGGCAGGAAGAAGGACCAAGTGAGGATCGGTTCATGAAGTAGTAAATCCATTGTTCAGTGCGCATTTCGGGAAACCGAACCCCGAGAAGATCGTTAGCAGAAGGATGGGTAGTTTCGAAGGGTCGAGGTTCAAAACAGGACATATCCCTGAAATGCCATACCAGCCAGAGGTGAAGGAACCAGAGAGGCCCATGAGATCGGCTAGAGTGGCCATCAGCCCATCCATGAACCAGGGATGAAAAGCCAGAATACAGATGCACCAAGAAATAGTCAGCGAGAGGCAAATGAGTCTTTTTCATAAGGGCCTTGGCTAGAGGGTAGGTCTCAAGAACCACATTCTTGGCAGGAGCGCACCAGAAAAATCGGCTAAGGAAGTGCATCATAAAAGCCACAGATTCATCCCTAGAAAATTCGGGCTTATCCCCACGGTACTTATTAATCCATGAAGAGAAAGTGAGCCCGGAAGCATAGCCGGTGTTTTTCGTGGTAGGCTTGTCGGAATCAGTAACACCTAAGACGGGCTTTCCAAGAGAGGGTAAGTCCAGAAGAAGCTTGACATCTTCAATAGTTGGAGTCATTATACCCCATGGAAAGCAGAAGCAATTAATGGATGAGTTCCAGAAGCAAAGAAGGGCCTGAATGTAGTTATAGGTAGTAGGAAAAGGTTGTGAGCTCAGCTTAATCAAGTGATCAACCCCAGAGTTAACCCAATCTAATCCACAATGAGGAAGGGCCCTTTCGTACCAAGCAATATGTTCCTGAGTCACCAACGGCCAAGTACTGAGAGGGCCGAAAAGTTTAACAGAGAAATAATCCGAAAACAAGGGGATCGTCTTCGATGCCCCAAAAAGAGCAGAAGCAGAAATCGTAGCCTCAGTCGAAGTCGCAAGAGGCCCAAGAGTGACGAGGTCGCCATCAATAAGACGAAGCGAGGAAGTCTCAACTAGGGAATCTTCTGCATCTTTGATCTTTTGAGAGGAAGGGGAAAGAGTCGGTTGCGCCATCGAGGAAAAAAGAAGCAAGAAGACGAAGGAAGAGTGAGGAAAACAGAAAGAGGAAAATGGCTTTAAAAAAAGAAAATAAAGGCAAGTGAAGAGGCACCGAAGGACGTGGCCGGATATTAAGGAGGAGTTAGCGCACGAAGAGGAAGAGAGAGAAGAGTTACTTGGGCTCCTTCTCATATGAAAGAAATTCGCCCAAGTAAGGAGGGCATCTGTTGGGGCCATACGAAATGATGGGCCGTGAAGAGTTATTGGGCCATAAAATTATAGGCCAGCAGAGAGAGTTCCAGAGAAAGGTGGGCTTAAGATCAGTAAGGCCGAAAGTCCATAGCAAACCGAAGGAAGGGAACCGAGGCTGACAGAGATTTCGGCCGAAATAGGGAAGGAACAGCCGAAACCAAAACAACCGAAATGAAGAAAGAATTCGGCTCGTAAGGATCGGCCGGAGAGCGGTTACTCCAGCTCCGGCTATAAATAGGGGTCGACACACACAAAATCAGAGAGATCAATCCAACCCCCAAATTCCTTTTATCAAATTTAATTCCTTGTTATCTTTACTGCTTTCTTTACAGCTTTCTTTACAGCTTTCCTTAGAATCTAGCCTAGTTTGTTAGCGGTTACTAACTTCCAAATCCACCGTTGCTCCTTAGCAACTGGTAGTTTGGTTCCCTTTTTGGTGAATTCCGCCGTTGTTTCTTAACAACATGTAGATTCTCCGTTGTATCTTGTTGTTTTTGATCAATTCAAAGAAAATTCAGTCAATTGTGGGCGCATTATTGTTAATTCGGACCCGTAATCGGTTTGATCCTTTTCCGATAGCCTCCCTTGAGGAGAAAAAGGTCCTTGGCTCAACCCAAGCCAAACAGGCTTCAATTTCCCACACCAAGGCTTCAATTTCCCACACCAAAACATTATAAAGAGAGAGAACATTTGCAACCAAAACTTATACTAATACATACTTCAGCCTGATCGTAGAAGTAGATGTAATATGCACACACATATAACATACTGATAACTGATCATTCATATAAATATATATATATATATATATATATATATATATATATACACTACAATAAAATACAATACTGCAGCCTGCAAGTATATATATCTCATATATATATTGAATGAAAATGCAGAGGTCCAGGGTTATTTCGGTGCTTGTGATGATTCTGAAGATGATGATGCTACTCTTAGGAATGGCGATGGTATCGGTGCCAACGGTGCATGCAAAAGACTCACCACTTCCGATACCCCCGCAACCCAATCTTAATTGGTTGACAGGGCTTCCTCCACCTCCACCTCCTCCACCTAATGCGAGCTAGCACTGTAAGGAGGAGGAGGAGGGAGCACAGACTCAACCATTGTTGAATCGAAACAAAGTGGTTGCTGAAATTTTAATTTCAATGAAACAATAAAACAGTATGCAGTGTGCTTTATGTATAATCTTCCCCGGTGAATTATTATATATTATTACTGTTGTTGTTAGTTGGTGCTGCTTTATTAAATATGGTTAAGTTCATGGTTAATCAAAAACACACTATTACCACACAAAAATATTATGTTCATGGTTAATCTATTTATTTATTTTTGTGAACTTACGCTCAAGTATCAAAGAAAGGGTGGTGGAAACCCATGCCAAACAAATTATAAAGAGAATGAACAAACGTGAGGGAAGGGGCCTGGTGGGAATCGAACACGTAAACAGGGAACTTGACCACTTATCCAAGTTCTCATCCACTGTTGATGGTTAATTTATTATTATAAATATGGTTATGTATAAAATTATAATAATTAAATATTTTAAAACTCTATCTTTAAACAACTCAACCTAAAATACCATCACAATTTTCCTTTTCCTTTCTTTTTTTCTTCTTTTTCTTGCGAAACTGAAGCCAAGAAACAATCAGCAAAAGAAAAGGAAACAAAAAGAAAAGAGTTCAAAGGTGAAGAAAAATAATAAGAAAAGAGCCTAGACTCGAGAAAACCAGACGCCCAAAGCATTCGCCGTGAGCTCCCTGCGAACAAATTAAAATTCGGAAGGAACGCCCAATTGATGTAAAAATTTTACAAAGAAGCACCACGTTCACCAATACATCTGCCACTTTATTGCTTTCCCGAAGAACATGATGGGCCCTGCATGTCACAAAAGAGCTGCACAAACTTCTAACCCTCTGAATAAGTGGAGCAAGCGGCTGTACATGGTCACGGCAATGATCAAGCATTCCAATAACAGAACAGTCATAGAATCCCAGTAGAAACACACATGGCGGATCCCCCATCCTACCCGCATATCCCGTACAAATTCCATGGCTGCCATCTCCACATAGGTGTTTGAAGCATGCCCAAGATAGCCACATCTCTCCCTCCTTTCCACTGATCATCGCCACCTCAAACCACAATTCCGAAACCCACCCGGCCAGCATTCCCAATCGAGCTACCATCAACGTGAAGAATAGTACCAGAGAAGCCTAGTATATTCCAAGAAACAAGACGTGGAAGAGAAGGCGACGACCCCATGGCCTGCCCAGCACGTGAGATATCATCACAAGTCCATTGAATATCCTTCTGGAGGATCCAAAGGGGCTTGGTCCGCCCCATAAATATCCTTGTGACAAATCATCCAAAGGAGAGGATATCCTGCATGATTGTGAAACATACCAAAAAGAAATAAACCTATGTTCGTGAACGATCTCTTCACGAATTGAAAGAAAATTAGCTTCCCAAACTTGACGAGCCCATTCGATCACAATAATAGAAGACGTAGTAACTCCAACCTTCCTCACAATCGCCGCATACAGTGCAAAGAGGAGTGGATGCTGCAATATCCGCTGGAAGCGCAATAGAGTAACCGGAAGAGCATTGTGACAAATCATCCAAAGGAGAGGATATCCTGCATGAGTTCATGGGGAATTTGTGAATAAGGCAGCCTGCCAATTCCAAGCACATATTTCTTTATTGAATACGTATCATATTTGGATCGGAAAAGCTAAAAAAACAAATACTACAAAATAAGCCATTAAAGATGTAACATGGGTTGGGTACCTTGAGAAGGAGAAGAAGAATGATTACCAATGTCCATAAAATTTTGTCTTAGTGAATACTCAGCTAGTACAACATTAACCTTTATTTATTTGGATAAGACTTAACAATTGGAAGCACCATATATTGGAGGAATAGTGATTTCTTAAATATTGTGTTAAACAAAGGTATAAAGTTACGGATTGAGATCATGGTTTACAAATGGAAATGAAGATGAGAGTACTATGTTTTTTAATTTGACAAAACATACTATCACGATGTTCGCCAGAAAGTCTAGAAGGGACCAACAAAAGTAGAATAACAAGTCGCAGATACATTCACAAAGAGTTTGAGTAAACCCAAGTTCTACAAATTTAAGGCAGCACTCAGAAATGGTCTGCAAATCACCCAAGGAAGGAAGTTTGAATTGAGGGGGAGTGTTAGACATCAATGCAAACTATAAGTGATAGAATATTGTAGAAAAATAAAGAAATGCACTTGTTTAGAATTATCCAAAAAAAATATCTAGATTTATTTAATGTATTAATAATTGTATGCTCAGAATATTCTAGATAATTGGCCACCCTATAAAATAAGGGGTAATCATCTTGTATTTTTGTTGTGTATTAATAAAAGCATTATCGTTTGTTAAGTTTTTTCGGTTAAGCCTTAGTTTGTCAAGTTTTTAGTGCATTTGTTTTAATTTTATTATATGGTCGGCCTTGCTGTGTAATTAATATATGACCGGTTATATCACCTAAATAGTATATGGTTGGCGGTGCCACCTAAGTATCATTGTGCACTAAAAATTTATAAAAGTTAAAGGCTAAGCAGGTCAAAAGAGTTGTGTTATGTGTGTAAATTATCATAAGTCATCTGTAGTGAATAAGTTTGGCATATCGAAGTCCTACAATTAATAATTGACACTTACCATGATAGATAATGGAACACCATACATAAAGATGTAAGTTATGAGGCACCAAATCCCCATAACTGTGGTTTTTGCCGCCCGTTTTGTTAAAGTTCAGTATGAACCGTGTGACTATTCCAACCACACAAAATTTCACCACAAGGATGCCGACAATTATAAACTACAATAAGATAAAGATTTTGTTAGTATGTAAAAAAAAATAAAAAATCAAGGTAATTGATCTGATAGATTACTTGGTATATTTGCCTCCTGGTAAACATAAGAAACAACATCAGCTATACAAACTATAAAGTTCATTGTAAACCTAAATGAACTTATAAGCATGACCAAATAATTAGAACCCACTTTGAACTATACAGAATCCATATCATATAGTTTAGTGTAGTTTAGTGTGGCAGCTAAATATTGATAGTGATAGAATTCTGGGTATCTCTTATGTTTACAACCCACCAAAATGTTGGCCTGCAATTTTAAAAATTAAGATTTATGTATAAATTTATGTCATATAATATCCAATTATATTTACAAATTGAAATGCTGCATAGTTGGAGTGATAAGAGAAATGAATTGTTACACTACCGAGAGTACGAAAAATACTCCTATAAAATCGCCAAACAAAAAGATAGAAATCAATTCAGTAATTCCTCTTAAATACAGACATTTAAATGACATTATATATAAATTATGACACATTACTGAAATAAAGTGAAAAACAACCAACCAAGTTATCACAAGAAAACACAACAATCAAAAGAGATACCACATGCACCCTATACACTTAAGTCCTTAATATAGTAAAAGAACAACAATGTTGCATGAAAAAAAAAACTTAATAGACTAATAATGAATAACAAAAATAGCAACAAATTATGGAACACTATGTCACAAAAAGAAAAACAAATCAAAAGAATATGCTTATAGGTGTAATTTTATGATAATAGCTTTCAAACATGGCATTAACTTTAAAGAATGCACTTTTGGTAATTTTACATTATTATTGCTACTAGTATTTCCCCCGCCCAATGGGCGGAAATTATGAATAATATGAGTAAAATTATCCAATTTAACAAATAAAATTGTTCAATTTTATTATGTTGATTACATTCTTTAACCTCCTTAAACTATTTTAAACATTACATGAGCATATCTATACATTGCATACAAATCGACCAACATATGTCATTACCAATATTTATATATTACAATTTAGTATATTAAAAAATACTTATACTACAAACAATAGTTGAATGGACAAAAAAATTAAAAAGCAAAGATAAAAACCTTTCTACACACGATTCTAATTTCATACATTGACAAAGAAAGTACGTGAAATCGTATTGTACTCGATAATTGATTATTGATATTGATTCACACCCTAAAGCGTTGAGATATTAGAAATTTCATAAAGATGTAGATATTTCCAAATTAAATTATAAAAATATAAGAAATACTCTTATATATCCATTGACAAATTAAAATGATTATAGTTTCATCAAATTATTGTCGTATTGCAATTTATCTAATTTAGTTAATTTTCTAATATAAATATTTATTATTCATTAATGAATATAATATCAATCTATAAAGTACTTATTAATAATTTACAATATATTCTTTAATTATAATTTCAATAAATAGAGTATTAGTTAAGAATTATAACAAATATTGAAATTATATTTAAACAATAAATATAATATTAACCCATAAAGTTTTTACTACATCCTTTATTTGGTAATATTTTTTATTTATAAGAATTAATGAAATTAAATTATCTAATGTGAATATTGCTCGAATTTGGTTCTCATGTATTTTGAAAGTGCATTATGTTTTGTTTTTCTTTTCGTTTCGTTTTTTTTAATAGTTCCTTCATTTGTATAGTGAAAAGGGATTGATTTTTGCTATTGTTTATTATTCCACTATCAACCCATAAAATTTTTGTTACATCCTTTATTTGGTAGTACTCTTTATCTATAATAATTAATGAAATTAAATTATCTAACGTGAATTTCGCTCAAATTTGGTTTTCCTATATTTTGAAAGTGCACTATGTTTGTTTTTTCATATAATTCCTCAATTTTTTTTAGTGAAAAGGAATTGACTTTTGCTGTTGTTTATTATTCAACTTTGACTAATGTTTATACAACATCTATATAAGAAAAACATAGTCAAGTGAGATCTTGTTAGATTCGTCTCATCATGTAGTTTTAAAATATCAAATTTTTAGAATTTTTTCTTGTACACATTTTTGAGTTATTGATGAGTTATTAATCATTAGAAATGTGTATTGGATTGCGTGCAGAAAGTGAATATTGAGGAAATAGGTAGGTTACTGTTCATAAGGGGATTTTTGTGAGAGAGAATTGATAGGTTACTGTTCATAAGGGTATTGTTTTTATATATTACTCCCTCCGTCCCAGGTAAGACGTCTTGTTTGACTTTTTGACACTGTTCTTTGTTCAACTTTGACTCAACATTATTGTAAGTATCTATTTGAAAAAATAGTCGAGTTTGGTCTTGTTAGATTCGTCTAATCGTATAGTTTTAGAATATATTTACATAATTTTTACGTGTATATATTTTGAGTTATGGACGATTAAAAAAGTGCATTGGATTGTGTGCAGAAGTCAAACATGACATCTTAGTTGGGACAGAGGGAGTATATAGATATAGATATAGATATAGATAGCTGTGTTCGGGAACAAACGCTAGCTTTTAGCGTTTAGCTTTTAAAATACATCATAAAATTAGACTAAAAACCTATATATAGTAAACATTAATTTGAGTAACCGTCAAATTTTAATCTCTAAATTCTAAATTCTAAACGCTCCAGTTCCCCACCATTTAGCTTTCTAAACTTCAAATTCTAAATTGCATTACCAATTAAACACTATATATTATTCAAAATTATCCCAATTTAAAACTATTTTTTTACCATTAATTTGAAACTTTATACTCTAAACTCTAAACCCAAATGCTAAATTGTAATTATTTCGCAAATAGAGCCTATATACTTAAAGAATGAAGCAGAATACTATTGCTTAAAGAAGTGTCATTGTTAAAATGGCAAGAGAAAGCCACCAAACTTCATTTTGAGAAAAATGTCAATGAAATAGCAGAACTCTAGGCTTTTAAATCTTGAAGAAAATGTAAAGACTGACATGCGTGTTTTTGTGAAACTTTAACAAGCCATGCATAAGCAATATAGGTAGTTTTCATTAACACCGAGAAAATACAAGAAAATTTATGACTTATAAGAGAAATATAGGTAGGACAATGAAATTACGTTTTCAAAATTTTATTATATGGATAGATAAGTTTATACAACAGTAACATATTTAACCAAAATTATCATATAAATTCCCACTAATATATCATATACCCCCTCCGTTTTCTAAAGTGTAACCTTTCGTGATTTCACGCAATACAAGACACATTTTTAATGCATAATATCTTAAATTGTATCACTACAAGAAATTTGCGGCAAGACGACGAATTTGGCGACATAATTTTATTGAAGTCGTCACTTAAAACTTCGTCGCCTGGAGGATTTCATCGCGTTGTTCGTCGCCTACAGCGCTAGGCGATGAACAAGGCGACGAAATCCTTTCGTCACCTACCCGCGAAATTCTTTTAGTATAAAAGTATAAATTATAAAAAATTGATATTCTTAATTTATGCTGTTAGTACATTGCTTTGACAACTTAACCTTGTACTTTTCATGGAGATGATTTTTCAGGTGTTAGTACATCTGGTTGACGACGACAGTTAACTCTGCTGGAAGTTATTTTCATTATGTACTTATTTAAGTATTGCAGGGTCTGTAATCTAGATAGGATTTTTCAGAGAGTTTTCTATTTTTCGTTATTGAGATTAGAGAGAGAGAGAGTTTTGTAAATATTCTTCAAGAACTTATAGAGAAATTGTTAGAAGAACAAGATAGAAGATTGAGTTTACATTGTGAATATCTGAAGGTATTGTGATCTACTATCAAGATTGATTTCTGGAGATTCAGGGAGAAAAGATGAAGGTCATGGAGAATCGACAGATCGTGATCGTGCCTTGGTGAATTCAAATAGGGTGGTTTCCCTACAATCGTAGTTGAGGGAGAGTCCTAATTACACTGCTCTACTGGATTTGTTCATCTAGGGTGAGAGTTTGATTTCTTGGTTTTAGGCATTAGATTGTCTGTGATTTTGATCTTTAGTCTAGTTCAAGTCCCTGGATTGGTATCCCCAGATGTAGGTTGCAAAACCGAACTGGGTCAACAAATTGATTGTGTTCTTTACTACTTTCACAAACACGTAGTTAGAACATAGCGTTAACAACCGTAACTGAATCTTGAAGTATAAGGGACTGTCATATGCGATTAGACCCACTTGAATTATTTAACTGTGATAAAAAAATCGAATTAAAGTTATTCAATGAATAGTAATGATTATGCAAACATTACAATTAAAAAAAGAAGGAAGTATATATATATATCATAAATACAAATTAAAAAAATCTAATATTTATTTTTTGGTTAATTTGTTTAATAAAATCTAAATAAATAAGTCGGATACACATATTATTTACAAATCTAATTGTTCAAAAACTAAAATATAAAAAATAACAAGAATTTTGATATTTTCTAAAGTCGGTACTATAAATACTTGGGAAAAAAGCCAAAATTATCCCACAACTTTTGTGTGTTTCTCAAATGGTCCCATAATTGTGCATTTCACTTAATCCATCCAATATGTTTGCTAATTCTCGCCAAATGATCCCAACGGATGTTAATTGCGAGGATTAACGGGTTAATCATCCCACTAGTTTCATCCATTTCTCAAATGGTCCCATAATTAACCCCTTAATCCTTGCGATACGTCAGCCTGGGAGATCATTAAACTCGGATGAGATCATTTGGGCGAGGATTAGCAAACATATTGGATGGATTAATTGAAGTGCACAATTGTGGGACCATTTGAGAAAAACACACAAAGTTGTCTTCCTCTATTCATTGATTTCACTTTGATTTTCCTCGAGAGCCAACATCTTTGATTTTTATGCTGATTGCGTGAATCATGCAATTTCCGTTGTATGACCACTTGGTGTTTGGAGGTACAATTAATTATATTATTTAAAAGGTTGTTTATAAAAGGAGAATATTAGTGATGTTTGAGAGCAATTTCGTTGTACGACCATTTGATGTTTGGATGTACAATTAATATATTATTTAAAAGGTTGTTTATAAAAGGAGAATATTAATTAATGATGTTTGAAAATAAGCAGATTCACTCTCAAACACAACATACTTAGAATTTGGTAAATTGGGTTGGTAAGTTTTTCATGTTTTGAGTAGAAAAACGATGAAAACGAGGTATCACTTCATTAAACAATCAGAATCAACAATCCTCTTCTTCCCAAAACGCGTAGACAATAATATAAACTTTACTAGTCACTACATACTTTCAACCAGCAATCCACCAAATCACTATCCTTATTTTCTCAGATTAAGGACAAACAAAACATACTTTACTATATACACTCCTATAATTTCTTTATGTTAACCTGCACAAACTTCATACATACAATTAACGAAATCCACAACTCTCCAGTCTCCACATCTCAAAAATTGTACAAACATTTCAGTGCTTACGCTCATATAATTTTTGTGTGATCAGTACAAACCTCATTACATTCACAGAACCTACAAACAATCGATTCAAAATCCTCAACTTCTCAAAACATATAAAAACCAATCATGCGTCTGTACACATATTCCACGAATTCACAATCTTCAATTTCTTAGAACAATTGCATATGAGATGATTCAGCTTCAGTAGTTAATGGTGGGGGTTAGAGATGTTTGGGTGGGGGGGGGGGGGGGGGGGGTTGGGTTTTATGGAAGAAGTTTATGGTGTGTGGAGTTAGAGATGTTAAACGACATGAGTGAGCTTGAGTAGGTCAAATGCTTGAGGTGGCTCGTTTACTTTCGAGTGTTTAAAAAATAAAAATTGGCTTGACTCATCAAGCTTAAATAAACGAACCAAACTCGAGTTCCTAACGAGTCAAACCGAACTCAAGTTCTGTTGGGACTGCAACCTCCACCCTAACTCCGGCATTAGTATGATATTGTTCGCTTTGAGCCAAGCCCGCACGGTTTTGTCTTTGGGCACCTTCCAAAAGACCTCATTACTATACTAATGGGTGTTAGGTGGACACTTATAGCACTTCACCGATGTGGGCTGGGTTTGATACCCCAACAATTTCGAAACTAACTAATTATAATCAACTTTTTGTGTTCGAACGTGAGACAAAGCTTGTTTTATGAACTCGATAAAGAATTTAGTACATACTTATCAAAAAATTCGACAAATATCTTAATACTAATTTATACTTCCACCGTTTTTTTTGTTAGTTACGTTTGACAAACGACTACTGTTCACTCATATACTTTGACTTAAAATTTTATCATGGTTATACAAGTTAAAATATAGCCATGTGGGGTCTTGTTAGATTTGTCTTATCTTGTAGTTTTTAAATATGGAACTTTTAGAATTTTTATATGTACAGAATTTGAGTTATTAATGATTTAAAATGTGTATTGGAGTACGTGCTGGGTGGGTCCGGAACAATCTTTAAAAAACAAAGGAAGTATATTTTAAAATTATGAAATTTTTATCGAGTTTAATAAGTCGATCGAGTCGAATATAATTGGCTAATTATTTTTTGCAGTACTATAATATTTGTGCTTGAGTACTCGTATAATAAACAAACAAGCCAAACTCGAACATATCCCGAATCAAATAGAATTTATGCCGAGCCAACTGATTTATTTTAACAACTCTAGGTTGCGTATTCCTACAGTTCCCCAAATATAAACACATACAAATATGTTAAATGCAAACAAATTCTAAGTTGGCAGCCCACTGCACCAACTCATTCTTCATTTTTAACACACACCCCTCAAAGTTTTTTAAGAAAATAAAAATAATAATAAAAATCTAATTACTATCACTAAATCCGCAAATAAAAAAGCTCAAAAATATTATTTTATTATTTAAACATATATATATTATTTTATTATTTTCTCATACACTACCCAAAAGAATGGTTTTCAATGAGAAAAAAATATTATCACTATATGAAAAAAAAAAAAAAAAACGTTAGTTGTTACGATAACGGCATAGTGACAACAAAAAAATTGTCAATGGGTAGGGACTAATGACTATAAATTTTCCGATTAAAAGTTTAGTCACAATTTTTAAACTTAACACTATTGGTAATCATTTAGCTACAAATAAATTTTGTAACAATTTCTCGAGTTGTAATCACAAGTCATACGAAAATATGGTCTCAATATTTATTTTTATCTACAAGTAATTATAAATTTGAATTAACTTTTTTAGAAAATTATTTATATAGTAGAGTATATGTTTTTTTTTTTTATTTAAAAATTGCGTTTACATATAAACATGTATATATACATATCTTTTTTTTTTTAAAATAAAAATACATAGTGTTGTGTCCCTTTTTCTAGTCGAGATATTAAATCTGTTTGTTCAACAACACACGCTTCGAATACTATTAGTAGATTAGTACTAAATCAAGCACAGCGGAATAAAATGCATGAAAGTAAAAATGAACAAACAGAAAGTTGTTGACCCAGTTCGGCCCAAGAGAGTTCCACTAGATGTTCAAACACCGGGATACCAATCCAGGAGAGTTCCACTAGATGTTCAAACACCGGGTTCGAACCCGAACATTAGTGAACGTGTCAATCTTTTACTCCAGCATCCAAGCAGATAGTCGTGATACCAGAAAACCCCTTTCTGGTGAGAATACTCCCGATTCTTCTTCGACTCCTTGAAGAACCCCTCTCCAAGTTTCTCTTGAATGAGCCTGCAAAAAATTCTCCTCTTGATTCGTCAATACGATGCGAGTATCACTTTGTTGACACAAGAACTTGAGTGATTCTCTTGATTGATTGCGTCGGTTTCAACCAAGAGATCTTGAAACACAAAATACTCCTTCGATTCACTCAAGAAACAATAGTGAAGTGATCCAGGGTTACCACCTCACTACTGCAAATCGATTATCTCCACCAATGATGTTTTCACGAGTTCTAATGTAGAGATAATCGAATGCCTCACTTTTTTTTTTTTCCACCAGCCAAGAATTTCGAATGTCTCAAGAATGAATGAATGATCTCTGTTTTCAATTACTTGTAGACAGTAACTGATAAAGTGAGGGGATTTTCCACTATGGAAGCCAAATCCTGGTTTCCTTCAATACATGCCTTCCATAGTTGCAGATCCGGTTTCCTTGTCCAAAATCCTTCCATATGCAGGTTTCCAGGATAGAAAAATATCCTTTCCATAATGCTGCAACACAATCCCACGAAACTTGCAAAAATCCGTTGGGGGATCTTATCAATCGCGTCAATGATCCTTTCCAAATATAACACGGGCGAACTCACGAGGGTTGGGGAACCTATCTATAGTTCATGTATCGGTTTGTACCTATTCAATCAAAACCTGGTTCTAACAATCTCCCCCTTTTTGGCAGAATGTTAACCAGTTACAAAGAGATCAAACCGATGCTTGAACACATAACACAAAACCCAACAACTACATATCTAATGCTCCGTACAATAATATTCCTATCAAACTAAGGAGCATGTACATCAAAACTGCACGGTCAAAACTATTTAGCAGTAATGCAATATCTCTTATTACAGACCAGTGCAAACATAGCAGTAGATCGAAAATATCAAAACACAATATAAAACAGAAGCTATAAAAACTTACAAACCAGCTGTAGCAAGCTTCTCCCCCTTAATGTAGTAATCCAGATGAACCATACACGGTTTGATCATCTTCCTCCCCCTCTGGGTCACATTATGCCCAAAAGGGCCTGCTTCAGAACACAATCTCGGACTTGATCTTTTGGGGGTTTTAACACTGTGTCCAAATACAGTGTGGAACTCTCATTATAAAACTTCGAACTGCAGACTAGATTGGTATCCAAGACCTCTGGGGTCTTTTTCTCATCATAAATGTCCCTCAAATTTTGATCATCCAATACAACTTCATTTTCCTTGGTAATAGCACCATCAATATTCTCAGAAGTCATATGATCCCCCTCAATCTCAGTATCATCTTCCTCATTAACACATTGGTTGTAATCCCATCATCATCATCTCCTCTAATATCATTAGAGACCACTCTTTCATATCCCAAGAACTCAACTGGTGGTCACCATCATCCATGAAAATAACTTCTTTGTAATGAAGATGGTCACATCAACCGGTCACCTTAGTAACTTCTGTGCAAAAGAAAATCAATTAGTGCAGTCAAGAGTATCAAGTATTAAAAAAATACCAAAGGCCAATAATAAATTTAAAGACACTTAGCAGATTTAATTTTGAGACTCCTCATAGGCTGGCACGTGGACTTAGACTATCTGCGTAGTCCAAGCTCTTTCTTTAGATTCTCAAATCTGGAAGTAAAACAGTGTAAGCATGCAAGCTCTCTGAAATCTATCTTTTTTTCCTCGCCGGTCTGTCTTTCTTCATTAACATTCTCAGTAATATTCTCTGGATCATGCTGTCTGTGAACTCTGACTTCAGGTCCATCTGGTTTGGCAGCAGGTGTTTCAAATGGTGTTTGAACACTTTGTTCAAACTCATTGTTATTCACTACAGCTTCCTTAACCTGTTCGCCTGAGGTAACTTGTAGTTGATCATTAGCTCTCTGTCCATTGTTGCTTGCAGATACAAAAACAACATTGCGTTTCTCTGAGATTGCACACTTGGCTACCCAAGCACGTCTTATGGAAATTCTTTTCTTGAGCTCTTCGTTCGGCCAGACAACGGGTCTCTCTTCTAGTAGATCCTTGATAATCTTTCGATAATGATCAGTCTTGTGTCCATAAAACTTCCAATAGTCACATGTGAGTGGTGCTCTTGGCATCTTCATGCCTTTGACAGATTCTTTAGCAGCTTTCATAGTGGCTTTGATATAGCGTCCGTCTGGTTGATCATTGAGTAAACCTCATGCTACGAACTGAGTCTTCCCTTTTGAAGAGGAAGCTACACTAGTGTTTTGATAGCCAAGTCCATGTCGGTTACCATTAGGGATGGCAATTCCACCCGCATCCGCCCGTAATCCGACCCACCCGATCCGTTAAAATGGACGAAAACCCGAAAAAACGTGGATTCTTATAGGGTGATGGGTGGATCGGGTGACAGATCGGGTCGGAGATGGATTTAGGCTCATCCAACCCACCACCCGATCCATCATCCAACCCATCATCCAATCCACCCATCACCCGCTTCTTTTATTAAATATATAAATATATATTTTTAAACATATAAATATTTCACATTAATAATCTATATATTATATATAAAATAAAATAAATAGTATTAAAAACTAATAAAAAGTTAAAACCCTATATTTCGTTAGAAATTCATAATCTCTCAATCCCACTCTGAAAATTGAGAATTGAAATCGTTCGCCTCTCCCAAATCGGCAAATCGTGACTGTTGCTTCGCCGATGTCTTGCACCGCTGCTTGCCCGAAACGACACTGACACTTATTTCTTACTAATATCCTTTTGGCTCTTTATATTTTCCTTCATAGGATAATTGTTACTTTGCTTGTTGAAATTTTAGTCGAGATTTGTAATAGTTTAATGTTCAAACATGATTTATTTTGAATATAAATAATTGCATCATTTATGTATGTTCGAAATCCAATAACCACCCGATCCACCCGTTTCACCCGTGGTTGATGGGTGGATTGGATTTGGATTGAATTTTAGATGGATGATGGATGGGTTGGATGATCAATATAACATTGACGGGTGGAGGTGGATTTAGGCACCTCCGATCCATCTCCGACCCATTGCCATCCCTAGTTACCATGAGACTTTCCAGCGGAGATTGCATCATCTAGTTTAGCCTTTCCTTTGTTCATACCATCAAGAATCTGTTCAGACTTAGCCAGCTTCTCCTTAAGTTCAATGACTTCAACCACTAACTGATCATGCTTTGCTAAGATCTGATCTTTTTCTGTCTTCAGAACCTGTGTTCCAACCTCGAGTTCGGACACCTTCTTGGATACAGTTTCAGCTTCAGTACTCAAGTTTTCCTTTTCCTTCATAAGATCATTGATCTGCTCCCTGAGATTCTGGATCACCATTTTTTGCTCCTCGCACTCAGTCATGGAAGTCTCAAGTTTCTCAAGAACTTCCTCATAGAGCTCGGTGAGTTTCTCAATGCTTTTAGTCTGATCTCTGTTTACAGAAGAACAACCATGATCAATGAAACCGGTATTGACAGAGTCAGTGATATTACCGTGATTGGACTCAGTGTCAGGACATGAGTTAGAATCCCAAGTTCTTTGTACAGTTAAGGCATTTCCATATTCAGATTCTCCATCACTGGCTTCTCTTTCAATCTCAGATTCGCTGAAGGTGGTCTTTTCCCACTTTTCCTCTTTAAGTTACCACAATCGACTTTAATGTGTCCAAAGCCTCCACATTCATAGCACTCAGGACCTTTAGGTTTATCATCTTCATGATAATCATATTTGCCTTGGTAAATGGATTTTGATTTTCTCCTGAAATCCTTTCTTTTGTACGATCCTTCTCTTTTTTTGTTTGTGTATCCCTGCTTGTTTCTTTTATCTCTCAAAAGTCTAGCCAATTTCTTGGTAAGCACAGAAATCTCATCATCATCGTCGTCTACACTCTTAAACTCATCATCCTTCTCAATTGTATCTTTCAATTCGGATTTGAAAGCAATGCTTTTGATAACAACGTCTTTGCAATGATCCATCTCCCAAGATTGCAATATGCCCATTAGTTCATCGACTTGAATAGTAGAGTAATCCTTGTAAAGTTCAAGTGCTGCAATTTTGGGATCGAACCTATCTGGAATAGATCTATCAATCTTGCGAACGATCTCCTGTTGAGTGTAAATTTTACCAAGCTGATGTGCCTGGTTTGTTAGATCTCGAATTCTACCAAAATATGTAACAATCATTTCGTTCTCATCCATTGTAAGTTTATGAAATTGGGATTCAATTGAAATCAATTTAGAAGATCTATCTGAAGCCATACCTTCATGGGAGTTTACCAGTACCCATGCATCATAAGCCGTGTCACATGCAGATATGAGTTTGTATTGCTCTTGTGTGACACCATTGAAGATGGCGTTCAAGGCTTTCGAATTCATGCTGGATAGAGTTCTTTCCACAGTCTTCCATTTTGACTTAGGTTTGGGAATGCGTGTTCCATCATCCAGTTCTAACATTGGTGGTTCGTACTTTGTCTCAACAGCATCCCAGACTCCTTCATCAATGGCCATAAGAAATGCTCGCATGCTGGTTTTCCAGTAGGAAAAATTCGTCCCATCAAGTAGAGGTGGCCTGGAAATGTTACCTCCTTCGTGACTCATCTCGACAACTGGATCTCACCCGAAGGTGTGTGCGCTCTGATACCACTTGTTGGGTCCCTTTTTCTTGTCGAGATGTGTAACTTATTAAATCTGTTTGTTCAACAACACACGCTTCGAATACTATTAGTAGGTTAGTACTAAACCAAGCACAGCAGAATAAAATACGTGAAAGTAAAAATGAACAAACAGAAAGTTGTTGACCCAGTTCGGCCCGAGGCCTACGTCTGGGGGATACCAATCCAGGAGAGTTCCACTAGATGTTCAAACACCGGGTTCGAACCCGAACATTAGTGAACGTGTCAATCTTTTACTCCAACATCCAAGCAGATAGTCGTGATACCAGAAAACCCCTTTCTGGTGAGAATACTCCCGATTCTTCTTCGACTCATTGAAGAACCCCTCTCAAAGTTTCTCTTGAATGAGCCTGCAAAAGATCCTCCTCTTGATTCGTCAATACGATGCGAATATCACTTTGTTGACACAAGAACTCGAGTGATTCTCTTGATTGATTGTGTCGGTTTCAACCAAGAGATCTTGAAACACAAAATACTCCTTCGATTCACTCAAGAAACAATAGTGAAGTGATCCAGGGTTACCACCTCACTACTGCAAATCGATTATCTCCACCAATGATGTTTTCACGAGTTCTAATGTAGAGATAATCGAATGCCTCACTTTTTTTTTTTTTTTTTTCCACCAGCCAAGAATTTCGAATGTCTCAAGAATGAATGAATGATCTCTGTTTTCAATTACTTGTAGACAGTATCTGATAAAGTGAGGGGATTTTCCACTATGGAAGGCAAATCCTGGTTTCCTTCAATACAGGCCTTCCATAGTTGCAGATCCGGTTTCCTTGTCCAAAATCCTTCCATATGCAGGTTTCCAGGATAGAAAAATATCCTTTCCATAATGCTGCAACACAATCCCACGAAACTTGCAAGAATCCGTTGGGGGATCTTATCAATCGCGTCAATGATCCTTTCCAAATATAACACGGGCGACTCACGAGGGTTGGGGAACCTATCTATAGTTCATGCATCGGTTTGTACGCATTCAATCAAAACCTGGTTCTAACACATAGCCTTTTTTTTAATAGATATAAATATTTTTAGTTTGATATATTTCTTCCTATGTATATACTAGAACATATTCGAACATCATTTTCTTAGAAAATGCATTGTTATACTTTATAGTACTATTTTAATGAGGAAACAATTTATTTAAAATTATAATTTATTTGTCTTTTATACACGCACAAGGTGTTTTCGAGTTACATACACTGATATACAATCGTAGTATATTCCCATGAAACTTGTACTCAACTCAAACACAACAGAAAGGTTGTTAAACACAGATCTAACACCAACCAAATGTAACAACATAACCACATCGAAAAACTGACAGCTCAGTTTACACCTTCATTACCAAAATGTTTCCAATTCCTGGTACAATTAAAACCCAGCACAACTACTCCTCCGATGGCTTGGCCGATGCAATGCTAATGATGTACTCGATTTCGTCGACGACCTCCTTCATCGACGGCCTATTCTGGCGGCGTTCCTCGAGGCATCCGACCGCCAGAAATCCCAACGCCTTCATCGTCTCCAGCTCCAATGTGGTTGCACCTTCTTTCAGCAATGGATCCACAGCGTCCATGATCCTCTCTTCCCCGACCAGCCTTTGCACGTAGACTGCAAGGTTCACGTCGTCCGGTGGCCTGTTGAAGTCGATCGCTTTCTGGGACGTGAGCAGCTCCAACAGGACGACCCCAAAGCTGTACACGTCGCTCTTGTCTGTCAGCTGGTAGTTCCTGTAGTACTCCGGGTCGAGGTACCCTAGGGTGCCCTGCGCGCACGTGGAGATGTGACTTAAATCCGTGTGCGCCAAACGGGACAGCCCGAAATCGGCCACCTTCCCGTTCAGCTTCTCGTCAAGTAAGATGTTGCTGGACTTCACATCGCGATGGTAGATTGGGGGAACCGCGGAGAAGTGGAGGTACGCGAGCCCCTCCGCTGTGGCGTGCGCGATGCCGAGCCTCTTTTTCCACGAGAGGAGGCCGCGGTTGCCCCCCTGGAGATGGTCCAAAAGCGTTCCGTTGGGAATGTACTCGTAGACCAGCAACGGCTGCTCCAGCTCGACGCAGCAGCCAAGGAGACCGACGAGGCTCTTGTGGTTGACCTGGCAGAGGATTCGGACCTCGTTGAGGACCTGATCGGTCCCCTTGGTGTTGCCAACCTTGGCACACTTGACAGCAACCGGAGTCTCGTCCTGCAGAATGCCTTTGTAGACTTCGCCATAGCCACCGGCTCCAAGAATCCGATCCTTGGCGAAGTTGTTCGTCGCCTTCTTGATCTCTTTCCCGGTGAAAACCTTGGCGGTTTTCCCGCCTCCGGCATTGAGGATCTCCTCGCGCTCGCGCGTGAGACGCTCTTGCTCCTCCTTGATGCGACGGTGGCGCTTGTACACGAATAGAGCAATCAAGGATGCTAAGAGGGCTACACCAAGTCCCACAGTTAAACCTGGTTGAACAGGGGAATATCAGTTATGGTTTATATGTCTTTTTGCTATAGTATGCTAAAAGTATAATACACGGCTTGCTAGTTTCTTGTCTGAACCTGAATTTGTCTGTGGGACTTGTCCTAGATTGTGTGCTATTGCAAACCATATTTCTAGAACATGAATGTAAGAAAAGGAAGCTGGCAAAAGTTGGTCTCTTGAGGCTTTCTTTCATGTGAAAACAACTCAAATTTCTAACCTTTTTATCTTCTAGAAAAGTTTTTGAAGTGTTTAAAATACCTGCCTTTATTTGACTTTGCCCATAGTGTTATTACAAGTCAAACAACTGAGATAAGGGGATAAATATCAAAGCATTTCACGTCGCTATCCACACCCAATCCCACCTGCCTATCCTTTCCTAGGAGTGATTCTTCAAAGCTCCTGGAGCTTTGCACCAGAATCACTCGAGAAGAATAGTGCCTGGACGGGACAAATCTGTCGTTCCATTCCAGGGAGTAATCACCCATTCCCACGTTAAAATTTTGAGGATTTGCCTAACGATTTACAACATCGCTATCATGGAGACTAGTGAACAATACTAAAAGAAGCCATTGAAGAAAAAATGAAGTCGCAGAAAATTACCCGATATGAGTGCAGTTCGATCATGCCGGCAGCCATTTGGATCTCGACAAACTGAAATATATTCGTCCCCAAAATCAATTCCCGATTTAGATTTTCCTTTTTTCACAACAAAAAAATTGAAAAGAAACGAGGGGAGAAGGATAGAATAAAAATCGGATCTTTACCTTTTGCGCAGACGCCATTAATCGGATCCCATTCCAATTTAGAACTACAGAAGCACCGGCTGACTCCGATATTGGAATTCGGGTCGGGCCGGCAGGTCGAATCCGAGTCGCAATCGGACTGCACAGTACAAGTGGGCTCGGGCGGCGGAATCCAGAGCAATTCAACGCCGGGCTGCGGCCACTGACTGACGGGGAGGGAGGGGTCCAAATTGACGAAGCTCCGGTAGGCGCGGCATCCGTCGATGCGGGCGCGGATCCGGTACGAGGTGGTGGATCCGCCGGCGCGGAAGTGGCAGCAGGGGAGGGGGGCACAGGCGGAGGCGTTGGTGATGGCACCGGAGGCGTTGGCGTAGACGTGGCAGAGGCTGGTGGAGGTGCAATTGAGGGGGGAATTGACGATGGTGTCGGTACAATTGAGGTAGAAGATGGTGTTGCTGGAGGTGATGTTGAAAGGGGCGGAGGAGTTGAGCTGGAAGCCGTTGGAGGGGAGGTCGGCGGCGACGCAGGTGTCCGGGAGGAAGGCGGAGGGGGAGACGACGAGGCGCTGGGAGGCGGGGGAGATGGAGGTGATGGGGTAGGTGTTGTTGGCGGAGGGGAAGAGGAGGGCGCCGGCGGGGGAGCAGCGGACGGAGTAGGAAGGGTCGCCGCAGGAGGGGGAGGTGCTGAGAGGGTAGGGGACCGGGAGGGGGCCGCAGGGGGGGCAGGGGGGCAGGGAGGAGGTGCAGACGAGGTAGGTTAGGAGGAGGGTGAGTGTGAAGAGGTGGTGTGGGTTGGAAGTAGGCATGGTGGAAGGGAAAGGGAGAGGATGAATGGAGGACTATGGAGATTGGAGGGGTGTGTGAATATGTGAGTCTATTTATTTGAGTTTGGCTGCCATTTGATTATTATATGGTCAAAGGTTTGAAATTTGAGGAATTTGTTGGAGGTTGAGTGTTAGTGGTTGACTTGTATCATTTGGTATTATTGCAAGCTCAAATTGCACATCATTTTTTATTAGCATGTTTATGTAGCAGGGGGTTGATTTGCTAGCGGATAGCGCACCGAGAGATTAGAGTGTAGGAACAAAACTTGATGTCTAGGATGTTGGGTATATTTGGAAAATAGTTAGAGTTTAGCCTCTGGAGTTTGAAATATAAAGTCTGGAGTTTGAAATTAATGATGAAAATTAGTTTTAAATTTGAATAATTGTGTTTGGTAATGTAATTTTAAATTAGAGTTTAGAGTCTGGGAAGCTAAAAGTTGGGGAGATGAGCGTTCAGAGTTTAGAGTTTAGAGATTGGAGATTAAAATTTGGCGGTTATTGTAATTAGTGTTTACTATATGGTGTATATAATTTTAGGCTATTTTTAGTATGTATTTTAAGGAAAAAAAAACACTTATGGTCTCTTAAGTTTGCCTAATTTCTCATTCAGTCCCATAAAAATTGTATTAATCCAATCAATTCCATTAATTATACTAATTTTAGTCTAATTCATCCCAAACCCTACTTAATGATATTTTCTGTTGATGTGGCATGGGATATTTATGAAGGATTAATGAGTTTGACCATTTGTTGACCATTTTGACGTGGTTGGGGACGTACGAACCGCCGGAGGCTGCCGTGTATGCCTACAATTTTGACCAAACAACCAAAATTCTCCACCAAAAATCAAGTCACCACTGCTGGATGGATGATCTGCAACCACAATCTCCAAATCGTACAACAGATTCAGAAAACTCTCTCCCCTTTATCGAACCAAATCAGATATATACATCTAACCATAGCAAATCAATTAATTCGGCACCCAAACTCCCAAAAACCAACTAATTGAAATTAGAAATGGTCTACTGAATGTCCCCAATTTGAATATATACATAAATTCTCAAGAATCCCAATTTGAATATCCAAATCCCTAATCTCAAAAATTGGAAATGGTATAATGAAACATCAAGAATCATAATAGAAATTGAAATATCAAAGACATGGAGGAGATATGGAATTTGAGAATTATTTCTGCAAATGTGGGGAGAAATCTGAACAGTGGCCAGAGAGGGGAGGTGGCGGTGGAGCTGTGCTGTTGCAGGGGTGCTGGCGACTATGGGAGGAGGGTGGCGCGGCGGCAACATGGAGGTAGGCGTTTTGGCGATGAGAGGAAAAGGCTGACGGGAAGGGGAGGAGGCGCGCGAGAGAGGACGGCGGCAAATAGGGGTGTGCAAATTTCGGTCGAAACCGAACAAACCATCCGAACCGAACCGAATTTTGCAATTTGGTTCGGTTTTTGGATTTCGGTTTGGTTTTTGGTTTTGAAAATCCAAAATTTCGGTTTTCGGTTCGGTTTTTGGTTTTTAAAAATCTACAATTCGGTTAACCGAACCGAACCGAAATTTAAATTATATATTTAAAAAATATATAAAATGCATTATGCCATTATATAATAAATACAAAATAATACCCCTATTCGGTGATTGTTTGTGTGGATGAGAAGTGACAACTACTGTTGAGAGTTTTGAGACTTTTATATTGTTTCGTATTTGAACTATTCAGTGACTGTTTCTTTATTTTGTCATTTCATTTGTGTGTAATTTGAACATTGCAATTTGGAATGATTTACTATTATGCACTCATAGTTATATGTAGATATGATATTTTTGTTTGACAGAGCGAATTTACATTTTTAAAATTGGTAATAGAAATGTTTTGATCAAAAAAATATTTTATTTTTTAGAAAAATAATTCGGTTCGGTTCGGTTAACCGGTATAACCGAACCGAAATATTTCGGTTCGGTTATTTCGGTTTTCAGTAATTTTGGTTCGGTTTTGGTTTTTAGAAAAAATTCGGTTTTTAATTCGGTTTTGAAGTTTGGTTCGGTTCGGTTAACCGAACCGACCAATGCACACCCCTAGCGGCAAAGGAGGAGTTGCGCGCGCGTGAGAGAGAAGGCGGCGACGGCTGTGGTGGCGTCACGGCGGCGGCGTGGTGTTAGCGATGATTGGAGGAGGGCGGCGGAGCTGGTAGAGTAGGCGACAGCTTTGTTGGGGCGATGGGAGAGGAGAGGCGACGGGCGGTTTTGTGGTGATGGGCGATGTTGTGGGTATGGGCGGCAGCTGTATTGTGGGAATCCAAGGCTGATCCGACCGTTTATTTTATGGGCCCTCTGTGGACGGTTAGATGGTGTTAGGTTGTTGGACCCCAAAGTCAACAAAGGTCAAAATCATTAATCCCCATAATTCGGTGCCACATCAGCGGAAAACATCATTAAAGAGGGTTTGGGATGGATTAAGCTAAAATTAGTATAGTTAATGGATTGATTGGGTTAATACAATTTTTATGGGATTGAATGAGAAATTAGGCAAACTTAAGGGACCATTCGTTTTTTTTTTTTTTTTCCTTCTTCTTCTGTATTTTAAAATCTAAACGCTAATCGTTAGCGTTTGTTCCCAAACACAGCCTCATCCCACAAAATCATGGATTTGGGGCACTCGATTCCCACTTCATCAACAATGATATTTTCCTATATCCACCGTTGTTTCTTGAGTTTTGAATCCCCAACACTCGATTCATTTTACATCATTACTTCCAAACTCTGTACATTTTCTCCCTTTTTTAGTTTCCTAGACTTGAGCATGGAAACCCAATTTTTATCGTCCCATCCATTTCTTGTTCTTGTCTCCAAGCTTATGAACAAGGATTGCCGATTTGGCAACCCACTCTCATTCTAAGGTTCTTGAAAGCTCAAAAGCGAGTCATACCTATGGGTGTCAATTTGGACACAAACCCGAAAAAATGAATCCGACTGACACGAAAAATTTTAGGTTTGGGTTTAACCATTTTGGGTTTTTTGTCAAATCAGGTCGACCCGATACCCGACCTGAAATATTATACAACCTAATCAACCCAACACGAACACCACCCGAAACCTGAAATTGAGACCCCTAGTCATACCCCTCTTTTACCATGCTATTTTGAGCACTCGGTATGTCTTGATTCTTGAAGCATGCATGATGTTTATGCCTTACAACTTCTAGTCATGGTTACAGAACTCGGAGCTTGCTATTCAATAAACTCGATCGTGTCATTTTTTCTTATTACTCTAATCTTCCCGGTACGGCCGATTGTAAGAAAAATCTCAACATTCATATTTTAAGAAATTGATCTAGTTTAAACCCCCAAAAATCCCCATTTTAAACAAATGTGAAAACTTGCATTCATGAAATCTTTTAAAGTGCATGAAACTCATTGGGGATCATGTGAATTTGCACTGCATCGTATTGCTAGGTCTGCCCCAGCTAGAATGAATTAAACACCCAAGACTTTACTTGCAGATGGTCCTACCACTTCCAACCCGAACTTCACAGGATGCTCGAATATCATCTATAAATCTACTATTCGAATCAAGGAGCTTCGTGATCTGTTTAAAGATAGAACTGTTCTTCGTAGCCTAGTAAATCTTACACAACATTGTACATTACTACCATTTACAAGCGCGATGCACGGTTAAATTTTTTTTTTTTTTTAATCAAGGAAAAAAATCAAATAGTCTCATAATTATACTTGATTGCCCAAATCATCCAATAAGAAATCTATTAACCCAATACATCAGGTAACTATACTAATTTTGCCCAATCCATCCCACCTAGGGCTGGACAATTTTGCCGAAAAATCAGTATACCAATCGTACCATACCGAAAAATATCGAATATGCCGAAATTTATGATATACCAAATTTTTTGTACGGTATAGTTCCGTGCCGATTTTTTTTTTGGTATGGTATATGTATCAAAATATAAGATATTCGGTATATCGAAAATACCAAAATACCGATATATATTATAAAATATATAATTATATATTTTTTAAAATAAATATATTACATTACATATTTATTATTAAACCCAAAAGAATTCTAGTTAAGGCCCAATCCCAATTTCAAAAAACCTGAAATTTAAATTTCTATTTGTTAGCAAACCCTAATTCAAAATTTTAATTCTATTCTTATTTCTACTCTTCAATCCTCACGGTCACTGTGCGTGGTTGATTTTATTTATGCTAGAAGAGATTATGAATGACCTCTAAAGTTTATTTAAACCCTATTGATGTTCTTTTTTTATGTGAATTACAAATTGCACTTGTTGAAAATTTTCGTTCATTTTTATAAATTTTTTTATATTAGCATATCAATAATAATACCGAACTTTTATGTCGAATGTTTCGGTATACCGAATTTATGGTATGGTAATGGTATTTATTTTTCATATACCGATATTTACGGTATGGTAACGGTATGAATGAAAAGTTTCAGCATGCCGTATACCGATCCACCCCTAATCCCACCCACCTCTTAATGACTTAATGGCCTGGGCGTGGTAGTGTGGATGGTGCTGCCATGTCAATGCCATTAGACGCACTATTCCACTACATGTCAGCGTTCTTACTGTGGATGGAATGGTTTGAGCAAGATTAACATAGTTAATGGATGGATTGGGTTAATAGATTTCTTATGAAATGATTTGGGTAATCAAGCATAATTATGAGACTATTTGGGTATTTCTTCCAATTATATCAATCACATTCTCACCAAAAAAAAAAAAAGTAGTACTGTAAATGATTTATTACATGCAAGAGATGCTGCCAGTTTTATTATATTCGCCATGTACTATATGGAGTATAACTTAGTTTGACATTTTATTATTTTGATCCTTTTCATTTCATTGGGGATTGTCCTAAGAGATGTAATTATCTGTCTCACTATTTTTCATATAGTCATTCCTCATTTAATACTATGATATTAAGGTTTCAACCCTTCCCCACTATCCAGATACATCATATCATATCTATATGTAACTATATGTATGGTATGTACTATGTACTAAAGTTCGAGCTGTATTGTAAATATAAATTCTACAAAATTGTGTTGTATTCGATTTGTATTAATAACTTTATATAGATGGTGGAAAATAAACAAAGGTGGAGTTCACCAACAATTGGCTGACCAAAACAACCAACTAGAAGATATTATTAAGGTTGACTGAGAAATACCCAAAAGTCGACTACTAAATACTATTCTATAAAATTTCACCTCACAAAGGTTTGACATTGGCATTCTTTGAATAGTACACCTAATAATCATCTTATTCAATGGCGAATGCAAAGTCAATACTACGAGGTATAATGTTGCATCATGAGCGTAAAAAATATTAATATTTTATATACGATAGAATAATGTTTTTGAAGCACTAATTGGCGAGATGAATTGACTAATTGAATGTCTATTCATCCAATCTCTTTTTTTTATAAACAGAAAAGATAACTCTTCCCGAGGCCCCCGCCGACGTCTCCGGACTCCCTAACGTTGCCGTCAGCCGCCGCGTCCCGGTTCAGGAATTTTAACCCGGTTCAGGATATCTTATCCAATCTATTTAAGTCTTGTCTAGAGAGAACAAAAACACAAATCAAATTTGGAATAGAATTTAATTAAAGTAGAACAAACACAGAGAATGGACTAAAGACAACCTTATTATCCCAAGGTGTCCAAACTCCCTGTGGACTAAAGCACCCCAGCTAGTTTCGTTCCATGAGCTTTGACAAAAATATTGGGGTCTGCTGAAGTTACACCATAACCACTTTGAACTAAAAATTCAGCAATTTTTGCGTACCACCCCTTGGTGAAGCTTCAATCCATGTAGCGTCTTCCGAAGCTTGCAATCATAATCAGTTTGTATTTTGTTCTCAAAATCCAAGGGTATTTTGTCATGTATATTTCTTTATCTAACTCCGAAGAAATGCATTTTTCACATCCATTTGCCACAATTTCCAATTTTGTGCAGTAGCAATAACCAGTAGCACATGAACAGTAGTAAGCATGGACTAAAAGATTCATCATAGTCTAAACCATAGTTACATGGAACGGGATACGGTTCGAAACGTGGAACGGGAACGGGAACGCGGAACGATAGTCTAGGTGAATCGGGAACGATGTATACCATAATATTTTTTATATAAATATTAAATTATATTTAATTTCTAAGACATTTTAATTAAAATTCTAGACAAAAATACAAAATAAATTCAAAACATCACTCTTTCACAAAGAAATTAAATTAAATCACACAGAAAATCAGATTAAAAAAAAAAACTTTTAGATACTTAGCGTAATACTAGTAAATAAATAAATGGAGCCCACACAAAACCCTAAGATTCACGCCTCCACACGTTTCCCTGTTGTCGAATTAGAAAGGAAGTAGAAGTATACTAAAAAAGAAAATGGTGGCGGCGCCGAGGTAGTCTTCTCTCCTCTCTTGTGCAGCTGTGCTGGACAGCGAAGAGCTTAATCGAAGAAACTGGCAGGAACGGCGACAGCGAGAGCCGGCAACAAAACCAACGGCGGCGTGAACAGACAACGGCAAGAACAGAGCCGGCGAAAAACCAGCGGCGGCGTAAACAGAGGGCGGCGAGAATAGACAGCGAAGGAACGATTTGGTGAACGATCCTAGCGAATCGTTCCGCGATTCGGAACAATCGTTCCCGAACCGGAGATCGGCCAGGCGATCCGCGTTCCTGGTATCTATGGTCTAAACCATATGTTTTAGAGGAACTACGTGCAAACAAGTGTGCTTTAAATCTGTCTACTGAACCATCTGCTCTCCGTTTAACTTTGTAAATCCATTGGCATGAAATAGGCTCTACACCAGCTGGTAGAGGCAAAATTTCCGATGTTTGATTTCTTTCCAATGTATCAATTTCTTCTTCCATGGCCTTAACTGATTTAGGATTGAGAATAGCCTCTTCAGATGTTTGCGGCTCTTGAGCATCATGCTCTTCAACTATAGCAGCATTAGCATATTTCAGATTTGGCTTCTTAGCTCGTGTGGATCGATAGAGTGGAGGGGCAGATTCAGAATTATTGGGCCCATGTTCCTAAATTAGATGATGATGAATACCATATTGTCAAGGACCTTGTAATCTACTTTCCTCTACCTCATCATCTTGCTCTGGTTCTACACACCCATTGGATATCAACTGAACTTGAGAAGATTTGAATTCTTGCTGAAATTCACTTGAATCGGACAACTCTATATGCCGGATACGGATAGAAATTCGAATATTTGCGGGATACGAATACATGTTGAATACAGATTTAATCAGATCATAAAAATCGAATAATTTTTTATATCTTTTTTTTGAAATTTTGATAATTTTTATTTTTTTATAAAAAATTACTAGATAATTTGATATTTTTATAACTATTTATAATTTTTAATTAATGAATAACAGTATATTAATATACTCGGATATGGGATGAGGACCTAGCCCAATTGTTAGTCCCTTGACTTCCAACCTGAACGTTGGAGGTTCAATTCCCCATCGGCCCCTATTCCTCCCCTTTATTCCTTTTGTAATTTGTGTGGCATGGGCTCCCATCACCCATTTCCTAGTCTGTAATTCAGATTTAAAATCCAGATAATATCCTATCCATAATCTCTCCAGATCCGGATGAGGTCGGATATTTTCAGATACGAATACGAATGCGGATAAATACGGATTCGAATTTGGATAAATATTCGGCCATATAGCTAATTTTTTATTCGGATTTGAATATAATCGGATACGGCATCGGATCGGTCGGATATTATTTTTACTGTACCTCTTTCATCCCTAGTAATTTGGTCGCTAATATGTATATTTAATTAAAAATTAATAAAAAACTAGAATAATAATGAAAAGAATAGGCCGGTAGTGACCGAAAATTTCGGTGAGCGCTTTTTTTTGGTACCAGGGTCTTGGGGGAATATCCCCGTTAGTTTGCAACCAAAACGTATCAATCACTATTTCTGCCGTAAGTTAACCACCAAAACCATGTCTGTCGCAAATTTTCGACAGAGAAATTTCGGTCGCTAAATCGGTCATTAATATTTAGGTTGCCAACAGCGACAGATTTCATTGGGTCGCTAAGTTGGCTTTTTCTTGTAGTACTTATCTATGAATTGATGCAAACCTAAAAGATACAATTAAGTTAGGGTGGGGAATGTTGCGAGAGTATGATTATATAATTATAATGTGAGATTATGTAATGAGTTGAAAATGATATCACAAAATCATGCCCCGGCATCACCGTTATAATATCACAAATCCATCCGGACATCACTTTCTCACATTGCCATCACAAAACTCACTTCGGCCGCATATTCTACATGTGTATAATGTGAACAACGGGTACCTAAAAAATAGGCACTATTTATGACTCTTGTCTATTAATTGATGCACCCCTAAAAAAATTATGCACTATTTATGACTCTTGTCTATGAATTGTTGCACCCCTAAAAAATTAGGCACTATTTATGACTCTCATCTATTAATTAATGCAAACCTAATTTATGTTGCCTGTAGCCGACATTTTTGTAGTGTAAACAAATAAAAAATCCACAACTTATATATAGGTGGCATGAGTCACTTTACCTATTACCAATTGATTTTAGGTTGAAGTTCTATATCCATCTTCTTTCTAACATGTTATTATAGCCATGGGTACCCATTTGGGCATTTCGTTGTTTCCGATATGGATATCATCTCGACGAGGGTGTTATAATGTCTCACATCGGTTATATGTTGGGATATGCCTGTTTATATGAACATGAGCCACTCTATCTACTACCAATTGGTTTTAGGTTGAAACCCTAGGTCCATCTTATTTCTAACAAGTCTTAATAACTTATACTATATATGTGTCTTTATTCTTAAGGTTACAAATTAAACCATGAGCAATACTATGATTTTGTCCACCACCCCTCTTGGATGGAGGCCAAAGTTGATGAGGGGAGCCAAATTTTTCAATCGGCCACGACAACCGATCTCCACTGTCCTAACATCGTTGCACGAAGAGACCTGTTCAATGCCGCCGGAGAAATTTGATGTGATCAAATCACTAGAACCATGGGTCTCCCAACACATACTACCAATTATTAAGCCTGTTGAGAAATGTTGGCAACCTAGTAGCTTCCTTCCAGATTCGTCGAAGCCCATTGCTACCTTCATCGATCAAGTTCGGATCTTGCAAGAACGTAGCGTTTTTCTGCCTGATGAGTATTTGGTGGTATTGGTCGGAAACATGATTATTGAAGATGCAATCCCAACATATATATTCGACACTAATAAATACCTTAAATGGGATACGAGACGAGACCGGAGCAAGCCCAAGCCCGTGGGCTATATGGAGCCGAGCTTGGACTGCTGAGGAGAATAGACATGGCGATTTGCTTCGGACATATCTCTATCTTTCTGGCCGCGTTGATATGGTGATGGTTGAGAGGACTGTGCAATATTTAATCGCTGCTGGAATGGTAATTTTTTTTTCTTTATTCTTGCTTATAATTAGGATAACAGAATTTGGGACACCAACAACCAAATACTTTTACTTTTTGGGTGCCAAAAAATATGAACATGTTTTACAATTCGGCCACCAATTTAATTAATTAACTGGGACAACGTCTCATAACTTGGGCAATATTTAAATTATAGAATTTGAACTTCAATAGTTGTGTCAATAAAAAGCAGTAGTTGACTTGTGCGGTTATAGAACTTTAGGTGGTTCTCGAAAAAAGATAGCGAAAAAAATGATTCCTAGAGTCGAGACTAAAAGGAATGTATAAACCAATGCTTCCATAGATTCGATCGTGGTTTACAATTATAGCTTCCCTACCTGGTTGTTTTTTCTTTTTTGTATTTATTGGGAATTATCTCGAAACAACAAGAGTTAAAATCTATTAACTATTTTTTTAGCTGAACAGCTAATATTAACTTGTGCTTGAATTCAAGTATATATATTTTTTTAGTTTATTTGTAATGGTGCTAAAGAAATACTACTCGTATTAGCTGGCCTCGGCTCATCCAAAAAAAAAAAGAAATACTACTCCCTCCGTCCCGCGAAATGTGGCTACTTTTTTTTGGGCACGGTAATTTAGGTAGTGGAGTTTAGTAGTTAAAGTGGTGTAGGCATTTTGTATTTAAGATTCTATTGAATTTTGATACTGTTTATTCTTTAACTTTTACTTAATATTATGTAATGATACAATTACAGAAAAATATTCAATTTTGATCTTGTTAGAATCGTCTAATCGTGTAGTTTCATAATATATATTTTATACAATTTTTATTTGTACCAATTTTAAAATATTAAGAATTAAAGAAATGATAGGGACTTTGGGTAGAAAAGTAAAAATGCATTTGAATTTGTGTAGAATAGTAAAAGTGAACACTTGTAATGTAATTTGACAACAATTAAAATTCTAATCAAACTTATACTTATAATTTTAATTTATCTAAAAATGGAAAGTGACCAAATTTCGTGGGACGCCCCAAAAAGGAATAGTGGCCAAATTTCGTGGGACGGGGAGTAATAGAGAAGATTTAACGGACATGATTAATTAAATAAAAAATGAATATATTAATCAAATATTGAAAGAAGGCGGAAACATGTTTTGACAATTGATCGCATAGGAGACAAATTCGAAACTTGTGTAATACGTCGTTTTCTTTTAGCATCTTGGAAAGGTTATCTACTCTGATCTAGATGTCAATTAAAATATATAGGTTAGTTTCAATCTCTTTGGAACAGTGATAGGTTGCTCAATTTTTGCTTGAACAGCCACAATTGCATGGTTAATATGTATATATATATAATAAATTTGAATATTATTGTTAGTCACGATGAAATTTACAACTATGATTCAATTGCTAAAATATAGATTTTCCGTCGCAAACTACCTTAGTCACTGAAAACTTTAAGGTTTACTACCAAAATTTTCCGTTCCTCAAAAGAAAACTTTTGTAGTGATTCAATTTCTTGATACATACATACACTATCAATTTCGTGGCTGATTGTGAAGGAACGTTCTTGTAGATATATATTCATAAATTTTGAATTTGTGCATTGAACCATTGATAGGATGGACGTTTATTAGAAAACAATCCCTACTTAGGGTTTGTGTATACATCATTTCAAGAACGAGCAACATTTGTGAATCATGGAAATATTGCTCAGGGTCGCGAAGGAATATGGAGATCCTCTTCTCGCAACCATTTGTGGTACCATTGCAGCTGATGAAAAACGCCATGAGAATGCGTATGTAAAAATCATCGAAAAGTTAATTGAGGTTGATCCAAACGAAACCATGCTATCCATCGGTAAAATGATGAGAAATGGGATCGCAATGCCAGGTGCCCTTATGTATGATGGTCGGGACACAAAACTTTTTGAACATATGTCGCTTGTAAACCAACGACTTGGCTGTTTCACGACCAATGACTATGTGGATATCTTGAAGTTTTTGATCAGACGATGGGGACTGGAAAAGCTCGAGGGACTAAAAGGTGATGGGAATCGTGAACAGGAGTTTGTGTGTCGGCTACCAAAATTAATTACAAAATTACACAAGTTAGATGGAGAAGAATGTAAGAAGTCGAAAGCACTTCAGTTGAAGTTTAGTTGGATTTTTAATAAGGAAATTGAAGGTCCCTTTTAACCAAGATTCAGTTATCGTCGTTAGCCGTGTGTGATAACTTTGTGTTAATGGAAAGCAGTAAAAACACCAAGAATTTGTTGACCCAGTTCGGTCGTGAGACCTACATCTGGGGGATTCCAATCCAGGCGATCTAGACTAAGAAGAACCAAAAACTCTACAGACTTCAACCTAGATTCAAACTAGAAACGAACTCAAACACTAGACGAACTATCTAGACGAACACTGTTGTTAAGACTCCCCCTCAACAACAGTCTGCAGGAACACCTCCTGATCCGTATCTCCAGAATCTCCTTGAATCTGATCTTCTTCGTTCTTCTTCTTTAATCCACCTGAATCCTCTTCTCCAGACTTTTACAATAAGCGCATATCAAAATACAACTCAAGTTCTTCAATGCATAACAATCTTGAAAAACTTAACTAACTTTCTTGAAGACTCAAGAACAATGAAAATCTCTCAAGACGTACACACTAAAGATGTAAACAGTGAAAACTCGATCTCTACAAAAATACAGACTCAATACAAATATATATACAAATCATTAAACCTAGTCGAGTCTGGTAACTGCCGTCGTCAAAGCAAAGTGCCAACACCTGTATCAACATCTCAATGAAAAGTACAGGTTATAAAGTTCAAACATTGTATTAACAATCTCCCCCACATTTCATGGAGATGATGATCCATCAAACAGGTTTCAAACAGTAAATCAAATAAGCACAAGTTAGCACATTCAAATCAAAATATCACCAATTCAGAATACCAACATTAATATCATAGACGACAGTTCAAATAAGCAAGCAAAAACCAAAACAAACATAGCAGTAGCAAATGTCATCAGTTCAAAGTTATAACAGTCATCCAACATCCAGTCAAAAACATCATAAAGTTCAAAAAGTTTAGAGTTTACCAAACCACCACCACAAACCAACCAGAAACCCCAAATTACTCCCCCTTGATGGATCACACAACTCCATCTGAAGAGTCCTCTTCATCGGCAAAGGGATTCTGCTCAGAGGTACGAGCAGTGCTTGAAGAACCTTTCCTTGTCGGGGACAATGAACCTGGGAGCATACTGATGAGCTGATTGATCTTCCTTTTTGTAGCAATGGCCTCCTGACTTATCTTCGTCTGCTTGTCACTAAGTGCAAGCAATTCGGCTTTAATGAGCTGCACTCGATCAGTTCCAGACGGAGGAGGGCCTCCCTTAAAGTCATTATGCTTGTCCCGAAAATTAGGAGTAGGGGCATGGACATTGATCTTGACAAGTTCAGTCTTATCAACCTTGATACCATGCTTATAAAGCAAAAGAGTAATCAAGGCCGGATAAGGAAGACTTGCTGCCTTAGAAATGTTGTCCCGAGTAAAACCTAACATCCTTTTTAAGACAAGAAGACCGAAATTCATTAGCTCAATCCCAGTATCAATAATGTACAGAAGTTTACCCATCTCCAAGGAAGGTTGAGAAGCATTCGTCGTTGGAAGAATGTTCGCACGACAGAAGTAGTACAGACAATGGAACTTCATGGTCAGATCAGAAGAACTGCACTTGCGTCTTCCAAAATCAAAAGCACGTTCATTGGAAATATGAAAAGCAAGTTCAGCAGGGTCTTGAGGCACGTACTCCAAAGCATCTCCGAGGTCGTCGTTAGGAGGGAGTTCCAACAACTCATTGATAGTGGCAGGGGTAAGAGTGATAAACTTTCCTCGAATGTAGATCTTTCCTGCCCATGGTGAGTTTGCACTTAAAAGATCAGAAGAAAGATTGGCATAAAATTCTCTCACCAGTGTTGGAGAATAAGACTTGAAGATATTTGCCCATTTCAGTAAGTGTCTCTCCTCCAAAAACTCATCAAATCCCAGCTCGGAGTAAGTCTTGTGAGTGAAAGCCTCCTCTGGTATGAACTTCCTGTGAGCGAGATCACTTGTACCAAACTCCATCATGTCCTTTGTAAAGTAGTTTTTGTTGAAAGGTCGTTTCGACTTAGGATCAACAGGGGACTGCCTCGTGCGCGGTCGTTTGACAGAAGTGTTGACATCTGAAGTAGACGAACTCCTCTTTTTCTTTGAAGATCGTGTGGCTGGACGTCGAGGCTCAGTTTGGACTTCTGGTGACTCTCCCTGTGACACAGGGTCAGGGTTTGATGGCTCATCGTGAGGAAGAATGTCGTGTTCCACTTCGACATTTTCGTCTCCTCCTGGAGTAGGATGCTCTTCTTAAGTAGTGGTCGGAGGCGGAGTAGATTGAGTAGGAGGAACTTCCGCTTCAGCATTGTGACTCGTGGGAGTGTTGGTGGGTTGTTCAGGGGCTGGAACAACTTTGATTGGCTCGGCATCTACAGCAGCAGCAGTAATCGCTAACTCAGTAAGATTTGCAGTGGATGTGGATGGATTTTCAACTTCAGGAACATTAGGGTTCTCAGAAATTGGGGATTTTGAGGGCTCTTGAACGATCACAGGGTCAGAAGGCTTCTCGGCAACATTAGTGGAAGAAGATGAAGCCATTGAAAGAAAATATGAACTGCAGGACTTGAAATTTTCGAAGAGTGAAAGCAAATGTGAAGTTTAAACTCAGAAAACTGCACTATAAAGAGAGAGACGAAGAAGGTGAAAGGGCGACGGTTTCTTGATGTACGACGTGATGGCTGTCAGTTTTTGCAGTCATCATGAACGCTGCAACAACATCTCCACGCCAAGTTTATCGGTTTTGAAAAGAATTTGGGCCTGAAAATGCTTTTGGGCCAGATCAAGTGTAAAAGTATATACATAATATTATAAACATAAGCTTGAAATGAATTAGTTAGAGTAACAAAGGCCCATTACCGATCTAAGAGTCTCAAACCTTTCACCATCAAGTGCCTTAGTTAGGATGTCAGCGCGTTGTTCTAACGTCCCAATATGTTCAATGTTGCATACACTTTCCTCTACAAGGTCTCGAATGAAATGATACCTTATATCGATGTGCTTGCTGCGACTATGTAGAACAGGGTTCTTTGAAATGTTGATCGCACTGGTATTGTCGCAATAGACCTTAAAATCATCCTTCTTAATGCCATAATCACTCAAAATTTGCTTCATCCACATTAGTTGTGAACAACAACAAGTTGCAGCTATATACTCTGCTTCCGCTGTGGAGAGTGCTACTATATTTTGCTTCCTAGAAAACCAACACACAAGGTTGTTCCCAAGGTAGAAGCAGCCTCCGGTCGTCGAGCGTCTGTCATCACTACAACCTGCCCAATCCGAATCCGTATACCCTATCAAGTCCAAATTTGATCTTTTAGAGAACCAAATGCCTAATCCAACAGTTCCTTTGATATATCTCATGATGCGTTTGACAGCTTTCAAATGCACCTCCTTTGGATTTGCTTGAAATCTTGCACAAACTCCCGTGCTAAAAGAGATATCTGGTCTAGTGGCTGTTAAGTAGAGTAGACTACCGATCATACTTCGATACAATTTCTGATCTACATCAGCTCCTTGATCATCCTTAGATAGTTTCTGTTGTTGTCCTTGCGGTGTTCTAGCGACCTTGCTATCATCCAGCTTAAATCTCTTTAGCATGTTTCGAGCATACTTCTCTTGACTAAGAAATATTCCATCATCCAGTTGCTTCACTTGAAGTCCTAAGAAGTAAGTCAACTCTCCTATCATACTCATTTCAAACTCAGACTGCATAGCTTTAATAAAGTCGTTTCTGAGATGTTCTGACGTTGCTCCGAAGATAATATCATCTACATATACTTGAGCAATAATGAAGTGGTCGTTCTCATGTTTGATAAACATCGTCTTATCAGCTTCTCCTCTTTTGTAACCATTACAGATAAGGAATGAAGATAATCGATCATACCAAGCTCTAGGAGCTTGCTTAAGACCATAAAGTGCACCTTTCACTCGATAAACATGATTTGGTCTAGTTGGATCCTCAAAACCAGCAGGCTGTGCCACAAAGATCTCCTCCTTGATCTTGCCATTTAAGAAAGCTGTTTTGATGTCAAGTTGATACAGCTTGAAATCCATAGTACAAGCAAAGGCTAGTAGAATTCTGACAGCTTCCATCCGAGCTACAGGGGCGAAAGTTTCACCATAATCTAAACCTTCTATTTGTGTGAAACCTTGAGCTACCAAGCGAGCTTTATTTCTGATGATATTCCCTTGTTCATCTGTTTTGTTCCTAAAGACCCACTTAGTACCAATAACATTGATGTTCTGTGGTTGTTCGACCAACTCCCAAACATCATTCCTTTCGAATTGAACCAGCTCGTCTTGCATTGCTGCTATCCAATATTCATCCATAAGGGCTTCAGATACATTCTTTGGCTCCACTTTAGATATGAAACAGTTTAGACCTGCCAGCTCTCTGTAATTAACTCTCTTGCTTCTAGTAAGACGTTGAGCGCTAGGATCACCAATAATATCTTGTTGTGAGTGATGATTCAGAGTTCTTGGACCTTTTTTCTTATCCAAAGCAGTAGTTTCAGAACTTTCTACACACTCTTCTGAAGGTTGCTCAGATTGATCTCCTTCATCATCATCAATATCAACTCCTTCAAACTGATGTTGATCGGATGTCTCAACTACAGGTGCTTCTGAAACGCTGGAAGTAGGAACACTAGGTACTGGATCATCCAGTTCTCTAGATGGTAGATTGTACTGATCTTTAAACAATACATTGACTGACTCAGTGACCTTCTTAGCTTGAGTTAGATAGACCCGAAAAGCTCTTGAGTTATTTGAGTAACCCAAAAACCATCCTTCTTCAGATCTTGCATCAAACTTTTTAAGATGTTCCCTATCCCTGTAGACAAAACATTTTGATCCAAAAATATGAAAGTATTTAAGAGTAGGAGTGTTACCATTCCAGATTTTATAAGGTGTGTCGTTGGTGTGAGGTCGTAACAACACCTGATTGATGATATGACAAGCTGTGTGAACTGCTTCGGCCCAAAATGACTTGCCAAGTGTGCTAGCATGCAGCATAGACCGTGCCATCTCTTGAAGAGTCCTATTCTTTCTTTCAGCAATCCCATTTTGTTGAGGCGTTTTTGGTGCAGAAAACTCATGAGAAATTCCATGGTTGTTACAGAAATGTTCGAACTCCTGGTTTTCGAACTCACGTCCATGATCAGTCCTTATTCTCTTAATTTTGACTTGTTTCTCATTCATTAGCTTTAGGCTCAGTCTCTCAAAATGTTGGAATGCTTCATCTTTACTCCTGAGAAAACAGACCCAAGTAAATCTCGAAAAATCATCTACAAGAACTAAAGTATACCTCTTGCCATTTAGGCTTTCGGTTTCTGTAGGACCCATAAGATCCATGTGAATAAGTTCTAAGCAGTGACTTGTTGAGATTCCATCAGTCTTCTTGTGTTTGGTACGTGTCTGCTTCCCTTTTGAACAATCAACACAGGTAAGATCTTTGTTGTTATGAAGTTTTGGCAACCCTCTGACAGCATTGGAGCAGCTCAGCTTATACAAAGTTTGGTAGTTGATATGTCCTAGCCTTTTATGCCACAAGTTTGTAAGATCATCTTTGCTAACTAGTGCCTTGGCCAGATTCACTTCCAAAGTATAGCAATTATTCTTAGAGCGTTTCCCTGTCAAAATATTATTTCTCCTGCAATCAAAAACTTCACAAAAATGCTTAGTAAAGATAACAAGAGCATCTTCATCACATAATTGACTTTTAGAAATGAGATTAGTAGTAAGCCCTTCTACATGATAAACCTTAGAAAGTTGAGATAAATCTCCACTCTCTATGTTACCAAAACCTGTAATCTTACTCTTTGCACCATCACCAAAAACAACATCTCCACAATCTCTAGGAGTGAAATTGCTCAGAATCACTTTATCTCCAGTCATATGTCTTGAACAGCCTGAATCAAAGTACCATCTCTTACTTCGAAGTTGTTGCTGTGAAGTAAGAACTACAAGACATTGAGATATTTTTCTCTTAGGCACCCATTCTTTCTGAATAATGATCTTCTTCTTCAAATCATCATTAGGCCAAACCACTGGACGTCCGTTCATAAGATCACGAACTATTCTCATGCATGTTTCAGCTGTATGGCCAGGAAGACTGCAGTAAACACACTCTCGGCGTCGTTTGGATGATGTGGCAACATCTTGTTGAGACAATGAACTTGACTCAGCATTTAGGTTTCCTCCACTAACAAATAATATCTTTTTCCAGTAGATCCTTGATTATTATAACCAATTCCTCTCATATCTTTATAGCTCTTCCCAATAGAGAGTACTTCATCCAGTTTGCCCTTACTCTTAGCCATTTTCTTCAAATCAGCAATTTGGTCTTTCAAAACAATCAATTCTTTCTGAAGAGATTCCTTTTCCTTGGACAATGTTGAGTTCTGAACCTTGACCTCTTCATACTCTGTCTTCAAAGCATTTAGATCATCAACAGCTTTGACTTTCTCAGATTCTGCTTTGTTAAGAGTCAGCTCGATGTCTGTGAGTTGTTTCAACAACTTCTGTTTTTCTAGAACAGTTTCATCAAACTCTTCCTTAAGATCTTCATAGATTTCAACAAGCTCAGCATAAAGATTACCTGATTCACCTGAAACAATAGAGGAAATGTCAGCAATTAGTTGTATTGACTCAGGATTACCTTCCATAGGAGTAGGGCTGGCTTCTCTCGTCATATATGCTACAACTTCTTCTTCATCACTAGATTGTTCATTAGAGGCTTCAACTTCTGACTCATCATCATCACTTAGTGTTGCTTGTAGTGCCTTTCCTCTCCTCTTCTTGGCGGTAGGACACTCCTTTTTGACATGACCTTTCCCACCACATTCAAAGCATATGACTTCATTGTCTTTCTCAGTATCTTCATCATCTCTTGCTTTCTTAGGCTTTCGAAATTTCCCATCAAATTTCTTCTCCTTTTTGAAATTCTGCGTTTTGGTCGTTGATGGTGCGTCAGAACTTCTAGTCGAATTCCTGTTTGACTGGAACTTTTGAAAGCGTTTGTTCTGCAACATCTTTGCAATCTTCTTGGAGAGAAAAGATACATCATCTTCTGTAAATTCTGCAGCATCCTCTTCAGCCTTGAATGCGATGTTCTTCTGGGATTTCTCGGTTGCAAGATGGTTCATCCCATATGTTTGCAAGATTCCCACTAATTCTCTAAGAGACATGGTTTTGATTTTCTCTACTTCCTCAAGGGCTGAAACCTTCCCTGAATATTTCTTTGAAACTGATCTGAGGAATTTTCTCACCAATTTTGGTCCTTCAAAGGTCATTCCTAGTGCAGTAGCTTGATTAACAATGTCGATGAATCGTCCGTAGTATGTTGTAACATCTTCATCATTCGTCATCCGCAGACTATCGAAGATAGACTCGATCCGATGTAGCCTGGTAGATTTAACGTCCTCTGAACCTTCGTGCTGTGTCTCCAAGAAATTCCATGCTTCGTATGCGGTTGTGCAATTTGCAATCATTCGAAATTGAGGTTCGTCCATGGCACCGCTGATTGCGTTGAGAGCCGTGTAATTTGCTTGTCGTAGACTCTTCTCTTCTTGTGTCAATTCGGACTTTCTTGCTAGACGAATTTTTGCAGGTTCAGTCGATCCTTCTGGAGCTTTGTCTTCTCTAATTGGATGCGTCCATGGCTCAAGAACAGACTCCCAGACCTCTTCTCCTTGTGCTAGAAGATAGTTCTTCATTCTTGCTTTCCAATAGGCGTAGTCATTTCCGTCGAACAATGGTGGTCGTGCATTCGATGCTCCTTCTCGAATCATGATTCTTGAATCTTGAGAATGAATGGATTTTTCTCAGCTACGTTTGAGAATCAGCTCTGATACCAAATTGAAGGTCCCTTTTAACCAAGATTCAGTTATCGTCGTTAGCCGTGTGTGATAACTTTGTGTTAATGGAAAGCAGTAAAAACACCAAGAATTTGTTGACCCAGTTCGGTCGTGAGACCTACATCTGGGGGATTCCAATCCAGGCGATCTAGACTAAGAAGAACCAAAAACTCTACAGACTTCAACCTAGATTCAAACTAGAAACGGACTCAAACACTAGACGAACTATCTAGACGAACACTGTTGTTAAGACTCCCCCTCAACAACAGTCTGCAGGAACACCTCCTGATCCGTATCTCCAGAATCTCCTTGAATCTGATCTTCTTCGTTCTTCTTCTTTAATCCACCTGAATCCTCTTCTCCAGACTTTTACAATAAGCGCATATCAAAATACAACTCAAGTTCTTCAATGCATAACAATCTTGAAAAACTTAACTAACTTTCTTGAAGACTCAAGAACAATGAAAATCTCTCAAGACGTACACACTAAAGATGTAAACAGTGAAAACTCGATCTCTACAAAAATACAGACTCAATACAAATATATATACAAATCATTAAACCTAGTCGAGTCTGGTAACTGCCGTCGTCAAAGCAAAGTGCCAACACCTGTATCAACATCTCAATGAAAAGTACAGGTTATAAAGTTCAAGATTAAAAAGTACAGGTTATAAAGTTCAAACATTGTATTAACAGAAATAACTGTTTGATTATCTAGCAAGTCACCCTGCAAATAAAAAAAATTTCAAGATTTGCTGTATCCACTTACTGGTAACCACATTTTACAATTGGATGTTTAGCTTGGTTAAGACAAACATATTCGTAGCTTCTTACAAGAAACATGTGCAGTCCCAATGGAGCCACGGGAAAGAAGTAGTTGGAGACTGTTTGTGACGGAATACAACTATATACACGAGTTTAATTTGCGACACACATTAATTCCATTGCAAATTGTGACAGTATTTTGTAATGGAATGAAGAACGTGAAAATTTTGCAACGGAATATTAAGTTCATCGCAAATAACACGCAATATTATTTTTTTTTTGAGGGAAGTCCACAAATAATTAACATGTTTTTATAAGTTTTTCTTTTTTTCCCTTCTGGCGATGGAATTAAATTAATTCCATCACAAACTCAAATTAACTCTCAATAATAGTCCTTTAAATCAGTCTGGTTTACGAACGATCACCCGTCCCTCATTAGTGATTATTGAACATAATCCCACCTGTCACCCGTTGTCGCTCATCCGCTACCCCTATATCCTAACCTATTTCCATGAATTATGGAGGATATTTGTTAAAAATGTTGTTAGGGGAACAAGTTGATGTGTTGGGGAGTAAATACTGTGCAGCTTGCAGGCAGCATGAGATATTGCTATTTTGTGATGTTTTGTGATATGATGTTTCAAAAATTTTGTGATATGTGATATTATTTTTGTGATGAGAATTATTTAGTGATGTTTGATACTATTTTTGTGATGTCATAAATATAAACATCACAAAGTTAAGATCTCCCATCACAAAATTTAAATGTCCCAGCATGACTGCAATGACTGCAGGTGCAGATTTGTAGTGGGTCTGCACAGGAACAGGATTGGATGTGTTGTGTATATGATCAACGTTGTTTTGATGGCTGGACTTTAATTTGATGCCCTATGATTCTGAATCACCCTTAACATGCACACGCAGTAACGGTAAACAACAAGACGACCTGGATGATTATCCCTACCCTCGGAACCTTGGGATTCCTATTTTGATTCAAAGAGAGGGCAGTTAACATCGCGCCTTGTTGATCCTTCAAACAGGTAAGAACATAGCTTTCCTCTCCACTAGCTGTTTTGGATCAAAATCCTCACACCTTAATAGATCCCATGCCTGACATACTGTTCGACATCATTGGGCTACAACTAAATATTAATCGGAATTGATGTGAATCTCAACGACGAAGAATTGAAAATTGACGTAATTTGTCACGATAACTCAATATCAACGCAAGCTGCTTGGTGCAAAAGCAGATGATGTGGCAAAGTTTATTGCAACAGCCTATTTGATGGGAAATATCTGTGAATCATCCAGAATTCGTGGCTGTAGATTTCATATTCTTTTCTTGGAAAGGAATTAATTAAAATGGGGTATTCTTCAAGAAAACCAGGGGAATTCATGTAGTGCAAAATTGAAGAGCAAGTATGAAGAATTCTTGAGAGTTTTGACACTATGTTTTGATAATTTTTCACTCTTCATATTATGGGTCATCTGCGCTTTATATTTTGGGGGTTATTAAGAGATTTAGAGGATGTTTTGAGATTTTATTGGAGATAACTTGTAGAGTATTGGTTTGTGTTTTTTAGAGGAAAATCATAATCAAGGTAGCACGTTTAGGATAACAATCCACCATAACTTCTATTGGATTGAAAGTCGTCCAGTTTTATCATCACATTTCTGGAACTTTTCATATACTTCCTCCATATTCAAATGTTTTTTACACACCCACTTTTGACGCAGTCAAATGCATATTTTAAATCATTAATAACTCAAGTTCGGTGCAAGTAAAATTTCTAAAAGTTCGATATTTAAAAACTACACAACGAGCCGAATCTAACAAGATCCCACTTGGCTATATTTTAACTTGTATAACTATAATAAAACTTTAAGTGAAAGTATATGAGTGAATAATCACATTACCAAACGTAAGAAACATACGGATACGGAGGTAGTAGATATCTAATATTCAATATAAATAAGCAGTAACGACATATGTGAGTCATATTTCAAGTTTTCATATACTGTAACAGATTCGATATTTGAATATAATTCCACACATTACTGGGGAATACATTTTCTCATAGTTAGAATCTTTATGAAAAACCTTGGGCGAAATCTCGCTTTTTACCTAAAAATTTTATTTTTCACATTTTTTTTGTCCAACAACCCGGCCCGACCCCTGGCATAATATTTTTAGTTATTTTGACAATTAGTCCAAATACATTTCATTTTGGAATCCAATTTGCATCTTTCGATTTTGCCTAGCTTGTCTTTTCCGATATTCAGTAATCGAATTTCGTTCAAGATTCTCATTATCATTCATAATTTCGAATGCTATATTATATGATAATACATTTATCAACAAATGTTTTTCTTCGGTTCTAAATATTTCTGTTTGTGACAAAGTTTATAGAGAGTTCATCATTTTAATGATTTTGCACTTCAAGAGCCATTTCCTCGCAGGGTACAATTTTGTCACTTTTGTTCATTTTTATCCCTTCATTTTCATTATCCCATCCTTTTTTCTTATGAGGATTTTTGTCTTTAGAAAACAGGGCTCTGCCATGTTTTAAGCATGTATCAGAATCATTTTTACCACTTGTAATTATTCTTTGAGAACATCAATTTTGACATATGATAATTCTTTTAGAGTCGCATAATACATCCAACAGTTAATTTGCTATTTTCTGCAAATGTACAATTATTTATACTTCAAGTTTATAGTCTTTGTACAATAATCAAGGAAATCCCAATAGATTTTCCTGTTTATATTCTTGTTTATATTCTTTTTCAGTTGATCCTTATCTATCCATAATGTTGGGAAATATTATTCTTCAAAATAACAATCACCAAATTTTGCTGTCAATGAATCACCTTTTAATGTTCAAAATATTGAGTTATCGATGGTGATTCATACGTGATATATATTTCCAATCTTTGTTTGGGACCCATCTTGGTGTGTTGAGGTAGTGTATATTAATTGTGATTTTACCTCTAATACAATCTGCAATCAACCAGTATTCATTACCTTTTATGTAAAACTCAATAGATTGCTTCAAGAGTTGGAAAATAGGATTGCATTTTTCAGAATCATATATGTCCCTTTAGAGCTAGAGGTAAAGGTTGACCGTATCAGAGACTTCTATTATATTTGTACTTCTATCAATAAAATTTATAATTCTATTTTTCTATTTTAAAATAGAAAATACCTTTTGTCTTTCAGTATCTTGTGTGTAAAAACACTATCCAGAGGACATATTCTTTATCACCATTCAGTGGTTCCTTGCCACTGAATTTTTTCATTGGCATATTTTATAATTTGCCAAATAAGGCGAGATAATAAAAGTGGTATATGGCATATTTTACAATGTATATATAATTGAAGAAATTTTTACAACGCATCAAATGAATGCATATTCAGACACTTATGGCAATTGGCAACTACTTCGATCCTTTGATCTCTAAAATCCAGGAGATGAAGACGTGGAATTGGCAACTCAAATTTTCTACTATTCCTAGAGAGCTCAATTTGGTTGTTGATTTACTTTTACGTGATATTCATTTCCCTTTTGGAACCGAACACTTTACTCGTCCTCCCAATCATGTTCGGGATGCCTTGATATGTGATTCCATGGGCTCGTACCACTTGTATCAAATTTTTGAATAAAATCAATTCCGGCCCCCCTTTCCATCGAAAGAAAAAAACATTCAAATAAATTTTTCTTCCTGTTCAGTAGTTGAAATCAAAAGTGCATTTTTTATAATAAGTTGCCGAAGCAAATTAACACAAACCAAATTGAAGAGCAAATCGGAAAAGCACTAATTTAAATCCCCAACAGGAGTGAACCCAATTAGAGGAATTACCTAAACGTACATATGAGTTCATAGCAACACCAAATCTTAATTCGCATTCACTAAGATGTAAGATGATTCATGGATTTATATGGTTATTTCCTTATCGAAGAGCCAACCGAACTTCAAATTTTGTGTTGTCATCTTCTTGGTTGCTCCTCCTGCTGCCATATGTAATTTCCTAATCCTACCTGGCAGACGACACACAAAGTCCTGCTCGCGCACTCCATCCGCTTTTAGCCCCTCAACCCTCTCCAAATTCCACCTGTCAATGAAGAACTCCAAAATATCCACATAATCTTTGGTTGTGTATATCCCAAGTTGAGTAGTTACACATGAGTAGTGTTTGAAAAGATTTGTGTTATGACCATCATACATAAACTGTCCTGGCATTGTGATTCCCTTTCTCATCATTTTACCTATGGCCAGCATTGTTTCATTCGGATCAATCTCAAGTAGTTTTTCAATAATCGCGGCATATGCATTCTCATGACGTTTCTCATCTGCTGCAATGACTCCACATATTCTTGCAAGAACATGGTCTCCACCCTCATTTGCTAGTCTAGCAGTGTTGCCATGAGCAATGAAAGTTGCTCGTTCTTGTATCGATGTGTATGCAAACCCTAAATACGGATTGTTTTCCCATCCTCCATCCTAACATGTTTTTACGAGCAATCATTAAATTAAAGAGGTGAAAATAAACATTTAGGAATAAAATCTAACTTTTGTTTTGGTCCTGTATCTTCGTCGTTTTTTTCGTATTTAATAGATTGTTTCTTTATTTTATTTTGGTGCAGTGTGTCAAAAACCTCTTATTCGTTGGGGTTCGAGATCTCATGCAACTTATATCCGATCCCTCCATTTATTCTCCTTTATAATTCATGTGTAATGAGTTCTCGCCATCCTTTAATAAGTAAAAAGACCTTATAAGCTTATTATCCCTCGTGTACCCAAAAAATCTCTTACTGGTTCATGCATGTGGCAATTATTAACATGGAATAAACACCAAAAGGTAATAGAATTGCTCTTTAATCACTTTTGTTAATAGATTATTTGAATAACTTAATTTGTACTGTATTTATGCAATTTTGACAAACATGGTCATTTATTCAAATGGACCCTTAATGATTTTTAATTTATCATATTTCAACCCAAAACCTGATATTCTCCATTTCGAAATTATAAAAATAATGACATAAATAAATAAAATAAAAAATTATAAAAAATAATAACTCGAATGTAAAACAAAAAATAAAACATAAAAACTAAATCAAAAGTTACGAAGGGTTAATTTTAAAAAAAAGGATAATTTTGTTCAAAATTGCTTACTTTACAGTCGCAACAAGAAAAAATTCAATTGGCGACGGAAATCAGCGACGGATATGAAACTGTAGCCAACGACGACTGAATCCCCGACGGAAAAACGAGAGACGACAATTGGCGACTGAAATTCGTGACAGAACGAAGGCGTAGCTATCTGGCGACACAATTGGCCACAGAAATCCAATTCGTCGCGGTTAGAGACGGAACCGGCGACAGATTATTCCGTCGCCGAGCAAAACTAGGGCATTTAACCCCCTTTCCCTGTTAAAAGTCGATTTACAGCAAAACTAGATCTGGAGATGGGATCCAGACGATGAAGGAGCTGAGAGGCGCCGGAGACAAGGAGATGCCAGGTCTGTGAGAAAGGCGCCGGCTGCGGAAGGAGTGCGTTTGATATGGGACAGCAGCGGCTGTTGAAGCGACGGGAACAGGTGGCACTATGGTGATGTTGAACAGCAGCAGCAGCCATGGAGATGGTTGAAGCCGAGCTATGAAGGTGAGAGACGATGCTGGACTAGAGCGCGATGGAGGCACAGGACTGGAAGAGACCGGCGGCGACAGAGAGATACCGAAGGCGGAGAATGCAGCGGCCGTAGACAGACCTCGAGCAGCGGTTTTCCAGTGACGAAACCTTCGGTCCATTCTTCATCTTTCCTTTTTGTTTACAGCTTTTTAATTTTGTTTTATTTTGTTCTTTCTCTTAATACTTTGTTTTACCCTCTATTTCATTTAGGATGTGGGTTTGTGAATATTTTTGAATGAACCTATGTATTATGTAGATAATGTATTCAGAATTCCTTTTCTTTTATTCTTCGTACGAAATAATTTTGGCTATTAGATTTGTTGTAGATCTAAAATATCATGTCATTATAGTGTAGATCTACTAGATATTTAGAAGCTTGAATGAGTAGGAAAAGTTTAGGGTTAGGAATTTTTTGAATGTGGATAAATGTTGAATAATGCTTGATTATTTTTTATGGTTTTTATGAGTTGAATAATGAAGTTGTTTGATATTGACTACTTGTTGATATTGGATGATGTTGGGTACTTGTTTAATTTTGAGGATTGTTGAGTGTCGGATTTTTTAACAAATTGAAATGATTGGAAGATGATTCATTAGTATTTTGTAAAATTTGTAGTTTGATATGAAAAATGAGTTTTTGAGTGGATGGAAGTGAGTTTTATTAAGGAATAAGATTTGATTGATATTATATTATTATTTGATTGAATTGTAATTTATTGATTGAGAGTGATCTAAGGGATTTGTTGTAACCTCTCATTCTTTTTATACGGATATACTTCTCACTCAATACAATAGAAAATACATTCCTTATCTCCTTTATGGTATCAGAGCGGGTGACCAAAATCCTTTATCATTTTTTTTTTCTCTCCTCTTACTTCACCCATCACTTTTGTGATCAACACCATGTCTGAAACTACCGAGAACACCACCGCTGCTACCACCCCCGCTTCTTCCCAGATTGTGCCAATCACGGCTCATCATCATCTCCCTATTCATCTCGATCACACCAATTACCCTTCATGGAGAGCACATCTTGTTGCTCTTCTCCGTGGCCACAATATTTTAGGCTTTGTAGATGGCACCAACAAGTGTCCAACTCTCCTTGCTGACAATTCCAACATTGATGCTGTCACGCTTTGGACTCGTCAAGATCAACTCCTTCTTGCTGCTATTTTTGGATCTCTCTCTGCCACGGTGCTTCCCTTAGTCTCGTCCGCCACCACTTCCGCTGAGGCTTGGGCGATCCTTACTCGCCTTTTTGCAGGAAAATCAAGGTCTCGTGTTAATCAATTAAAGAGTGATTTGTATCGCATCCAAATGGGGGATCGATCTATCACTGAATATCTTCATTATGTCAAGATCAAAGCGGATGAACTTGCTCTCATTGATCAACCTGTTTCTCTCGATGATCTGACGCTGTTTGTCATCAACGGGCTTGGCCCTGATTATGCCACCATTGTTGGCCCTATTCGCGCTCGTGAAACGCCTCTCCAGTTTGAAGAACTTCACGATCTCCTTGTTGAACATGAACTGTCCATCAAGTCTCATGAGTCAGCTCAGCGCCAGCTTGTGGCCACCGCTAACACGGCGCGATCACAACCGCCACGTGGGCCCAATCAGCAACCTCGTGGCCAGCAGCAGTATGGCCGGGGATCTTCTTCTGGCCGTGGTCAGTCTCAGCGTGGCAACAACAACTCCTCCTGGAGGAATTCTCAGCAGCGCCGGAACTCGGGTTCTGCTCGTCCCTTCAACGCAGGCATCCCAACCAACTCCGTTCGTGCTCCTATTATATGTCAACTATGCGGATTTTCTGGCCACTCCGCCCTTCATTGCCGTCGTTCGCAGCCGATGGTTAATACTGCTCAAACTTCTCCCACACATCCCAGCTTACCATGGATTGTAGACTCAGGTGCGTCTCATAATCTCACTCCAGATTTGAGCAATTTGTCTATTCACTCGGAGTATGACGTTACAGATGAAGTTCATATCGCCGATGGCACTGGGCTTCAGATATCTCATACCGGTACATCTCACATTCCGTTTAATTCCCGCACGTTTGTTTTGAATGATACTTTATGTGCTCCTATGGCAACACAAAATCTGCTATCCGTCAGTAAATTCACAGGCGCTAACAATGTTTCCATGGAATTTTTTCCTTCTTATTATATGATTAAGGATCTCAAATCGGGGGCTCCTCTACTTAAGGGACCATGTATTGAAGGAGTTTATCACCTGTTTCCTCCAAATAAACTTGAGAATAAACTTGAGCGCAGTGCTGCCCTTGCTACAATTGGGACACGCAGCTCTCTTTCCACCTGGCACGCTCGACTTGGGCACCCCTCTATGCATACTAGTTCTTTTATAGTCAACTCATTTCGGTTACCTGTTATTAAACAATCTCATTCTGAGCTTATGAATTGTGAATCATGTCACTTAAGCAAATCTCATAAATTGCCATTTCAGACTACTTCTTTCACTACTTCTCATGCTTTGGAATTTATTTATGCTGATGTTTGGGGCCCTGCACCAGTTGTTTCTGTTGATGGTTTTAAATACTTCTTGTTATTGGTTGACTTACATACTCGTTACAGTTGGTTGTATCCTATGCGTGCCAAATCTGAAGTGACTGGTTTATTTCCACAATTTCGGACTCTGGTTGAGAAACAATTTGGGTTTGTCATTAGGAACTTTTACTCAGACAACGGGGGTGAATTTATGTCTCTTCGATCATATCTCAACCAACATGGCATCTCTTGGTACACTACTGCACCCCATACACCGGAACAGAATGGCCTTGTTGAACGACGTAATCGCCACATTCTTGAAGTGAGTCGAACTCTAACTCATCAAGCTGCCCTACCACCCTCTTTTTGGTCCTTCTCTGTGCAAACAGCAGTCTACTTAAACAACAGGATGCCCACTACAGTTTTAGACAACAAAAGTCCTTTTCACTCCCTCTTTGGCAAGGCCCCGAACTATCACAAGCTGCGAATTTTCGGTTGCCGTTGCTTTCCCTGGTTACGTCCCTACCTTCATGGAAAGCTTACACTGCCATCTCTACCTTGTATCTTTGTTGGGTATTCTTTATCTCAAAATGCATATAAATGCTTCGACCCTAAATCCGGTCGTCTCTACATGTCGAGACATGTCAGATTTGATGAGGGCTATTTTCCGGGCTTCATCTCTTCCGCAGCCTCAGATTCTACTCCACATCATATATCCATTGGTATTCTACCAAGCTCCTCAACGCCCACAACTCCATCGGCCATTGAGTCATCACATGCCAATCTTCACTCTCAGACATGTACTGATGACACTCCACCTTATGCCACACAAAACTTGGCTCCACAACCTTCACAGGAAGCCGTCCGCACCCATGGCATGACCACACGCAGTCGCAACAACATCTATAAGCCAAAGAAGTTCTACACTGCTACTAAACACCCAATACCAGAAAGTCTTGAGCCCTCTACACTAAAACAGGCTCTTGCACATCCTCTATGGAGAGCTGCTATGGCAGAAGAGATCACCGCTCTTCAAAAATTCGGCACCTGGGATTTGACTCCTCCTCCAAAAGGTGCTAATGTCATTGGGTGCAAATGGGTTTTTCGTGTCAAACGGCATTCGGATGGATCAATTGATAAGTACAAAGCACGACTTGTTGCCACAGGTTTTCAGCAGCGCCCGGGGATAGATTTCCATGACACTTTCAGCCCGGTGGTCAAACCAGCTACAATCCGCACAGTTCTATCACTTGCTCTTCATTATAATTGGCCATTGCGCCAAATGGATGTGAGTAATGCCTTCTTACACGGCAAAATGGATGTCCCCGTTTATATGAGCCAACCCCCAGGCTTTGTCGACTCCAGCCATCCAAATCATGTTTGCCTTTTACGCCGCACCTTATATGGTTTAAGGCAGGCACCTAGAGCTTGGAATACTACTCTTTCTTCTGCTATCAAATCATTTGGGTTCAGTCAGTCTCATGCTGATTCGTCTCTGTTCATCCTCAGAAGGCAGTCAGTCACAGTGCTTATTCTAGCCTATGTTGATGATTTGATTATCACAGGATCATGCACATCCACTATTTCGGCCGTGATAAAGCATCTCCAATCGACCTTCATTGTAAAAGATATGGGATCACTTACATATTTTCTTGGAATTGAGGTTGCTTCGTGTCGTGAGGGCTTATTTCTTTCCCAGCACAAATACACAGTTGATCTCTTGACACGTTTTGGTCTTGAGGGTGCAAAACCTGTCACAACTCCCATTGCTCGGAATTCACAAGCATCGGGCGAACTCACTGATGCTACGGAATATAGAAGTGCTATTGGGGGGCTCCAATATCTTACTTTCACCCGTCCAGATATTGCATTTACTGTCAACAAATTGGCCCAGCACATGACTTCTCCTTTGGTCTCTTATTGGGATGCTGTCAAACGCTTGTTTCGATACTTAAAAGGCACACTGCATCATGGCCTTTTGCTTCAAAAAACAGCACCCTCTTCCACTTTGAACCTCACTGCCTACACTGACTCTGATTTTGGTGGTGACGTGAGTGATGGGAAGTCAACTTCGGCCTATGTCATTTTTCTTGGCCAAAGCCCAATTTCTTGGCGATCCCGAAAGCAACGAGGAGTGGCTAGATCATCCACGGAGGCCGAGTATCGTGCCTTAGCCTCCACTGCATCCGAAGTTTGTTGGCTTCATCACCTCTTCAGCGAGCTTGGTGTTACTCTTTCTTCGTCTCCGCGCATTCTCTGTGACAACATGGGTGCCACTCGGCTTGCTCACAATCCTATTCAACACTCCCGGATGAAGCATATCGCCAATGATCTTCACTTCGTTCGAGACCTCACTGCTAAAGGCAATTTCTTGGTCTCTTACGTCCACACTGATGATCAACTAGCCGACTTGCTCACAAAGCCACTGGCACGTTCAAGATTTCAATCTCTTCGGTCCAAACTCTCCATTGCCGATGGAACGTCGATTTTGCGGGGGCGTATTAAGGAATAAGATTTGATTGATATTATATTATTATTTGATTGAATTGTAATTTATTGATTGAGAGTGATCTAAGGGATTTGTTGTAACCTCTCATTCTTTTTATACGGATATACTTCTCACTCAATACAATAGAAAATACATTCCTTATCTCCTTTAAGTTTTGTGGTGTTTTTGGACTCTTGTTTTGATCTCATTGGATTATTTACTTACTCTTAAATGGTAGGATGTTAGGAAAATTCTTTGGCTCTTTTGATTCTTGGTATTATTGTGTTTGAGGTTTAAATATATTATGGCTTATATATATTTAAGGCAGCTTTGTTGGTTTCATTCTTAGGTGTTTATTCCTCCAATCACAGATAATTTTAATCAAAATTATTTGGAATGTGGAAATGTTTACTATGTTTTCATCTGTATAATGTGGTCACTGTGGTGAAATTGCATATTATTATTGAGGATCCTTTATTAATGTAACATTGATTGTTTCAGTTGGCATGGATTAATGCTGAGTTTTGCAAGCAGCTTCAGGATGTAAGATTTGCTCATCCCTGGTTTATCTTTTCCATGTGCATTAAGGCTTTGGGGTTCGTTTCCTTGTATAGCACATTTGTTAACATTGTATGGAGATTGGAATTCTTAAGGCTTATAGTTATAGTTCTCATATAAACTCATATTGCTCATCGCCGGTTTATTTTTTCCATGTGCATTAAGGTTTTGGGGTTCGTTTCCTTGTATAGCACATTTGTTAACATTGTATGGAGATTGGAATTCTTAAGGCTTATAGTTATAACTGTTGGATGTTATGCAGAACGCGCTCGGAGACTGGTGGTGTCCTTGCACAGGTAGAATAATGTTTCAAGTCCTTTTGCCCTGGTTCAGAGCATTGATCAACTTTAATTTCAAGGGAGCTGCTACTATTCTAATAAGTTTATGCTTTCTTGTTTGACTTGGTAGATATGTGTTTGGATAGTAGATGTATTCAATTTGTTTATTTTCTTTGTAAATGGATGTTGACGAGAATGTAATTTGAGTTGAGTTGTGAATAATATCATATGGATGTGTAGCTTAAAATAATTGACTAGCCAGCATGGGTCATTTTTAGGTGACATTTTGTATTGCAGGGAATATTTTAATTTTTTTTAAATTTTTTTTTCCTCCAGCGACGGAATCGGCGACGGAAAATTTCCGTCTCCGAAAACAATACAAAATTTGCATTTTGGCCCCCAACCGGCGACTTTATCCGCGACAAAATTTCCGTCGCCGATGTCGGCGACGGAATCCAATTTCCGTCGCCATTTCCGTCGCAGATGTTAGCAACAACCACTTTTTCTGTCGCACTTCAATTTGCAGCAAAAAAATGGCGACGGAACGATTTCCGTCGCCGATTCCGTCGCAGACCTCTCCAGCGACGGAATTTTGAGCCCCGGCAACGGAAATTTTCCGTCGCCAATTGAATTTTTTCTTGTTGTTCAAGTATTTTATGGATTAAATTGGTTAAAGAGCAAAATTGGTTAAAGAGCAGAAATTTTGGACACGAAAAAGACGAAAAATGTAGTAGTGTTCTTCAATAAGTATATATGAAAAAACGTACCATTCCGGCTCCAATTAAGTATTGTATGGTCTTCTCAACCATTTCCATATCAACTCGGCCTGAAAGATAAAGATAGGTTTTAAGCAAATCGCCATGCCTATTCTCCTCCGCGGACCAACCCCGAACCCATGTAGCCCATGGACCAGGGCATGATGCAGATTCATCTCGTGTTCCATCCAATGTGTTTAATATTGATTGGTAAGTGGGCAGAGCATCCTCTGTTATCATATTCCCCACCAAGGCTACAAAATACTCGTCGGGCAACCCCATCGTACGATCTTGCAAGGCCCTAACTTCATCCATGAAGTCTTTCGTGGGCTTGCTGGGATTCGGGAGAAATCCACTAGGTTGCCAGCACTTTTCGACCGGTTTTAGAAGTGGCAATATGTGTTTGGTGACCCATGGCTCGAGTGACTTGAATAATTCGAGCTTCTCTTGAGGCATTGAGTGGGTAATCTGGTGGCGTAACGGTGTTGCAACGGCAGAAAGGGGTTGTATTTGTGGGCTTGGCCGGGAAACGCGGGTTATCCCTGTTTGCTTCCATCCTAGTGCAGTGGTTGACAATATCATGTTGCTCATGGCACCTTTTGCTCGTAAACTTGGTTCCTATTTTGCGTTTTTCTATTTCTATTACACTTTAATGGGTTTATTCTATGGGCCAGGTGGGCGAGGAGGCGAGGATATATACAGTGGCTGAAGGGGATAGGGGCTTGTTGGGCACCCTTTTTCGAGTTCAAAATTTTTCATTAATTTTTTATATATCTAAGTGTATTTTAGCAAAAAAATGCCAATATAGTCCTTTTTTTTTTTTACAAAAAAACCAAATTAGTACTTTTTTTTACATAATTGGTCCGCTACATATAATAATTACATCCCAATCGGTCCTCCACCCACTAATTATGCTCTAATTACATATTTTTGGCCAAATCAGTCATTTTTTTTTCAAAAAATCTAAATTGGTCCGTTATTAATTTTTTGCCCCTTTCATGGAGTTCAATGCACATTTCAAACCACTAATAACTCAAATTCGATATAAGTAAAAATTCTAAAATTTTGATATTTATAAACTACACAACAAGACGAATCTAACAAAATCCTACTTGGCTCATTTTAACTTGTATATTTATGTTTAAACTTTAAGTCAAAACAAGTGTGTGAATAGTAGCAATTTAGATAATGTAGTTATTAAAAAAATGGAGGGAGTATATCGCAATTGGTCTTCATTTTATAGAGAAACAACAAAAAACACCTAACTCTAAAAGAAGATCTACCGCGGTACCTGCTGACCAGAACTCCGATGGCATCCAAGGTACTGTCCAATCCGATGCGAGAATGGGCTTCGCATATAGGAGGGAGTCGCACAAAATGATGTTCTTGGAAAACGTAGGTCAAGCGACTCCCTCATCTGTTGGCAGCCCGTTCTCGCATCGAATTGGGCAGTGCCTTCGCTGGATGCCATCGGAGTTCTAGTCATCAGTTACCGGGGTGGATCTTCTTTTAGAGTTCGGCGCTTTTTGGTGTTTCTCCATAAAATGAAGACCAAATGCGATATACTCCCTCCATTTCTTTTAATAACTACATTGTCTAATTTGCTACTATTCACACACTTGTTTTGACTTAAAGTTTAAACATAGATATACAAATTAAAATGAGCCAAGTAGGATCTTGTTAGATTCGTCTCGTCGTGTAGTTTATAAATATTTAAATTTTAGAATTTTTACTTATATCGAATTTGAGTTATTAGTGGTTTGAACTGCATTGGACTGCATGAAAGGAGTCAAAAATTAATAACGGACCATCTTTAGATTTTTGAACAAAAAAAAAAAGGTCTGATTTGGCCAAAAATATGTAATTAGGGCATAATTAGTGGGTGAAAGACCGATTGGGACGTAATTAATATATGTAGCAAACCAATTGGGCAAAAACATAAAAATATTACTGATTTGGCTTTTTTGTAAAAAAAAAAGTACTATATTGGCCTTTTTCATGTATTTTAGCTATGGTAGAAACTATCTTTTTTGAAATCCGTCCATTTGACTTCAAACTTTGCCATTAGTTGATGTGAATTTTAATTAGCTGGCCGTTTTGGATTGACTTTTGAAAAAAGTAGAAGTGAAAGCCAAAAGCAGAAGCATGTAACTTTTGTATTTTGATGGAATGTTTGAAAAACAGTTTTTTTTTAAAAGTGTGTTTGGATGTGTAAAAGTAAAAAGTGCTTTTGAAATGTATAAATTACCAAAAAGGACATATTATTTATTTATAGGTAAATAGTGAATTTTTTAATTTATAACGAGAAATTAAAATATTGATAAAATAAATTGTTAATAATATATTTAAATTATTTTTTTAAAAAAATTGATAAACTTAAAAATGTAATTATTTAGATAATTTTTTGATTAAAATTCATTTTGAGACGTAATAATAATACTAATAATAATAACCTTTAATTTAAAATATTATTTATTATAATGTAACTTTAAGAAATTAGTGGGGCTAATTTAGACTTTTAGTATTTTAACAAATGCTTTTGTTTTTTGCTTTTCGGAGAAGCAGCCCCTTCTCCCAGAAGCACTTTTGCAATTTTTCGATATGGTTTTCCTTTTTCTAAAAAGTCAAACCAAACATTATTTTTCCATCAAAAGTGCTTTTGGCATAAGCAAAAATCAAAAGCACCTTTGCAGAAGCCATTCCAAACGATCCCATAGTAGAAAATCCTTTTTTTGTAATTTACGCAATGGGTAAGACGAAGGGAAAAAAGAAAGGTACCATATTTCTTTGTCAGTAAATAAAATAAAATAATAAATTGGGTCCACTATTTAATGTTTTGTAACTAGACAATGGAAACTTGTTTCTTACTAGTAGAAGCCGATTTTCATTTGGTTTACCGGCTTATGGCGGCTTATGGTAACATTGGTTTTACTCTTCACGGTTTGAATATCTTTCTGTGCATTGAACTTTGTGGCTTTCCGTTTTGTATACCAGCTTATGGTATTAGCACTGGACCTACATGTATATACGACTGCTATTGTTGAAAGATATTTTTCCGTATGGAAGTTTATTAAGAGGGATTTGCGAATAGTATGGGAGATGATTTTCTTAATGACAATTTATTGTGTTGCATTGAAAATTATTTTTTGTAAAAATTGAAAATGAAAAGCTATTACAACACTTTCAAGATATGGCGAGTCGTAGATTACAATGCCCGCGTCTAACACTCTGCGTACGCCATATATAAATATATATTGATGGATTGGAGATTGGAGTGTGGTACAACCAATTAAGGGCCCGTTTGGATATGCTTTTAAAAAAACAGAAGCCAAAAGTAGAAGTAGAAGCAGGAGTCAAAAGCAAAAGCATGCAACTTTTGTGTTTGGATGGAGTTCTTGAAAAGCAGTTTTTTTAAAAAAAATATGTTTGAATGAGTAAAAATAAAAAGTGATTTTGGAATGTGGTAATTACCAAAAATGACATGCTTTTTATATGGAAATAATAGATATTTATAGTGTAATTATATTGAGTAGTATGGGCATTTAAGACTTTGCACACATTGCTTTTGGGAGAAGCACCCCCTGAACTGCTTCTCACAGAAGCATTTTTTTTAGCTTTTCGATGTGCTTTTGATTTTTTTTCAAAAGCACAAACAAACATATCTTTTCTATCAAAAGCGTTTTTGGCAGAGGCAAAAGCCAAAAGTATATGTCCAGAAGCCAATCCAAACGGGGGCCTAATTATTGGATTTGAAATAATAATCTATAATTTAAAATAATCGCAAGACATAATTTAAAGGCATAATTTAAATAAGGAAAATATTCAAGTATTTCAAGATTTCATTCTTTCACTTTTGTTCAATATGATCTAGTATAATTTGTTCTTGGGGAATCGAACCCGCAAGAATTTAAACGCATCCTAGGGAATCGAACCCGTAGGAATCAACACACGCCCTGGGGAATCGAACCCGCAGGAATGACACTCATCCTGGGGAATCGAACCCGCAGGAAAACAGACGCCTTGGGGAATCGAGCCCGTAAGGAAGAACAAGTTTCGCATATTTTACAAGTTTCTCAAAATATAACTTTTTATCAGTCGTTGTTCGTTCCATTAACATTTAAAAATTCATCTCAAGTCCAAAAATTTTAAAATTTGAACAGTAACTCGACAACACAGAGACGAACAAGTTTCGTGTTTTAACTTTTTCGATCCGAGTTAAGGAAATAAGTCAAAAACGTTGATTTCCAACTGGTTATTAATCTGTCCGAAATTACACAGCAATAGTTTCTAAATTTCGAAATCTACCATAGCAAACGATCTCCAAATTTGATGAAATTTTACAGGAAGATACTTAAGACATAGATCTACAAGTTTCATGTCCGGCTAAAGTTCTAAATCGGCCTAGATCTATTGTTAAAATCGACTACAAGCTCGGACTAAAGTTCTGTCAAGATTTCAAGATCTAAATTTAGAACAGTTTTTTTTTAAAAATATGTTTGGATGAGTAAAAATAAAAAGTGATTTTGGAATGTGGTAATTATAAAAAATGACATGCTTTTTATATGGAAATAATAGATATTTATAGTGTAATTATATTAAGTAGTATGAGCATTTAAGACTTTGCACACATTGCTTTTGGGAGAAGCACCCCATGAACTGCTTCTCACAGAAGCATTTTTTTTAGCTTTTCGATGTGCTTTTGATTTTTTTTTCAAAAGCACAAACAAGCATATCTTTTCTACCAAAAGTGTTTTTGGCAGATGCAAAAGCCAAAAGTATATTTCCAGAAGCCAATCCAAACGGGGCCTAATTATTGGATTTGAATAACTTATTCAAATCTGATAAATAAAAATAAAAATCTATAAAATTGGTAACAAATTGTGGATAAGGAAAATTACTGTGCTGCTATAAAGAGATTTTTGCCTTAGATTATTTGAATGTCTGAACAAATTAAATGTAATATTATCATTAAGCGTAGTTCGATAGGACTGCAGATGGCCGAACCTAGCTAGCAGCCTAGCATTATAGATGAAGCCATCCAAAGAGTCCGAACACGCAGTGCCATGGCAGGTCCTGACAATAATCTTTTATGCCAGCCGCCAAAATTCCTCAACTTTTGTACCCGAAAAGGCATAAACACCCCTGGTTCGTGTTATGGTTCGTATACGAACCGGAATAATAACCACGAACCATGGGATTAATTAGTAAAGGTGATTAAGGAAGCCCGGTTCGTGGTTCAAGGAGTGGGCCGGAGACGAACCCGTGCCGTTGACGACGACCCATGCCGCCACGTGGCAATGAGAGTTCGTGTTTAGTCAGGTGACCACGACAACCCAGCGCCCACAGACCACGCACCATGCCCCATACTTATTATTATTACTCATTAATTTTTATTATAAAATCAATTTAATCCAATCATATTTATTATTATTATTTTAATTAATATTCTTAAAATTACAATATTTATTGTATTATAATTAAAAGAAGTATTATGGAAATATAATTATTTCACTTTTCCGTCTACAAATATTATAAAATCTATTATAACAAAATAATAATAATAAGTTTTATGTATTATTAATATTACATTGTTATTATTATTATTATTATTATTATTATTATTATTATTATTATTATTAATATTTTTTTACTATTGTTTGTAGAATAATTATTATAATGTATTTATAGTTTTAATACTAAAAATATAATTATTAATATAAATATTAAAATTATTAATTATTATTATTAATTTAATAATAGCAAAAATATTATTATTAATATAATTATTTTATTATGAATATTAATAATATTATAATGATTAATTATCATTATTATTTAGTAATATAATTATTTTATAACTATAATAAATGTTAAAATTATTTTATACTTTCTCCGTTCCTTTTTATTTGACACGGTAGGAGTTTTGTTACTGTGCATTGAGTAACTTTGATAGGACTTCATGTATACAGTTATATAGGTGAAGAAATAGTCAAACCTTTTTAATAGTAATAAAATATTAATAATAATGATAATAATTATTCCATTCCAGTGCACCCGCGCCGACGAGTCGAACACCATCACCATGGGTGCCTACTCTTACGTCTCCAAGCTCTGGAAGAAGAAGCAATCCGATGTCATGCGCTTCATACTTAGGATTCTTTGTTGGGAGTATCGTCAGCTTCCCGCCGGCGTCCGTGTCACCCACCCTACTCGCCCCGATAAGGCAAGACGCCTCGGCTACAAGGCAAAACAAGGGTATGTGGTTTACCGTGTCCGTGTTAGACGTGGTGGAAGGAAGAGGCCAGTTCCAAAGGGGATTGTACATGGTAAGCCCACCAACCAGGGTGTTACTCAGCTGAAATTCCTGCGCAGCAAGAGTTCCGTGGTGGAGGAACGTGCTGGCAGGAAACGTGGGGGCATTAGGGTTCGTTGTTGGGAGTATCGTCAGCTTCTTGCCCGTGTCCGCGACACCCACCTTACTCGCCCGATAAGCCCAGACGCCTCGGCTACAAGGAAAAATAGGGGTATGTGGTTTCCCGTGTCCGTGTTAGACGTGGTGTGAAACTTTTGACAATTTCCGTCCCACGAGCTTTTTCTAAAATACACCAGGTTAGATTTATTACTAGAAAAGAGTTATGATTCACGGGAACGGGTTTAGGGATACATCAAGATTGTTAGTCTTTTTATTACTCAAGTGTGGTGCTTTAATTTCAAATGGCGCTGTGGTCCTCCCTGTCATGAAATGTTGACAAATCTCATGGCACAGCCGGGATAGATTGACCTTCAGCCTGTCACACTGAGGATCCCCGGCAGGTATGCCATGATACTTCTCATCAATTCTTGCCATGAGAGTTCCTGCCATGAAACTTTTGGCAAGTTCCCACTGCATGAGTATTTTCCGAAAAATCATGATCCTGGTTTAAGTTTTATTAATGAAACCAATTTATGATGGCGGAGTTGTGATTAGGGATATATTTATAAGTAGTCATGTTTTTATTGCTCGTGTTTAAGAAACTGTGGCCCGAAAGCGCACGGTGTCAAAAATTGCAGTAATTTATAGTAAGACCGGATCGTTCACTGGAGGATGTGCGATAGAAGCAGGTCCCACGTCGTTTTACTAGATTTTCCATTCGTATTGCTCAATAGGTTTGAAAGATGATTAATATCTACTGACGGGAATTTAAACTAGATCTAGAAAACAGTTAAATTAATCTACAAAGCAAATAAATCTATTCTAGAGAGCGGATGAGAATTATTCTAGGAATGCGGTAAACGTTATCTATGAAAGCAGGGAAAAGGATCATTGTGCCAACCGTGAAGTTGAGTCACAATATAGACAGAAAGGACAGGAAGGAAAGAATGAAAGTTGGACAAGAGCAAAATATAGCAATATTAAACTTCCATTTTCATACGCAGATCTTTGTTTGGGATAATTCTATCAGATAGCTAATTCTCATGCTCTCAATAAGGCTTTCCCTTTAACAGACAGGTACTTGCAATATGAGTTTACATGTTCTTAAGACCTCAAATTCTAAGATACCACGGATTCGTAACTGCCCTGGCCTGGGTATGTTACTTCATCTGTGGTGGAAAAGCAACACCCGACACATCATTTATTGAAATGCCAAGTACCACTATCATTCTCCCATGTCACACCCAAAGATTTGAATCAAGCCCTAAACTATCCCTTAACTGTCAATCCTAGTAGCAGTTACACAACTCTCAATACAACCGAGTGACCTCTAATGAAAGCGGTTAAAAGAAAGCGGTAAAGAAAGCATTTAAAATCCTATCACTCGGAGGTTTTGAAAATCTGACCCTGGTAGTAAAAGACAGCTCCCCATCAGAATGAAGGAGTATGGATCAAGAATTCCCGGCTCTCAGTGGACCACTAGTGTGTTCACTTTCCTCCGGGTGATTATGAGATACAAACTAATGAAACGACCTAATAAATCAGTTCGTTCCGGATGCACTCACTCAGGACTCAAAAGTAGGCTTTGGCAGAAGAAGATAGCAGTTGAAAGAAAACTCAACCCTATCTTGGAAAATAACCAAGGCCTGAATGATGTTCCTCTAAGATTATTTACTACACTGTATTTGAATCCAAGTGGACCCCATCTCGGTGTAGCACTTAATCTTACATTTCCATCAACCAGCAATTTTGGAAAATAATGGATTTGAAAATCATTCCCTGTCAGGTACTAGACTCTCAGTTAAAACACAGACCCTTTCAGTCTAGACGAGACCTAATCGCTGAATCTGCTTCTTAATTCCCAAAATATAACCCTTGATAGAATATGAATTAGTCATAACTGAAGAATTTATCCCTTACTCAGATCCGGATTTTATAAAGAGATTTTTATTGGAAATTTATAAAGCCATATCTGTTTAAGATCTAGACTTCTATTGTCCAAGGGAAGGATCCCAAAATAATTACAGACCACAACAGTACATAATATTATCATGCATAAGGATATATGGAAGTGTAAAATTAATTGACCCAAAATATAGAAGCGGGTCTAGACAGAAGGTGAAACACAGAATGGAATGGTCAAGGTACCAAAGTAATGGCAGAATGATCAGGTGGACTGTAAACATCTACTGTCCAATTTCCCAATCACTCGGATGGAGCGAATTTAGACAGTTTAGACCCTGTAATGGTGGTGTCAACACCAGTTGGGCCTCCACTGTCTGTGAATTCGGATAAAAACCTACATGCTTCCTTTCTATAATGATCATCAGTTGGCATTGACTGATGCCAACTGACTCCCACTACAGATTGGAATTTGGGTTTGGAAATTAAGATAACAAGAATAAAACTGTATCTGGATGGAAGTCAGTCGAGCAGCTATTATAACCCCGGATGGGCGAACCGCCAAGGCTTCCACTGACAGCCCTTCAGACCATGCAAAATAACAATTAGTAACTAATACCCAGAATACGAGCTAGTTATCCATGAGGGAGTACCTGCCAACACTATTCTGATGTATTCTTTACTAATGGTTCCACACAACACACAAAGACAAAATAAATAAGAAGCAAAAGGAGATCCATTGTATGAGAGACATTGGTTTCTCATGCAAGGTTGTGGGTTGGGTCCACATTTGATGGTCTTAAATAATCCTTCCTACCATAATTAATTACAGTCCAGATTATCTGTTTAAGCCATCAGGATTTTGTTTATACAAGAGTGTTTTAATGGCAATTGAACAAAGGTCCTTTAATCATGATGATTGTTGAAGTTTGATTATTGCTAATCTCAATCTTTAATCATTAATGAGTCAAGGGTTCAATCAGTTAAGTGATGCCAATGGAGAATCAAAATTTGGGCAGCATAACACCCTATATTGCAATTCCAGAATGTTACATCCTAACCCGTGGGGCTATGATGTGAGTGTTGCAATATAAAATAGGGAGAGGATGAAATTTGTTTGAGATCAAATAGAGAGAGAAACCCTTGTCGCGATATCATAAATTCTGTCGCGGACCGAGATCCGCGACATGGACATCCCGACAAGTTTTTAGAATTTTTGGCAGCATAACGCCTCTTTGTCGCTATGCAAGGTTTTGTCGCGGAACGTGGCTCCGCGACAAGGGTGACATCGCGACAAAGTGTTTTCATAAAATTCTAAAGCATTTGAACCTTTGTCGCTATGCATGGAGATTTTGTCGCGGATCGTGGTTCCGCGACAAGGTGTTCCGCGACAAAGTGTTCAAAGATTAAGAAACATGGCATAATTTTTCTGTCTCGGAATGGGATTTTGTCGCGGAACGTGGCTCCGCGACAAGATGATTCCGCGACAAGAAGCCATGAAGACAACATGCAAGAGTTTGGCTCCTTTGTCGCTATGCATGGACTGTTTTGTCGCGGAACGTGGCTCCGCGACAAGGTATTCCGCGACAAAGGGTTTTAAATATGGAGACAAGTGTCTTGAAACACCCTGGTCGCGGAACAGCCACTCTGTCGCGGAACGTGGTTCCGCGCCAGAAGGCGGTTGGCGCCCAAGGTGGTTCAGGACAAAAGTCAGAAAAAGCAGAAATGAACAGTGGCATGCAAACAGCGTGATCTCACCCTATTTCAGATCAAAAAGCTATTCTAAGTTAAAAGTAAGCAAGAAACATTCAAAATGAGGAAGAACATGCTTAAACAAAAATAACAAGACTGGGCAGGATACTAAAATAAAGCATGAGTCCTAATCTAGGGTTTGATCACACATCCACACAACATTATCCATAATAAGCCAACAGTAAATATAAAAATAACAAAATGGGGGTCAAATAACCCCGAAATGAAAAAGAAAGCATAAATCCATGGGGTGTGAGACCCATTTCATGATTTGGGACACAAATGATGAATGTTTTCCCATATTATTGAAGAGGTGTTGTTAATACCCATGATTTGGGTATTACAAACCCTAAAACAAGAGTTTAGAAAACAAAACATAGTATAAAAATGGCTATCTAAGCACTGTGAAAGTAAAACACTAATCTAAGCTAAACTAAGTGCAAAAATTAAATAATACAAGAAAATAAACCTAAACTACTCTACCTAAGAGAGGACTCCTACTGCTTGCCTTCAAGAACCTCTAACAAAATTTCAACCTTCCAACCAACCCTTAGCTCATGGGAGACACCTCATATTTATAGAAGTGTAACCCTAAGCCCATGGGCCTTGATTCTAGCCCATTGTGTCTTAAGACATCACACACATCACAGCTTTGTCTCGGAACATCAAGTTGGTCGCGGAACACGCTGCATGTGGCAAGGCTTCTCGACTGGGTCTTGTGTCTCTATTTGTGCATCTTGGTCGCGGAGTGGTCCTTTGTCGCGGAACAGTGCATCGCGACAAAGGTATCGCGCCAGGGGCTTGGATGGTCTCCTCTTCATTTGGGGCCAGTTGGTCGCGGAGCATGCCTTTGTCGCGGAACACTGCATCGCGCCAAGGGCTTCTGCGACAAAGGTCTTCCTGGGCCTGCTGGATTGGGCCAGAGGGGCCGAAAATATTCTTTTTGTGGGCTTTTCTATCTTTTTCCCATCTTTTTGTTTCCTTTTCTTTTTCTCATGTTTTTGGATTTTTCTAACATAAATATGTAATAAAATTACATATTTATGTCTTTTTCACACCAGCTTATTATTTTTACAATTATGCATAAATCAGTCCAATTCGACTGCTTTCTTACTTAATGTAAGACCGGAATGCGATCAAATGCCCGTTTATGACACGGAAATGGATTGAAAATAATGGTCATTTTTGGCCATTATCAACATCCTCACATTTAATACTGATCGTCCCCGAGCAGTCAGAGTCAATGTTCGTAAGAACACGGACTCTACATATTCAATTCATTTTCGTGGCTTCAAAATCATCATTCTTTTTAGATTGGGATAAGACAATCAAAAACTACAAGTGTTAAATTCCCTTGATTGCAGTGTTTAATGAAATGATACTTGCTCACTACATCGGGCCTACAAATCAAACATTATTATCAACCTTCATGAATATCATGTTTGAAAAATGCAAGGATTAGGGATGGGAATTAAAGGATGACATGAACATGTGTAATAAGACAAAGCCTCACATATAAGCGAATCGGAAAATTCACTCACTCTCAATTGGGGTTTAATCATGAACGCTCAAAATCAAATTTAATTAAATTATCCCATAAGCTTGCAATCAGACCAACTCGCCACCGGCTCATTTCTTCAAATCGAGATCACGAGGTCTTATTCGAGGGTTGTAACGGGGCATACGGTTGTAACATTAGATAGGAAAGGGAAATTATTGGGCTAAGAAGTGGCAAGAATTAATTTCATCATAACTTGGCATTTTTATTTGAAAATTTATGATCATCAATATTTCTTTCTTTTGTTTTTCTTTCTCCTTTGCATGACATTAGACTAAGTCTAATTGCTTGCCATCTGCAATTTATTTGTGTTGAATGACATTCAACTTTTTTTTTTTTTTTGAATCGGTTTATAGAATACCGATTTATAGTTTTCATTGATGATCAAAAATTGTAATGCCTTGATAGAATTCATCCTTGCACACTTGGGTTTGAATTTCTTGGTCTTTTTGTAAGGCTAGGAATAATATAGAGGGCTTCAAAGAAAAATTAGGCTTATAGGCTCAAATTGGTTAATCCTAAAGGGAAATATTTTTGGTTTTGGATTTCAAAAGAAGGCCAAAATTTGGGTTTTCTAGGTGCCTCGATCATGTGCTCGATTTCGGGAATATGGCATGGTCTTGAATCGGTCCCAATTGCAAGTTCTAGTCTCCTTTAATCAAAATGATTCACACATCAAAGAAAATGAATGAGTAAAAATGACTCATGGCTCAAATCTCACAAGGTTGGGTTGATTCATGTCATACAATATTCTCAAATTTAATCCAAGCTTAATTCTAACAATTTATTCAATCAAATCACTAACATGCAGATTTATTACCCAATAAGCTGATCGCATCATTAAATTTTTATAGCTCAAAACCTCAGGAATTCATTTCATGCATGTCTTCAATTATATTATCCCAATTTGAAAGTCTGAAGATTCAATCATAAGCCTAAATTCAACCTGTGAATTTAGAGCAAGTTTATGCATATTTTTGCTGGTTATTTAATTGAAAGCAGTAAAGAGGCACTGCTGACATACTGAGTATGTCAACAGCATATTTTTGGTCTGACAGTCACTTATTCATCTCGGACTGTACAGACATCTTTTCAAAGGAAAGCAGTAAAGAGTTGTTCAGTGGTCTCAAAAGCTGAGTTCCAATTTAGGGAAAGCAATTAAATACATCCGAGGCAAGGGATTCTCGTGCAGTCAATACCAACCTGCACACACAAAAGGAGGAAATCCCTTGCAAATACTACTACTAGACTGGAAATAAAACAAAGCAGGGTAAATTGGAACTAGGATTCTTCCTTCCTTCTTCAGGGCATGTATCGGAGCCAGAGGACACAGCTGGAAAGCTCACAACGCAGGCACCAGTCACGGTTTCTCAGAGGTGCATGCCATTCTGGGCAATAGACTCTGACTCCTTGGCCTGCCCACAGTTGTGGGTTGTCTGGGTTATCAGTTATCCAAGCGAGTACGTTGAGGGACGTATACCGAAAAACTGATCGATCTGTTACCATCCTGTCGATCATTCTGATTCCCTGCTCAACTTGGCTTTCGTCTGTCTTACTCATAAGCATCAATCCGCGGGTGAAGATTGATGTCTTATGGTTGTCCTCAAGTCCCGGGCGTAGCAGTTCACCAGCGCGCTCCTCATTCCCCTCTGCGAATGCCCTGAGTTTCTTGCATGCACATTGTGCAGTAAACACTCCCTTGATTTCATCCTCTCCTATCCGGGAGAGAATTTCACCAAGGAGTTCGACCGGCAAGTCCAGCAACTTGGTTCCTTCGGGTGCAGGGTCTGGGTTTGGAAGATTGTCCCTGAAAAGATAAGAAGTGATGAATCCAATTTTTATATAATTTTCGGAAATTATTCAAGCTTAGAAACCAACATCCTCACATTTAGAGCTTTGCTCTAGATGTGAGATTATTAAATTTCTGACTTGAATTTTAATTTAAAGCATGTATAAATAATATTTGGTTTTAATTGGGCTAAAGAGCCCAAAATGAAATAAAATTGGCCATTGGGCCTAAAATCTTTTTAATGGGCCATAGGGCCCAAAAGTTTTCAGTTTATTAAACAAGTCCGAGACACTTGTTGGAAGTGGAATGAGATGGATAGGTGGAAATGGAATGCTCGAATATTGGAATGTGCAATGGAGACGTGGCGGAACGGATTTGCTGTTTCGGGATAGCTTGGACTGTTTGGACAGTTTTAGCATCCAAAAATTTGCAAACACTATTTTTAATTTTAAAAATGGTTGACTTGTTTTATTTAACAAAAGTGGGATGTGAGTGGTCCCATTTTGGATTTTTGAAAAGGATAGCAGTTGGGTGATAAAAATACTGCTGTCTTACTCACACTAGTGTTCCATTGGGAACAAAAACTCAAGTCAAACATTAAACAAAAATAACTCTTTTTGTCTTTTTCTAAAAGGTTGCTTTTATTAAAAATGGAGACTTCCTATTGGGTGTTTGTTCTATGTTTCCATAAACAAACAAACATTTATTCCCATGAGATTTCTAACATGAGAACAAATGTGCCCAAAAAGATCTTCCATCTTTATTACACCACCCACACTGTAGAGGTCACATCAAGATCAATCAAACCAATAACATCAAGATATTCAAACAATACCCAAATGTTCATCAGTTTGTTCTTTCCAGTTTTAAACTTCAAGAATCTGTGAGCCTTTACCAGTTTTAACACCCTTTAGCAGTTTTAAAATGGGGTTTCAACGTTTTAAAACAGTGCTCATAACCGAGAGCACTTCCAAAAATTCTAAAGTTAAAACCACAAATAAACCACACCATACCAAGAACACAACAAAATGAAAAACAAAACGAGACAAAACAAAAAGAACGGGTCCGAAGGGGGGCTATGACCATGGTGAAAATAGGGTTTACCCTCTCCTCCTTGGCTCGGGTCTAGGCACGGGTCCAAGGATTGGGAGGGGTCCATGAAATCGGTCCATAGTTTCCCTTAGAAATGGCGTGCAAGAGTGCGAAGAACACGTGGTGTTCGTTCGGATGAGAGAAAAATGGGGGAAAAGAAGATGAAGAAACTGAAAGAAGTTGAAATGACAGGAGGGAGGTGAAAAGAAACTGGAGGGGGTGGGGGGGTATAAATACTTGAACTTTTGTCGCGGAATCCGAGACTTTGTCGCGGAACAAGGTTCCGAGACAAGGCTTCGCGACATCAGAGAGGTCGCGGAGTTGAGGGTTGGTCGCGGAGTCATGCTCCGCGACAAGGTCATCGCGACCAAGTTCAGTATGGAGACAGTCAACGCAGGTCATGTCGCGGAGCAGGGCTTGGTCGCGGAGTCATGCTCCGCGACAAGGTGCATCGCGACAAGATGTGGGGAAATGGTTTAGAAGGAAAAGGGAGTTTGTCGCGGAGCAGGGCCTGGTCGCGATGCATGACATCGCGACAAAGGTCCTTCCGCGACAAAGGATTTTGAATTTTCAAATTTTCTTGGACTGGGCCCGAGTGTGGTATTGGGCCTGCGTCCATTTTATTTGATTTGGGCTGAATAAATTCAGTCCAAGTAAATTCAACTGGGCTGAAAACTAAATAGTCCACTTGCATAAAATTAGGTTGGGTCAGTTCCATTTTATCTGTGAATTTCGTTTCGGGTCTTGAATTTCTTCAATTCCCGAGAACATTTTCTCAGATTTATAGAACTAATCCAACCAAGAACCTGGTTTTCCATGTTACTGTTATCTGCTCCTCTTTTTGGTGGTTCAGAACTTCTGCAAGACAGACAGATAAGACGCATTAGATTTTCTCCAAGTATCAACATCCTCACATTTAGAGTCTTCGTACTCTAAATGTTTAATTGATCTTTGGGTACTTGCTCCTCATGAAATAAGCACTGTAAATATATATACTATATATAAACTGAAATTTTTGTATTTTTAAATGTTATTTCTTATTGAGTGTAAGCCGGGTCTGCCACTGCTTGGCTTTCTTTCTCCGGATCGAACTGTCCGAGGTACTCTTTTAATCGTTGCCCATTCACCACTATATCGCCCCTGCCAGTTCGAATCCTGACAGCTCCATTTTTGAACACCTCTAGTACTTCATGTGGTCCTTCCCATCTAGATTTGAGCTTTCCGGGGAACAGCTTCAACCTAGTATTGAACAATAACACATGTTGACCAACATAAAAATACTTAGGTTTGATCCGGCGATCGTGCAACTTCTGGGTCCGCTCCTTGTAAATTCGAGAGCTTTCATAAGCTTGCGCTCGTATTTCCTCAATTTCATTGAGGTCCAACTTACGTTTGCTCTGAGCAACTTTCGGATCAAAGTTAAGCGTTTTAACGGCCCAGTAAGCTTTATGCTCTAGCTCTACAGGCAAATGACAGGCTTTTCCAAAGACCAGCCTGTATGGAGACATCCCGATGGGAGTCTTATATGCTGTGCGGTATGCCCATAGAGCATCATTGAGCTTACGTGCCCAATCCTTACGGGTTATCCCGACAGTGGCTTCGAGTATGTGTTTGATTTCGCGATTGGATACTTCGACTTGACCACTAGTCTGGGGATGATAAGGCGTGCCTATCTTATGGAGGATCCCATTTTTACTCATTAAAGTTTCAAAACCTTTATTAATAAAGTGTGTTCCTCCATCAGATATCACCACCCTAGGTACGCCAAATCGACTGAAAATGTTGTTCTTGAGGAACTTGATGACTTGGTTACCATCATTGGTTGGTAATGCGACAGCCTCGACCCATTTGGATACGTAATCGACAGCTACCAAGATATAGTAGTTTCCACCAGATGGTGGAAACGGTCCCATGAAGTCAATGCCCCATACATCAAAGATCTCAAGCGTGAGAATCCCCTTTTGAGGCATCTCATCCCTCTTGGAGATGTTTCCTAATCTTTGGCATCTGTCACAGGCCTTAACAAATGTCCTGCAATCCTCATAGATGTGAGGCCAATAAAATCCACATTCGAGGACCTTGTGGGCCGTTCGAGCGGGACCATGGTGACCTCCATATTCTGATTCATGGCATTTTCTGACAATTTGATAAGCTTCATGCTCAGTCACACATCGCCTGATTATTAAATCAGGGCAGTGTTTGAAGAGATAAGGTTCTTCCCAGAAGTAACTTAATACATCTCGTTTGAACTTATTCCTCTGATGATAGTTCGAAAACTGGGGGGTTACTCCGCATGCCAAGAAGTTAGCGATGTCAGAAAACCATGGACAAGCTTGATTATGCAGATGCAACGCGAACAACTGTTCGTCCGGGAAATCCTCATTGACGGCTTTTTCCTTTTTATCATTATCTAATCGAGATAAGTGGTCAGCAGCACCATTATCTCGACCTCGCCTATCTTTTATTATGATGTCGAATTCTTGCAACAGAAGTACCCACCTGATTAATCGAGGTTTTGCATCTTGTTTGCTAAACAAGTATCTCAATGTTGTATGATCAGTGTATACTATGGTCTTCGTACCTATTAGGTACTGTCTGAACTTGTCAAACGCGAAGACTACAGCATACATCTCTTTTTCCGTTGTGGTGTAGTTAACTTGGGCCTCATTCAGGGCATGACTCGCGTAATGAATTACGCAGTGTCTCCCATCCTTATGTTGTCCAAGAACTGCGCCTACGGCGAGACCACTAGCATCGCACATTACCTCGAAAGGCAGTGACCAATCGGGTGGTTGCACTATTGGTGCAGAAACTAACATCTTCTTGAGCGTGTCAAAGGCTTGGACACACGCTTCGTTTATTAAGAAAGGATTTTCTTTACAAAGCAGATTAGTGAGCGGCTTGGCAATTTTAGAGAAATCCTTAATGAATCGCCGGTAAAAACCGGCATGCCCTAAGAAGCTCCAAACTGATTTGATCGAGTTAGGAAGAGGGAGATTGGAAATGATGGAAACTTTGGCTGGATCGACTTCAATGCCTGCACGAGAGATGCGATGGCCTAACACTATGCCCTCAGTAACCATAAAATGGCACTTTTCCCAATTTAAAACCAAGTTAGTGTCTTCACACCTCTTTAAAATCTTAGCAAGATTGGTCAAACAATCTTCGAACGTATCTCCATATACAGAGAAGTCATCCATGAAGACCTCAATGCATTTTTCGATAAATTCAGAGAAAATAGACATCATGCATCTTTGAAAAGTAGCAGGTGCATTGCACAAACCAAAAGGCATCCGTCGATAGGCAAAAGTGCCGTACGGGCAAGTAAAAGTGGTTTTATCATGGTCCTCACTGGAAATAACAATCTGATTATAACCAGAATAACCATCCAAAAAGCAATAAAACTCTCTCCCTGCCAACCTCTCAAGCATCTGATCAATGAATGGCAATGGAAAATGGTCTTTGCGTGTGGCCTCATTCAGCTTCCGGTAATCGATACAAACTCTCCATCCGGTCACTGGCCTGGTTGCAACCTCTTCTCCTTGCTCATTCTTGGTTATGCACATCCCTCCTCGTTTGGGTACGACCTGCACTGGGCTAACCCATTTGCTATCAGAGATAGGATAGATTATACCAGCATCTAAGAGCTTGATAACTTCTTTCCTTACCACTTCCTGCATAAGGGGGTTCAATCGCCTCTGAGGTTGACGGGAGGGTTTAAACTCTTCTTCCATTAGAATCCTGTGCATGCAAATAGAAGGGCTTATTCCTTTTATATCAGAAATGGTCCAACCTATTGCATGTACATGTTTCTTAAGAACGACCACCAGAGCATTTTCTTGCTCTTGAGAGAGCTTAGCCGAAACAATCACGGGTAACTTTTTATGTTCTGCGAGAAACGCGTACTTGAGATGATCGGGTAGTGTTTTAAGTTCAAGCTCTGGTGGACATTCAACGGAAGGGAGTAGTTTGCGAGAATTGGGTAGTGGGAGAACAGATTTACCTTCGGGATCCTGCATCAGTACAGGATCCTCTTCCTCCTCTTGGTTGGCGTCCTCATGGAAGTCCATGCCATAAAATTCCTCCAAATCCCCTGTTTCGGGATCGGCGAAGTGAACGGCTTTGCATTCTTTGTGCTCCACGCCAGCAGGCTTCAGTACCTGCTTTGATGGTTCATCCAGCATCATTTCACACTCAAGTTCAGAGTCAAGCTCTTCCCTAACTATTACATTTTCAAATGAAAAACAAGAACTGTCATTCGGAAATTTCTGCAATTTCTCCATATCAAAGATGATCTCCTCGCCATCGACCCTTAAGGTGACTTTTCCGGATTTAGCGTCAATCAGTGCACCACCAGTGGCTAGAAATGGGCGTCCAAGGATAAGCGGCATTTCAGAATCCTCTTCAATGTCGAGGACGATGAAGTCGACCGGGAAAAGAACTTGCCCGGTTTTGACTACAACATCCTTAAGGATTCCTACGGGCTGAGTGATCGATCTGTCTGCAAGTTGCAGTCTCATCTTGACCGGTTGAATTTCTCCAAGCTTAAGGCGAACAGCCATAGCTAGTGGCATCACATTGATGCTTGATCCTAAATCACAAAGCCCCATACTCACTTTGGCCTTTCCGAATTGTACTGGAAGTGTGCAACATCCGGGGTCCTCTTTCTTTTCAGGCATTCTCCTCTGAACGATGGCGCTGCATGTGCTGTTGAGAATAATTACCTCTTCCTGCTCAACCTGCCTTTTTCCTGAAATCAATTCTTTCAAGAACTTAGCATAGATGGGCATTTCGGAAATCATTTCTGTGAGAGGAATGGTTATCTCTACAGACTTCAATCGTTGCAGAAATTTCTTGAATTTAAGATCATGTTCTTTATTTTTAAGCCGCGCAGGATAAGGAATCCTGGGCATGTACTTGTTATTAGCAATTTTTGGTGGTGAAGGGAAGGAAGTTGTACCTTCACCTGTACCCTTATCTGGTTCAGCCGTTTCAGGCGCAGCTTCAGTCTGCAATTCGGCTGTCTCTTTTTCTGCTTCGTTCCCATTATCAGCTTCCTTACCAGCATTGTCAACAATATCATCTTCTTCAAATTCCGCTCCAGTATCCGCTCCCTTTGGTCCAGCTAGTACTCTCCCAGATTTCAAGGTTATTGCCTTGCATTGCGGGTTCTTTTCCGCAGTGCTAGGCAATGTTCCTTTGTCCCTTTTCTGCATCTCATTAGCCATCTGTGTAACTTGGGTCTCCACATTTCTGATGGAGGCCTGCAGTTGATTGTTGATCTCTTTCTGACTAGTGATGAAATCAGTCATCAGATTCTCAAGCCTTGAAGGAGGCTTTTGATTCTGATTCTGATTTTGCTGCTGATTCTGATTCCACTGGCCTTGGTTTGGGACAAACTGAGGCTGGAAATTCTGATTGGGCTGAAAGTTCTGGAAATTCTGAGGCGGCCTCTGCTGGATCTGAGGTTGGAAACCTGGATTCTGAAAATGTTGGCCCCTGTTCTGATTGAATCCCTGATTCTGCTGAGGGTTGAACTGTTGTTGCTGTGGCTTGTTCAAGAGATGTGAGTTCAAGGCGTTGTTGTTTGAATAAGACAAATTCGGGTGTCTATTTGGAAAAGCTCCTGCATAGTTACAACTCTCAGCTGTGACTTGCTCGCATGTGTCAGTTGCATGAGCACCTTGACACAGTCCACAGATCACATCAGTTTGCTGTCCCTGCGCAGAACTTCCAACTCCTTGATTCACAGATAACGCTGCCACTTGCTCTTGAAGCTTTTCAATGTCTGACTTCTCTACTGTACCTACAACACACAAACCACGAGGGGGAGTGGGATTACCATCATCAGTTAGAACAGAACGGTTGACACTCATGGCTTCAATCTTTGCCCAGGCTTGGTCCATTGGTATGTAGAGCAAATGTTGACCACCGGCAGCATCAAGCATGGATTTCCATGCTGGGGTCAGACCACTGTAGAACTTTCTCAGTCTCTCCCAGTCATGGAAACCATGTTGAGGACACTTTCTGAGTAGGTTGAAGAATCTTTCCTTTGCATCATACAAGGACTCGTCTGGTTTCATCTTGAATTCCGCAATTTTGGAGCGGCATTCATCCACCTTGGACTCCGGGAAGTATTTTGCTAGGAAGTTTCTGATCACGTCTTCCCATGTAGACTTCTGATTTACGGGCAGTGACTTGTACCATGTTCGTGCTCCGCTTGTCAGAGAGAAGGGAAATAGCCTTAGTCGAATGGTGTTTGCGGGTACATCACGATTTTTGATCGTGTCACACAATTCTAGGAAGGTTTGCAGGTGATCATGGGGATCTTCATGACTTGCTCCGGCAAACTGGTTGCTCTGGACTAGATTGATTAGGGCCGGTTTCAGTTCGAAATTCCTGGCCAAGAATGGAGCTTGTCCAGGAATGTTCAGATATGGTTCTAAAATCGGCTGCATGTAATCAGCAGCAGCTGCTGCTTGATGATTGTTCTCAGGCCCGCCTTGGTATTGCTGTGGGTAGTAGTTCTGAGGCATGAAATAGTTCCTCGGATCATTGAAATCATTCGGATTCGGGGGATTCTGATGGGGGTTGTGGTATTGCTGATTCTGTTGGTTTGGGAAATTTTGCTGATTTGGTTGGTTTTGGTTGTTTGGTGGGTTTTGGTTCAGGTTGGGAGGAGGTGCCTCGAAGTGCTGCTGCTCCATGTTTGGTGGATTCCCACCTCCTTGTATGATCTGGGGAGGGGGATCATCCAAATCATCATGATCAGCATCTTCGGGGTCTTCCTCAATGTTGTGAAGTGGGGGATTGGGTTGAATGATTGGTGGGATGTCAGGGTTTGCCATTTCGGAGATATCGCTGCTGGTGCTTGGCGAAAGTAATGCCTGTCGTTCCCGTTCCCTTCTTCGTTTAGTCTCCGCCCTAAGACGTCGAGCTGTCTTTTCTATCTCGGAATTAAACGGGATCTCGGCTGGCGTCTGCTTCCTCCTTTGCATAGAACAACGGCTTCAACAATGACAGTACCTGCACAATCCCCAGGTTAGAAGTGGTTCTGAAGGTGAATATTTATAATTATATGTATAGGCTACTCTAGGAGCAATGAGGAATGTAATTCTCTAAATAAAACGGCGCTGCATCCTCCCCGGCAACGGCGCCATGAAACTTTTGACAATTTCCGTCCCACGAGCTTTTTCTAAAATACACCAGGTTAGATTTATTACAAGAAAAGAGTTATGATTCACGGGAACGGGTTTAGGGATACATCAAGATTGTTAGTCTTTTTATTACTCAAGTGTGGTGCTTTAATTTCAAATGGCGCTGTGGTCCTCCCTGTCATGAAATGTTGACAAATCTCATGGCACAGCCGGGATAGATTGACCTTCAGCCTGTCACACTGAGGATCCCCGGCAGGTATGCCATGATACTTCCCATCAATTCTTGCCATGAGAGTTCCTGCCATGAAACTTTTGGCAAGTTCCCACTGCATGAGTATTTTCCGAAAAATCATGATCCTGGTTTAAGTTTTATTAATGAAACCAATTTATGATGGCGGAGTTGTGATTAGGGATATATTTATAAGTAGTCATGTTTTTATTGCTCGTGTTTAAGAAACTGTGGCCCGAAAGCGCACGGTGTCAAAAATTGCAGTAATTTATAGTAAGACCGGATCGTTCACTGGAGGATGTGCGATAGAAGCAGGTCCCACGTCGTTTTACTAGATTTTCCATTCGTATTGCTCAATAGGTTTGAAAGATGATTAATATCTACTGACGGGAATTTAAACTAGATCTAGAAAACAGTTAAATTAATCTACAAAGCAAATAAATCTATTCTAGAGAGCGGATGAGAATTATTCTAGGAATGCGGTAAACGTTATCTATGAAAGCAGGGAAAAGGATCATTGTGCCAACCGTGAAGTTGAGTCACAATATAGACAGAAAGGACATGAAGGAAAGAATGAAAGTTGGACAAGAGCAAAATATAGCAATATTAAACTTCCATTTTCATACGCAGATCTTTGTTTGGGATAATTCTATCAGATAGCTAATTCTCATGCTCTCAATAAGGCTTTCCCTTTAACAGACAGGTACTTGCAATATGAGTTTACATGTTCTTAAGACCTCAAATTCTAAGATACCACGGATTCGTAACTGCCCTGGCCTGGGTATGTTACTTCATCTGTGGTGGAAAAGCAACACCCGACACATCATTTATTGAAATGCCAAGTACCACTATCATTCTCCCATGTCACACCCAAAGATTTGAATCAAGCCCTAAACTATCCCTTAACTGTCAATCCTAGTAGCAGTTACACAACTCTCAATACAACCGAGTGACCTCTAATGAAAGCGGTTAAAAGAAAGCGGTAAAGAAAGCATTTAAAATCCTATCACTCGGAGGTTTTGAAAATCTGACCCTGGTAGTAAAAGACAGCTCCCCATCAGAATGAAGGAGTATGGATCAAGAATTCCCGGCTCTCAGTGGACCACTAGTGTGTTCACTTTCCTCCGGGTGATTATGAGATACAAACTAATGAAACGACCTAATAAATCAGTTCGTTCCGGATGCACTCACTCAGGACTCAAAAGTAGGCTTTGGCAGAAGAAGATAGCAGTTGAAAGAAAACTCAACCCTATCTTGGAAAATAACCAAGGCCTGAATGATGTTCCTCTAAGATTATTTACTACACTGTATTTGAATCCAAGTGGACCCCATCTCGGTGTAGCACTTAATCTTACATTTCCATCAACCAGCAATTTTGGAAAATAATGGATTTGAAAATCATTCCCTGTCAGGTACTAGACTCTCAGTTAAAACACAGACCCTTTCAGTCTAGACGAGACCTAATCGCTGAATCTGCTTCTTAATTCCCAAAATATAACCCTTGATAGAATATGAATTAGTCATAACTGAAGAATTTATCCCTTACTCAGATCCGGATTTTATAAAGAGATTTTTATTGGAAATTTATAAAGCCATATCTGTTTAAGATCTAGACTTCTATTGTCCAAGGGAAGGATCCCAAAATAATTACAGACCACAACAGTACATAATATTATCATGCATAAGGATATATGGAAGTGTAAAATTAATTGACCCAAAATATAGAAGCGGGTCTAGACAGAAGGTGAAACACAGAATGGAATGGTCAAGGTACCAAAGTAATGGCAGAATGATCAGGTGGACTGTAAACATCTACTGTCCAATTTCCCAATCACTCGGATGGAGCGAATTTAGACAGTTTAGACCCTGTAATGGTGGTGTCAACACCAGTTGGGCCTCCACTGTCTGTGAATTCGGATAAAAACCTACATGCTTCCTTTCTATAATGATCATCAGTTGGCATTGACTGATGCCAACTGACTCCCACTACAGATTGGAATTTGGGTTTGGAAATTAAGATAACAAGAATAAAACTGTATCTGGATGGAAGTCAGTCGAGCAGCTATTATAACCCCGGATGGGCGAACCGCCAAGGCTTCCACTGACAGCCCTTCAGACCATGCAAAATAACAATTAGTAACTAATACCCAGAATACGAGCTAGTTATCCATGAGGGAGTACCTGCCAACACTATTCTGATGTATTCTTTACTAATGGTTCCACACAACACACAAAGACAAAATAAATAAGAAGCAAAAGGAGATCCATTGTATGAGAGACATTGGTTTCTCATGCAAGGTTGTGGGTTGGGTCCACATTTGATGGTCTTAAATAATCCTTCCTACCATAATTAATTACAGTCCAGATTATCTGTTTAAGCCATCAGGATTTTGTTTATACAAGAGTGTTTTAATGGCAATTGAACAAAGGTCCTTTAATCATGATGATTGTTGAAGTTTGATTATTGCTAATCTCAATCTTTAATCATTAATGAGTCAAGGGTTCAATCAGTTAAGTGATGCCAATGGAGAATCAAAATTTGGGCAGCATAACACCCTATATTGCAATTCCAGAATGTTACATCCTAACCCGTGGGGCTATGATGTGAGTGTTGCAATATAAAATAGGGAGAGGATGAAATTTGTTTGAGATCAAATAGAGAGAGAAACCCTTGTCGCGATATCATAAATTCTGTCGCGGACCGAGATCCGCGACATGGACATCCCGACAAGTTTTTAGAATTTTTGGCAGCATAACGCCTCTTTGTCGCTATGCAAGGTTTTGTCGCGGAACGTGGCTCCGCGACAAGGGTGACATCGCGACAAAGTGTTTTCATAAAATTCTAAAGCATTTGAACCTTTGTCGCTATGCATGGAGATTTTGTCGCGGATCGTGGTTCCGCGACAAGGTGTTCCGCGACAAAGTGTTCAAAGATTAAGAAACATGGCATAATTTTTCTGTCTCGGAATGGGATTTTGTCGCGGAACGTGGCTCCGCGACAAGATGATTCCGCGACAAGAAGCCATGAAGACAACATGCAAGAGTTTGGCTCCTTTGTCGCTATGCATGGACTGTTTTGTCGCGGAACGTGGCTCCGCGACAAGGTATTCCGCGACAAAGGGTTTTAAATATGGAGACAAGTGTCTTGAAACACCCTGGTCGCGGAACAGCCACTCTGTCGCGGAACGTGGTTCCGCGCCAGAAGGCGGTTGGCGCCCAAGGTGGTTCAGGACAAAAGTCAGAAAAAGCAGAAATGAACAGTGGCATGCAAACAGCGTGATCTCACCCTATTTCAGATCAAAAAGCTATTCTAAGTTAAAAGTAAGCAAGAAACATTCAAAATGAGGAAGAACATGCTTAAACAAAAATAACAAGACTGGGCAGGATACTAAAATAAAGCATGAGTCCTAATCTAGGGTTTGATCACACATCCACACAACATTATCCATAATAAGCCAACAGTAAATATAAAAATAACAAAATGGGGGTCAAATAACCCCGAAATGAAAAAGAAAGCATAAATCCATGGGGTGTGAGACCCATTTCATGATTTGGGACACAAATGATGAATGTTTTCCCATATTATTGAAGAGGTGTTGTTAATACCCATGATTTGGGTATTACAAACCCTAAAACAAGAGTTTAGAAAACAAAACATAGTATAAAAATGGCTATCTAAGCACTGTGAAAGTAAAACACTAATCTAAGCTAAACTAAGTGCAAAAATTAAATAATACAAGAAAATAAACCTAAACTACTCTACCTAAGAGAGGACTCCTACTGCTTGCCTTCAAGAACCTCTAACAAAATTTCAACCTTCCAACCAACCCTTAGCTCATGGGAGACACCTCATATTTATAGAAGTGTAACCCTAAGCCCATGGGCCTTGATTCTAGCCCATTGTGTCTTAAGACATCACACACATCACAGCTTTGTCTCGGAACATCAAGTTGGTCGCGGAACACGCTGCATGTGGCAAGGCTTCTCGACTGGGTCTTGTGTCTCTATTTGTGCATCTTGGTCGCGGAGTGGTCCTTTGTCGCGGAACAGTGCATCGCGACAAAGGTATCGCGCCAGGGGCTTGGATGGTCTCCTCTTCATTTGGGGCCAGTTGGTCGCGGAGCATGCCTTTGTCGCGGAACACTGCATCGCGCCAAGGGCTTCTGCGACAAAGGTCTTCCTGGGCCTGCTGGATTGGGCCAGAGGGGCCGAAAATATTCTTTTTGTGGGCTTTTCTATCTTTTTCCCATCTTTTTGTTTCCTTTTCTTTTTCTCATGTTTTTGGATTTTTCTAACATAAATATGTAATAAAATTACATATTTATGTCTTTTTCACACCAGCTTATTATTTTTACAATTATGCATAAATCAGTCCAATTCGACTGCTTTCTTACTTAATGTAAGACCGGAATGCGATCAAATGCCCGTTTAAGACACGGAAATGGATTGAAAATAATGGTCATTTTTGGCCATTATCATGGTGGAAGGAAGAGGTGTGTTCCAAAGGGGATTGTACATGGTAAGCCCACCAACGAAGGTGTTACTCAGCTGAAATGCCAGCGCAGCAAGAGGTCCGTGGTGGAGGAACGTGCTGGCAGGAAACTTGGGGGCCTTAGGGTTCGTTGTTGGGACTATCGTCAGCTTCCCGCCGGCATCCGCGGCACCCACCCTACTCGCCCCGATAAGGCAAGACGTGTCGGCTACAAGGCAAAACAGGGGTATGTGGTTTACCGTGTCCGTGTTAGACGTGGTGGAAGGAAGAGTCCGGTTCCAAAGGGGATTGTACATGGTAAGCCCACCAACCAGGGTGTTACTCAGCTGAAATTCCTGCGCAGCAAGAGGTCCGTGGTGGAGAAACGTGCTGGCAGGAAACGTGGGGGCATTAGGGTTCGTTGTTGGGAGTATCGTCAGCTTCTTGCCGGTGTCCGCGACACCCACCTTACTCGCCCCGATAAGCCCAGACGCCTCGGCTACAAGGCAAAACAGTGGTATGTGGTTTCCCGTGTCCGTGTTAGATGTGGTGGAAGGAAGAGGCCAGTTCCAAAGGGGATTGTACATGGTAAGCCCGCCAACGAAGGTGTTACTCAGCTGAAATGCCAGCGCAGCAAGAGGTCCGTGGTGGAGGAACGTGCTGGCAGGAAACTTGGGGGCCTTAGGGTTCGTTGTTGGGACTATCGTCAGCTTCCCGCCGGCGTCCACGGCACCCACCCTACTCACCCCGATAAGGCAAGACGTCTCGGCTACAAGGCAAAACAGGGGTATGTGGTTTACCGTGTCCGTGTTAGACGTGGTGGAAGGAAGAGTCCGGTTCCAAAGGGGATTGTACATGGTAAGCCCACCAACCAGGGTGTTACTCAGCTGAAATTCCTGCGCAGCAAGAGGTCCGTGGTAGAGGAACGTGCTGGCAGGAAACTTGGGGGCCTTAGGCTTCATTGTTGGGAGTATCGTCAGCTTCCCGTCGGCGTCCACGTCACCCACCTTACTCGCCCCGATAAGCCCAGACGCCTCAGCTACAAGGCAAAACAGAGGTATGTGGTTTCCCGTGTCCGTGTTAAACGTGGTGGAAGGAAGACGCCAGTTCCAAAGGGGATTGTACATGGTAAGCCCACCAACGAAGGTGTTGCTCAGCTGAAATGCCAGCGCAGCAAGAGGTCCGTGGTGGAGGAACGTGCTGGCAGGAAAATTGGGGGCCTTAGGGTTCGTTGTTGGGAGTATCGTCAGCTTCCCGACGGCGTCCGCGTCACCCACCTTACTCGCCCCGATAAGCCCAGACGCCTCGGCTACAAGGCAAAACAGGGGTATGTGGTTTCCCGTGTCCGTGTTAGACTCGTCGGCGCTGGTGCACTGGAATGGAATAATTATTATCATTATTATTAATATTCTTTTACTATTGTTTGTAGAATAATTATTATAATGTATTTTTAGTTTTAATACTAAAAATATAATTATTAATATAAATATTAAAATTATTCATTATTATTATTAATTTAGTAATAGCAAAAATTATTTTGACTATATTTATTACTTTCTCTTTTGTTATAATAATAAATATTTTTGATTAATAATTTTCTCTAATAATATTGTAACAAAGATAAAATAATTATAATTATGAAAGGATTATATTATCATTAATAATTGTCCACTGAAAGGCGCTCCAGCTCTTTGAATCTGCAAGGCCATACTGAATGTCCCGAGAGGAGTAATATTTGGAATGTCACAATCATCACATTCTTCCTGATGCAGTTATTGTGCTTCCAGTGACGGTCGTTACCAATGCCGCACATGCCAAATGTTGTATTTTCCAATACCTTCCATACAAATAGAAATTTTCACTGCCAACTTGGAACACTAATCTGCAGTTAAACATCCACAATATATAAGCCAATAGTCTGAATAATAATGATGATGATGATGATGATGATAATAATAATAATAATAATAATAATAATAATAATAATAATAATAATAATAATAATAATAATAATAGTATAGATTTGTTATGTGAAAAACTGTAAAATTACCTCTAGTGAACTATTGTTGGGAATTCATCCTAGTAGCTCAATTTAACTCCCTTCGTTGATTACTCTCTGCAGCCTTCTGCACCATATGCAACCGAAATTAATGGTGCTATCTACGGTGCTGGTGGCTATGATGGGTTTTTATCCTCTCGGAAAGCCGAATCTTCAAGCTCTGTGATGTAAGATTTGAGCTTGATGCATGCCTAGTGTTTAACCTGTCGCAACACGACCGTTGTGGGACTGGCTATACTCATGCTACACGAAAGGAGTAATATTTAGAATGTCACGATCACTACATTCATCCTGATGTAGTGATTGTGCTTCCAATTAGGGTCATTACCAATGCCGCCCATTCCAAATGCTTCCAAATGTTGTATCTCCAGCCACTGAAGTTGAACACCAAAACCCTGAATTGGTTAGAAACTTCTCCCCAACTTCTCAGGTTGTGGAAGTTGAAGATACATTATAGTTGGATGAGTCTTCTCAAATTGAAAGAGATTTGGAATTACAGAGCAGATGCATGGACATAGGGTCTTTAAATAGAGTTGCCCAAGATTCAGGTGCCCATATGTCCTCCATCTCCCTATCCCCAACGGTTAAATTGAGGGGTACTACCACCCACCAAGGCTTGCCCCTCTGAATGTTCTACGGTCCTAGTGCACCCGCTTCCACTTTGACCCTTATGCAATGGGAGGTGGTTCGAACCGTCGTCATTACCAATGCCGCACAGGCCAATGTTGTTGTTACAAACGTCGTCCATGTCCAAATGTTGTATTTGGGCAATACCTACAAGTAAACATTACAAAATAATATTAATAACGGCGATCAATACATTTTTGTAATATTAATGCTAATAATATGAATAGTAATAATAAAATTAATACGACTAATACCACTTTGGCCGCCTGAGTTGATATTGCGATCAAACCGCTGCTAGCTTTTTCCTCTGGCATCTCGCATTGTACACTGAAAGGCGTCATGTAACTGAACCACTCAGCAGGTAACTTCATGATGTCAATGATGCCGTTCAATTTCCTCCACTTTCTGCATTTGTCACATTACACCCACTCATGGTCTGGTTTATATAGGGGATTTCCCTTTTTCAGGTGGATCTTTATGAAGGTAACTGCGACGCTGAGTTTATATTGTGATCAATCCGCTGCTAGCCTTTTACCATGGCATCTCGCATTGTCCACTGAACCGCTCAAGTTTAATTTGTTTTATTTCACTTATATATTTCTTAGTTTCTCAATCTTTGTTTTTATTTCTAATTTTCTGTTCATTATATTATAAATTTGTTTATATAAATATGAAGATAAAATTTGTTTATGTTGAGTTCAACAAAAGTGATAATTAAGGAGTATATAAATATTACAAATAATTTAAAACATCTGTAACTAATTTATTAGATAAGAGGGCCTAATATTTTCATTAGAACAGGGCCACAAATATTGATTAGACGGCCCTGGATTAAATCCCATGAATTAACACAATATATTCAATGCTTGCCCTTACATAATCAAGGTCTGTAAATCACGTAAATTGAACATGTAATTAACCTTGATCATAAGATTGATGTGCCAGCCTTACTTATTATGGGCTTATTTGGAAATTAGCTGATTACGTCAGTAATAAATTGGTCAAAATTAAATGTTTGACAATTTTGATAACTGGAGTTTTGTCAAATGTTCAAACCCGATGAATGAACCTCTCCACCATATCTTATATGTATTGCAGGTTGACTGGAGTTTGAAGTCTGGATAATTCGTTGACCAGCCCAACGGTTCTTTGTGGATATTTTACTAACATTCCATGCAGGTTGTCCATTCTCATAATAAGCAAAGAATCACCAATGGAAAAGATATCAAGATATTATGGAAAGTAAACCTTTCTTACCTTAAAAAGCTGCTGGATCATTTTAAATAGGGACAACTGCATTCCTCAAACATATATATCTCTTTTGAGCAGACGAAAAAGATATACAGAAAACATCCAGAGCATTTGAGTAAAAAAGAGTTAGGCGATGCCTTGTTTGGTACCGAGCCTTGGACAGATCGAGGTTCGAAGATTGTGTTTGTAGCCCTTTGAGTGATGTTGGTAAAAACACTCACGGGGATTGTTCAAGGCATGTACTAGTGATACCCGCGCTTGATTCAAACACATCTATTGGAGGAGTTGATTCACAAGTGGGATTGCTTTGGGGAATTGGATAGGAGGGAGAAAGCCTACACCAAACCAGAGACATTTTGGTCATCACAATTATCAGCTTGGCGATTGGAGTGAAGATGTACTTAAGTTTTTACTTATATATGTGGTTGTATACCATTGTTCAAACACATAGTGAACACCCCCCTGTCTTTATTTATTTTTTATGCTTGTTTATAATTTCCGTTGTGCTTGATTATTGATATCATTAATCTGTTTATTCGTTGTGTGTGATAGAACATTAATCTGTTTTGTTTTGGAAGAGGTAATGTAGAAATTGGAAATTTTAGTTATAAGTCCATGTTTTATAGATGTGTATGTATTTTAGTGTTTGTTGGAAATTATCTGATGGAGATGAAATGGGGGAAAAATGAACGAAGAAGGAATGGTTAAGGCTTTTGTACTTTCTGGTTTGAGTTGCATTGAATTTTTACAAAGAAATTAATTTATCTACTGCCATTGGATTCGAATCTCATAAGTGAGCTTATCTAGCTTGCCTAAATGAAAGAAATTTTATTGGATAACCTTAAGTTTGAAGATGATCTATAAACTTATGTGCCATTAAAAACAGAAAATGAGAGGAATTATAAAGTTTAGATGCATGTGAATTCATGTAAAACTAGGTAAACTAATAAATGTTGGAGCATCAGTGTAGCACCACTATATAAGAACTGTTTTGTATGAGATCTTCAAATAACTTCTTAAAGTTTGCATTGATATTTACACTTTTAGGTGATGTGTATATTTATTTTAATTAAAAGTGGAACACTAAAGTTGGAATTGGATTGAAACTTGAATCTTTGTATTGACAGGAAAAAATTACAAAATTGTTTTATCACTTTATTACTTTTTTTTTGGTAAACAATGCCTAATCTCAAGGCGGCTTGAACAAGGAAGAAACGTAACAAAGAAAAATAAATTAAAAAATGCAATGAAAGAAAAACTCGAACAGGCGTCTAAGCGCGCAGAATTCCATTACCAACTTGATCTTCATGCACCAACTGATGAATATGATCCAGCGGAAAGGCCCATGTGGTGAAGAAATGCTCCTCACTGCATGCTAACTTAGCCAAAGCATCCGCCACTCTATTGCCTTCCCTATAAATGTGACGAAACATACAACTCTCAAACACAGCCTGTCTGTCCCAAATAGCTTTGATGAGAGGCCAAAGTCGATGCCTTGTATTACTCAACTTGGAGATCAAATTGAAGGCCTCCAACGAATCTGTATAACACGTTACCTATTTCTCTCCCAAGGAAGCCGCCAGCTTCAATCCATACAAAACACCAAAAACCTCCAGCTCAAGAATGTCCCGAGCCCTTAGTTGCCCCCCTACAGTGGCCCTCCACGACCCATCCTTAGCTCTACACATGGCTGCAAAACCACTTTTCCCTTCCTCCTTCTGGACACTACCATCCGAAATGGATTATAGTGCCCTCATCACCTCCCTCTGACCACTGAACCACCATCGCCTCGCGAGAACCTTTTTTGTAGCCACCATCCACCCTAACCAGCACTGCCTCCATCCACCGAACCTCCCTCGCTAGCTTCTTGAGGTTATTCTTTCGCCCTCTAAACACCCTCTTGTTTCTTTCAAGCCAAACAACCCAAACACCTGCAACAAAAACTTGCTTCCAAGTACGAACCATATACTGAAGCCAATGTCTAACCTCATCCTGTTCAAGATCCGGCATGTGAAAAACATCCCGCACGCCCAGGGCCCTCCAAACTCCATGCGTCCATGTACATTGAAATAAAGCATGTCGCCTGTCCTCCTCTTTCGTGCTGCATAAGTGACACAACTGCGATGTCGCAACTTTCCTGTGATATCGAACTGCATTAGTTGCCAACGACCCATGTGATATAAGCCAGAAAACATGACCAACTTTTTCCGAAATATTCGAACTCCAAATCCACTCCCATCCATTACTACCATCGTTGTCTCTTCTTATATAATCATACCCCGATTTCGTGGTGTACTCACATGACACATCCAACCTCCAGTGCATAACATCCGTTGATCTATCCATAATCAACGGGCACGGAGACCCCTCTATTTCATGCTTAAGCTCCTCCGACCACCAAGAATATAAACTACTCAAGGACCATTTCCCATTACTCACCACATCTTTGAGCTTGGCATTCACATCATTATAATGCACAAATGGCATTAGAGGAGCTAAATAAGTCCATTTCCACCAAGGCGAATACCACAACGAGCTTTGGCCATTGCCAATACGAACTCCAAAACCCTCCCTATATTCCCCAACCAACTTAACTAAAGTCCTCCAGGCCCTAGTCGAGCGGTTGTGCAGTCTAGTAAATTCCCTCTCATTACAACCATAACGACCTTTCATCCATTTAATCTAGAGCTTGTCCTTGCTCATCATAAGCTCTCCCAGCTTCTTACCATATAGAGCGAAATTCATATGCTTCGGTTGTCGCAATCCAAGACCACATTCTCTTCTAAGCCGAGTTACCTTCTCCCAAGCAACTAAATGCAAACCTTTACCCGTGCACCTTTCCATATCCACCTACGAATTTTCTGATCAATGCGATTAAAAACCATCATCGAAAGCTCATGCACTTGCATGCAATATGTGGGTAACGATGCGAGCACTGATCTAGCAAACATTACCCTGGCCGCCCTATCAAGAAATGTCGCCGCCCAACCATTCAATCTGCCATCAATCCGATTAAAAATACCATCATAATGGGATAACCTCATCATACCTTGGACAATCGGAAAACCCAAATATTTTCCTGAAAACGGCGCAATGACTATACTAAGATGCTCGACAATCCACCCCTTTTCCTCCTCCGAAGCTCCACACGACACCAAGGCAACAGACTTGTCGTAATTCATCCTTAGCCCTGAGTTATCTCCAAACCTCTTCAGCACCTGTCCAACACAAATTATGCTATCCTCTTCTAATTCTGTACAAATTATAATATCATCCGCGAACATCACATGAGAAACCGCCACACCCCAGCACTACTCTGAATTGGCCGCCACCTACGCCTCTCAACTGCCTCCATAATCAATCTTGAAAGTTTTTCCATAACTATAACAAATAGATAAGGGGGCAGTGGATAGCCCTGCCTCAATCCCCTCCCCGACTGAATAGCTTCCAAAGGCGACCATTCCATATGATCGAAAATGAAGATGTACTCACACATACCACTGTGAGTTCAAGCAGGGGCAGTGGAAGTCCCATCTCCATAAGACAGTCACGAAGGAATCCCGAACTTACCGAGTCGTAGGCCTTAGCCAAGTCAATCTTCAGAAGAGCCCCTGAGTAGCTGATAAGAATTTATTACCTCTCTAAACTCTTCGGCCCTTTCTGGTAAGAACACCCCTCCACTTACCTCTTCGTCATTCATGATCTCATTCCAGTCGCACATTACCATCCACGGCCCAGAAATACTCGAAGCAAGTTTCTCAAGGTTAATCCAGCCATCTTCGTTGATAATTAGGGTTACCATAGATGAATATAGCCGTCCATACAATGGCTCCCTACCTTAATTCGATACTCACCATCCTAATCCGCTCATATACTATGTTACACTGACATCCACATCTACGTGACTTGAAGACCCAAAGACCCCCGTCACGACCTATAGTTTCCTGGATATATAGTGCCTCATACCCCAATCTCCAAAATAGCATACGAACTCTCTCATATTTCCCATCTGACTCCAAGATGCATAAGATGTCCGGTTGATTCGATCTTATGCAATTAGCCAACCAACGTTGGAATTTCTCCCCCATCAACCCCTGTACATTCCACGTCAAAACCTTAAAATCTTTAAAAGCCATATAAAAACTATAGAAGTGTAGAACCGACCACCCCGAGCTACTGCCCTTCCTCCAGAGCGTCCGTCCAGCTTTCTGCTCTTGAATCCATGTCACTCTTGTAATCCATACCGACTGTAGGTTCTGTCCAACCTATCGCCAATACCTGATCCTGACCGCCAACATTGTCGAGGCTCACATTTGACGGCCCTTTCTCCAATCTGGTTCTCTTTGTCCCCTTGCCCGGCGCCTAGATACTGACAAACCCCAGGTCATTATCCTTTTTCTTTTGCATAATCACCAACGCAGACTTCTCATCCTTGACAGGGACCGGCCTGTTGTTATTTCCCGATGCCGGACTTCCCCCTCCTTCGTCTGAGACACATTCTCTTTGTCATCTTTCATCTCCTTTTCCCCCCTCCTTCTGCTTGTACACTTTCTCTTGATCAACCTTCCTCTCCTTCACCTTCTGAGGCTGCCTTCTCCCCCACCTTCCCATTGTGTTCCAATCCCCATACACCTTGCCTATTAGGTTGTCTGATTCAGGGACTTCCGAATGCCCACTAGTTTCCTCATGTGCCTCCCTACTAACACCCGCCTCATTATCTTCCTCATACATCTTAGCTTTACCCTTCTTTACTCTCTCTTCGTCTTCCCTACTCGCCTGATTCTGCCCATCCTTCTCCTTATCGCCTTTGAGTTTACAATCCCTGGAAAAATGGCCATACCTTCTACACGAATTACAGATTAAGTGAAGACCCTCGTACGCCACATGAATCCATCTGCCATTAACTATGAACTGCCCCAACACAGTCTCATTCAAATTCAATTCCACGCATACCCTAGTGAACCTCCCTCTCTCATGAGTCAAGGTCGTCTTATCAAATATCACCACTTCACCAATATCCGAAGCAAAGGCGTGGAGAAAATCTTCCTTATAATGCTCCACCGGAATCCCATCCGCTCCCACACCATCGTTCTGCTTACCTCTTCCGTAGTCGGATCAAACTCTTTTCTCCACTTCATGATTGACAGGTAGTGGTCGAATGACATCCACGGTCCCCCATTGATTACTCACTCACGATCCTCTGTCATACTGAATCTAACGATGTAATAACTGTAGTCTATGTCAATCAATTCCAGCGTACCAACACACTTCCACATCTTTGCTAGTCGCTTCTTTAACACTTTAAAAGGAATTCGTAATCCCATGGTCTTGACCACCAGTGCGTCTATCCATTCCCTTCCAACTTCCTCGTCCAACGCCTATTCAATCACGAAACTAGGAATGCGCTTATCCCCCCAACGTATTCTTTCCGTATAAGTTTCTCTGCAAGAAGATCCCTTTTCATCCTGACATTGTCCGCCGCGCCCATGTTGCTGTTCAGCGCATCCTTGAACGTCGAAAGCTTCGATCTTGCATGAGAAGAAGCAACAACCGCCGACTCTGCCTTGTCTCTCTCAGGTAAAACCCTAACCATCTTTTTTTATTCCTCGTTTCTATAAATATGGAGTAATTTATCACTTCATTACTTTGTAATTATCTATACACATTTTTATAGGTTCATATTTTTAGGAAGGTTTTGATTGCTACAAGATAGTTAGATATGAACCTGATTCGTCTCTGTTCTAAATTTAGGGAGACAATCCAGGTTCATTTACTTTGAATTCATATTTTTCATCAATTCATGTTTAACATCTGAAGATCACAATTTCTACCGCAATATATATATATATATATATATATATATCTTACAATGTCGATTGGCCTCGCTTCATTTTCTTTTTTCTTTTTTTTCTTCTCTTCTTTTGACCTTTCAAAATTTTAAAAGTAATTCATATGAGACAGCCTATTTCCGCATTTTAATTAATCAAGAGAGAATTGCAGTGCAGTCATGACTCAACCATTATTAATATACTTGCATTGCTACATGCATACTTGAGCGTAGTTATTTTCATGGAGTGATAATAGTTCAATGGAGAAACATGGGCGGCCAGGCTTCCAGGCATATTAATCTATTTACTTTAATTTGATATTTTTTAATTACCTATTTTAATTATGCAATTAGAATACTTTCTGATCTTATTTTATTTTGATATATTGAACTTCAATCCTCCAACTCAGATTGACGATGATGGTTGAGGTACTTAGTTAATTCCCTTTTTAATAGCTTTTGTGTGTCATCTTCAACATGTTCATTTTAGATGTCAATCACAGGTGTTTATGGGTTCGTATAAAGCATAGTTGTTAAGATTCCGATCCTGATCTTAGAATCTTACGATTATACGATCATACCTCTCTAAAACGATCCCGATCCTTGTAGGATCTTAAAATTAGTAAGATCTATATAAGATTCCGATCCTGATCGTAGAATATTACGATCTTATGGTCATATTACCTTAAACGCTTCTACGATCTTACGATCATACCCTCTTAAACGCAGAAAATTTTTGTAGGATTTTATAATTTGGGATCAAAGTACCTTCTATTCTTTAATTTTAAACTTAAGAACTTGTACTCCTTATGTATGATATGTAAAAAAAGTATAATATGCATGTATGTGGAAATATTTTATATTTAATTGTAATTTTTTTGTACTGCATTGTATTAATTAATTTACAAGATTTATAAACACACAAATTAATGCTTTTACTTGTTAGTATGCATAATTGAGTTTATACATTATTGAAATTTCATAAGATTTTAGGATCCCGATTCGATCCTACGATTACGATCTTGCAAAGATAAAAACGATCCATATAGGATCCCGATCTTAACAACCTTGGTATAAAGAGTGTATGCTTATAAACTGCAATCCAGATAGGGTAGGTTACCACATTATGTTCCAATCTACTGCCACATAAGAAATACAATTAAAAAGTAGACAAATGAGGATCCTGACCGGACCATTTAGATTTCATATTATATAGTAAATAATTAATAGTTCAACTATAAATTGAAGATCATGCCTTATGGAAATCAATGTCAGTAGCAGTCAGCAGGTGCAATATATCTACACTATTCACTTTAATCTAATGATATTTGTGCTCGCAAATTGTATTTGTAGAGAAAATATCAAACGTAAATACTAGGGATTTCACATTATGCACTAGGGAGGGATGGACAAATGCCTCTACAACAAGCAGCGACATGTCCAAATGTTTTTGATCCTAATAAAAGATAGAATGCATCCACAACAAGAAATAGTATGCATAAGGGTGTTAGATCTCAATAAAACATAAAATGATGTCTTTTGTGAACACTCTCAAGGCACAATACATCATACACTTATTCATATATATTTCAACTATTTGAACTGCAATTTTATATGTAATGTCACTGCATCATTGCTTTGAGATACTGAGGAGGTCATTCAGAACTTTATAGTTGCTCCATTCATATTTGAACTATTTGAACTGATGAGGCACAATACATCATACACTTATTCTTATATATCTCAACTATTTCAACTGCAATTTTATATGTAATGTCGCTGCATCTTTGCTTTGAGATACTGATGAGGTCATTCAGAACTTTATAGTTGTTCCATTCATATTTTTGTTGACCCTGAGAAAATGAAATTAAGAGGAATACATATTTTTAATTTCAAATGGACTGGCTTTCATTATTTGATGTGCAATGATTATTGATTGCCCTTTGTGGCTTTTTATCTTGGAACTAGGTTGAATTATAGTGAAATGTATAATCATATTTTGGTATTTAAAAAGACCTCCCATTCATACATGTTTATTTGGATCTTATCCTTCATTTTTATATATGTACTTGAATCTGTAGAACTACATTCATCAGTGCTCCTCTACCCTTAATTATCTTATATATTATTTTTTTTTCTTTACAGATCTAAGAAATAAGTTAAAATATTTGAACTCTGGTATGCTATAGTTAAACGGGGGCACCTGAACACTTTTAATTATAACAATCCCATAAAAAATATTGATTTTGTTTCCTAAAAAGTTAGGAATAAATCTCCCGTGCGCAGCGGACAAAAAATTCTAGTTATATATAAATTTGTCCATATTATAATTTTACTGCAATAAATATTTATAAGAATTTAAAAATGAACATAAAAATAAAGGATTAAACTAACTGAATGGGTAATTTGACTTAATAAACAACTTTATATTAGTAGTAAAGTAACTAGTTCTCAGGGGGAAAATTTAATGTGTTATGGGGTTAGAGAAAAAATTAATGGAAAAAAATGCAAAATCAATCAAAAATTGAAAAGTAAAAAATAAAAATAACGCTAATATACTTTGTTAAGTAGCGCACGAATATAGGGGAAAATTTACATACATGTTTAAAATTGTCTAGGGTGTGTTTCGCATGGAGTTTTTGAGAAATTTTGAGAGCTTTTAGTTCTGATTTTATATTAAAATTGTAGCTCCGTTCTGTACACTAGTTTTTGAGAGCTGTAGCTATAATTTGAAGCTCTACTAATAGAAACTACTGAAACTACCGAAGGTAGCATTCAAAAAAAGCTAGCAAGCTTATTTATGTCCAATTACAATTTTAACTCAATAACCAATCCACTACCCAATAGTCTACATAAATATTTGTCATTTTATATCATTTTATAAATTTTATGACAACTACAGCTAGTTATACCAAACATTTAAATAAAACTGACAGCTACAACTCTCACAGTTTTTTACAGCTCCAGCCCGCAGCTACAACTCCATGTGCAGAACAGACCCTAGATCTATCTAAACCACATGTTTTTAGACAAAGCAAATACACTACAAGAAATCTGGATTTTAGCTACCGGTATCAGCGACCGAACTTATGCGGTCGTCTAGGCGATAGGAAATCGCTTGTCGTACAAATAAAATTATAGAGAGTATAATACATTCTAATACCATGCGATTAGACGATTTATAAAAAAAAAAAATTAAATTAAAGTTAAACAATCAAGAGTAATATAAAAGAAGTCCTAACATGACACAATCAAAGGGACCGAGGGAGTACTTTGATGACAAATGGCGCAAAACCTTTTGCTTCTTGACCCAACCATTCACGCCTTGTGTAGGAATAAATTGGCCTTGTCCATTCCATTATGCATCGTACTTTTACAACACCACACATTACACATATAAATGCAGCCATGCGTGCCCATAACCCCTGCAATCAAGTAGTCAACTTGAAAGAGCTATAGACCCAATAACTTGGTGAATCTATTGGCGCGGTTTTGGGACCACTAGCCATCCGGTATAATTGATGATAACGGGTAGTGATTATTTTGTCCCTTTTAAATAGTAAAAAGCTTTTTTATCCGTACTATAATAAAAACTCTTTTTTTGCCCCCTATGTATTTTGCCGAGAGAAGCAAGCGAGACTCACCAATTCCACGACTCGGCGATAGCCGAGAGAGGCTCACCTCGAGGCGAGATAGACTCGGCCCTAACCGAGTGAGTCTCGATGCAAGTGTCATCGAGACACAATGCAAGTGTCACCAAGACTCGGCGATAGCCGAGAGAGTCTCAGTCGAGCCGAGAGAGACTCGGCGAGGGCCGAGAGGGACTCGGTACTAACCGAGACTCGGTTCTGCTGATTTAGTCTCTTTACGTACCGAGAGAGTCTCACCAACTGGACATTTCTCTTTGTGCAAGACTCGCCAATGGCTGCGAGACTCGAAAATAGCCGAGTTTGCCTCGCCTATAGCCGATTTAGTCTCGCCTATACCCGAGTGTCACTCTGTGTTTCGAGTTGATTAAGGTGGTTGAGCATTAAATTAAGAATTTAAGGTTGGTGTAATGTTGTTGAACATTTAATGTCAAAATTTGAATTATAATTCGACGAACTGTGGGGTTTTGTGGTTAAAAAAAAAAGTTCATGCATAATGCTTGTGTTCAAAAAAAGTTCATGCATACAGCTTGTGTTCAAAAAAAAATGTTAAACCACTAAAAAGATATGGAGAAAATGTTCGAAGAGTTTGCATCATCGTCATCACCAATGCCCCCCTATCGTGGAGCAGAGGTATCTTCATCGTCCACTCTTTACGATAGTATTTTTGGAACACCTTTTATTAATGTCGATGGAGTTTATGAGAATGGAGAAAATTGTGGAATGGGAAAAAATATATCCTTTGTTGAAGATAAGGAAGAAAAAGTATTTGGTGGCAATAATGTTCGTAGGGAGTACAATGATTGTATGTTCATGAACGATGTAGTAGTTGATGATGGCAGGGATGTTATGTTTATGCATGATGAAATTGTTGCTGATGATAGTGATGATATGTTTAAGAATGATGTAGTTGTTGACGATGGTAGAGGTGTTGGTGAAGAAATTTATGATGATGATGATAATGGTAGAGAAGATGACAATGGGGAAGATGTGGATGAGGAAGTAGAGGATTCGGAAGATGAGGAAAAAATGTGGGAGGAGATCCAAGATTTCTATGATTCGTGTCCATTCGTATGTCGATCTAGAGGACTAAATGATCCGTTAATAAAATCGGAACACACGTCACGAATTCCCGAAGTAGAACCATGCAGATACTATGATGGAGGAGATGGGAACGCAGCAGTTGGCTCCCGGCATGGTAGGTGGATATTGCCCGAGCAGCCTGATTTTGTACCTCCGGTGGATCTTACCGATGAACGCTTTGATCCGTATGGGCGACAAGTTTTGGGCATCGGATCACTCTTTCCGACGAAGGATAAACTGAAGAAAGCAGTGGTGCAATATCTACTTGGAAACAATCTTGGGTTCCGGACTGAGAAATCTGAACCGTCTCGGTATTGGCTGAAGTGTCGACACGGCGATTGTGCTTTTAAATTACGAGCAGCCGGATCATCCTCTACTTGGAGAGTGTATCAGTTCGTGGAGCATACGTGTGAGTTCAACCCGACGATGGGAGCATCACACACATTACCGGCCCGGCAGGTAGGTGAGATCATTGCAAATAAGATAGTGACGAAAGGGCAATTTATGATACCGGAAGCAGTGCGAAAGGAACTCCTGGATACATACGGATTACGGGTTAGAAATACCATCATATATACTTAATTTTAAAATATATTTTTTATTTTATCTGTTATTTAAAAGTAATTAAATATTTGCGAATTTGTTTATTACAGGTTAGTTATGCAATGTGCCGCAGAATTAGAGACTACGGAATTGAAGCCACATATGGTTCCGAGGACCAGTCTTTTGAGGATTTGCCTAAGTATCTTTATGTGCTGCAGCAAGCTAATCCCGGTACAATTGTGGATCTAATGGTCGACGAAATAACCAATCAGTTTAAGTACGCATTTATGGCGTTGGGGGGGTCCATTGATGGGTTTTCCAGTGCAAGACCATACATCGCAGTAGACGCAACTCACTTGAAGTCAAAGTATCGAGGAGTATTATTTGTTGCCGTGACTAAGGATGCTAATAACCAAATATTTCCACTTGCATTCGGTATTGGGGATGTGGAGGATCTAGATTCGTGGACATGGTTTATGCAACATTTGAAGCAAGCACTGCCCAGCCGCAGAGGGATGTTGATAGTATCAGATGGATCAGCATCCATTCGTGGAGCTGTTGTAGAGGTATTCCCGGACGCGCATCATGCCCTTTGCGTTTATCATATTCAGAAAAACCTTGCGAAGTATGGGACACATGTGGTTGAACTGTTTAATCGTGCTGCGAGATCCTACAGTGAAGTTGATTACAACAAAATAATGGCAGATCTGGAAGGATACTGTGCAGCAGCAGCTCGACACCTAAAGATTTCAGTTGGTGAAGAACGATTTGCTCGCGTGAGATGTCCGGTACTATTTTTTAAAAAAATTTATTATTATTTCTTCAAGCATTCTTATATTTTTTTACTTTTTTTTAATGTTGACTAGTTTCTTTACAACAAATAAAATTTTTAATTACAATTAGAATTTTTTTATAAGCTAACTATTTAAAATTTTTAAATATAAACGTTTAAAATTTTTTAAACGTTTAAAAAAATTCTTTAAACGTTTAACAGTGTATGAACATGTATTAATTTTTTTTCCATCACATTAACATGTATTAATTTGAACGTAAGTATTATATTCCCTCACAATATTTATTTTTTAAGTTTAAAATTTCCAGGTTTGTTTACTGGAAATCTTTTAAAATTAAAATCTTGGAGTTCTCCAAATTGGTGATCATCAGCTGTTATGAGTTTCGAATCAAAGAACCATTAGGAGTTATCATAATTTATTGAACTAAAATAAAATAACACATACGAGTTGCATTCATGTCGAATGATAGATGTGTCGGCTTGAGATCGAGGGGCTCGTCAAACTTGTGCATCGGAACTGATTATGCAATGTGTGAGTCCTTATATCCTAAATAGTTTACAAAACGGTGTGAACAAAATATATTAACTACACATACCATAGGCCGTGTTGTCATCCATAGGCCGTGTCGTATGGGCATTTGTATCATCACTTGAACGGTGTTCTACACCTGTTGAAGAGAACGCGAGTCACATCCACCCAACTAGTAATAAATGCATCATATGGTTAAAATATATTAATTACACATACCAGTGCCCATCCCTGGGTATGTACGTGTCGTCGGGGCATTTGTATCGTCCTTGCCATGGTTCTGTGGAGCTGTTGCACACATCACCAGATAATAATTATAAGGTTAACTGTGTATGTCAAGACATAAAACAAATAAAAGAAATATCATTATTTTAAAGAAAAATGAAATATTTGAGTTAACATACTGTGTATTTGGAAACCCCGTCTGATTTCTTCCTTGAGCTTAGCAAACTCATCATCAAAATACCTCATCATCTCTGCCCTCATCCGATCGCCCTCCCGCCTCACAAAATCAGTCATGTGCTGTCTCTCTTCAGCGAGCATCAACGCAATGCGGTGCACTAAACCCTCCTGATGAGGAAATACCCTCGCAGTACGTGCATCATATGCATCAACCCCCTCACTGTTCACTCTATCATCCATTTTACCAGTCCCCGAGACATCGCCCTTAGTCCCTTCACGTACCCCTCTAGCTGGTAACTCCCCAACCTGACCGTGCTTCCCCTTTCGGACAGGCTCGGGAGAAACGGCTCGTGTGCGAACTCTCTTGCGTGCAGGATCTGTCGGGGCATCCTGCTCACCATCATCGCCATCATCATCATCATAGACAGGAACAGTAGCATTCTTTGGAGCTTTATGTTGCAATTTTTTGAATGAGGGATTATACATGTAACGAGCACAAGGGGGGAGAGGCAAATCCAATTGTCGTAGATACACAGCGGACTCTTCCTCGGGACTTGGGACCAGCCTCTCTATACACTCGATCTAAAGATAAAATAAATTAAAAAAATTAAAACAATGCAACTTAGTATAAGTAACCACTAAATAGTAAATTATGATTTAACCTGCATGTAATTTATGTTACCTGTGAATCGAAATAGGTGGTGTAGTCGTATCCGCGACCTCTTGTGCATTGAAACCGTGTCATCCGGGGCATGTGCTCAGCTCCATCTATCTTCACAGCAACACGTCCCACCAAACTTGGCACAGCCTCAACCGCCCATACCTAGTACATTTACAATTATAAAATCATCAAACGTACAAAAAAATGATCAGATTTTAGCATTTTACATTATTTAATTGTATATAAATATATGCACGTACCAGCACTGCATAAAAATTACCATAGACATGGTAAAGTTTCTTGTTCTCTATATCAATGGGTATGTCCCGGATGTAGTGTCGTACTTTGTCCCAACTGTATGCGCCCCAAGGGAATGACTCCCACCTATCCTGATCCTCCACTAAATGCCATAGCCATTTATGAGGGAGCTTCTTCTGTCCATCCTCCCCCAGAACGATAAAATAGGCTGCTAGCACTTTTGCTACTTTCAGAGAGTCGTCTGCACTGCCCCTGAATACTCCTTCCCTAAAATTATCCCTAAGTTTATCCCCCGAAACACATACGGACGTGGAATATCGCGCATACACGCTCTGCTCTGAATGAGACCGACTACTATTTACATCAAAGTCGGTTGACCCAAATCGGAGGCCCGTAACTAATGCATACTCCTGACGACCGAAACTAATAAATTTCTTTCCTACCCTAAACGTAAACAACTCCTCGCCCGCGCCAGGTATAATAACTTCGTTGGTGAACAACGAATGAATGGCTGTGTACCCAGGGACACCCGTGTCCCATGTCGGTCTTAAAAAATGACCGAAGCACGAATCTCTAAACCTAGCTACTAAGTCATCCCCACCAGCAGCCTGTAGCCCCTTCCTAATAATATCTACAATAGCGAGCCTAACGTATCCGTTAATGTTACATGCTGAGTGTCTAGTGGCAGGCCGCTTCCAACTCCAATCAACCTATACATATTTATGTGTATTTACATAAACAATTTCACAAGAGTTCAAATTCACAATTTATAGATAAATCTATGTACAAATATATCTCCAATTTAATCAGAACACTAAACAACAGCAAAATACAATCCTAAGGCCGTTTTCTTTGCATTATTGGCCCATTATCATCAATACTGTATGTAGACTGGTCTATTCCTTATTCTCTAATCTCTACCTTGATTGTTTTTATTTTTTTTCCTATCATCTATTTTGGCCTTTAGGATAGTAATTGCAAAGGAGGTTGGAATTTGCTGTCATAATTGCTAGATGGACACACAGCATTGCTACTTCTATTTTTTATATTTTCCGTGTATGAATGAATGTGTGAACAGAGAAGATACACAAGTACTCCAGTACAATACTTCATAATTAATTACAGATGCACTGTTGCACAAAGATAGGTGGACATGTGAAATGCTTTTACTTAATTAATTAAAACGGGTGATTGGGAGCACACCAAAAGAGATGCAAAAAAACCAACAAAGACAGTAAACAACAAAATCACCAAAGAAATCAATGCACACCAAAATCCTAACCTCGCCAGATGGAGCGGCGGCAGCGGCGGTGCCTCCTTCTGAGTTGCCCTCCATGGAATTCGACGACAGCTATCGGTCCACAGAACTTCTTCGAACGAATGAAGGTTAGACGAGGAGCGGTGGAACGGGCGTGGCGGTGGCGAGGGTTTCTCACGCCGCGGCGAACGGAGGAAGGGGTGTGACGGAAGCGTGGCGGTGGCGATGGGAGCGGGTGCGAACGGGAGAAGGGGAGCGGCGAACGGGACGGCGGGAGCAGCAAACGGGAAAAAGGGGAGCGGCGAACGGGAGCGGCGCACGGAGGAAGGGGTGACGGGGACTGGGCGGCGGTGTCTCGGCGAGAATGGAGAGTGACAACCGAGTCTCACCAACTTGACAACCGAGTCTCACCACTCTCTCGGCCCACTCGGCGCCACTCAAGGCCCACTCAGGCCCACTCGCCGGCCACCGAGAGAGTCTCACCTATTATTGACAACCGAGAGAGTCTCACCACTCTCAAGGCCCACTCGGCGCCACTCAAGGCCCACTCAGGCCCACTCTCCGGCCTCTCACGGCCCACTCAACTTTCGTTACAAAGCCCACAGCCCACTCGCGGTCCACTCTTCTCCCACTCATGGCCCCGTCGACGTTCACTCACTCCTCAGACGAATTAATTCTCCACACGTTAATACGGCTCGGTACTATGCGATTGACACTCGATCAATGCCGAGTTGCACTCGATTCAATCCGATTGGCACTCTTATAAACAGGGCAAAAAAAGAGTTTTATATAAACTGAGTGTACAAAAGATTTTTCTTATAGCAAATGGGTTTCTGTCGTGTATTTCTTCTTGATGATAATGTTTTTGTGGTCGTGTCACATATCTTTATGGTGAATTTATCATTTCGACCTACAAGTATTTTTATTTTTTATTTTTATAAAGAGGTTGAATTGTAATTACAAAGGACAATACGCTCAGTACCATGCAAAAATAATTTCAGGATTTGATATAGAATAGGTAGATTAGTTCAAGTACTAAATGGCATATACTATATCAAAAGCTTACATTAATGGTTATGCGATTTTGACTGTTTAAATAATGTATGGCGTTCAAGCAATTGGATCATCCCAAAAAAGAAATATATGAATGCATATAATTGATTGCGAAAAGATATAACTATTACTCCCTCCGTCCTAGTATACTTGTCATGTGTGACTTTTTGACACTGTTCATTGTTTAACTTTGACTCAACGTTATTGCAAGTATATATTTGAAAAAAATAGTCGAGTTGGGTCTTGTTAGAATCGTAAAATCATGTAGTTTTAAAATATATATTCTATTTAATTTTTTGTTGTATATATTTTGAAATATTAACGATTGAAAATGTGCATTGGATTGTGTGCAGAAATGAAACAAGACAGGTTAAGTGGGACAGAGGGAGTAATAAAGTACTTTTGTATGTGTTAGTACACTAGCTTTTTGTGCGGATGAATAGTGTCGTCAGAACGATGTTGGAACGATGCATTGACGACAAGAACTTAACAGAATTATTAGTTTTTTATGGAAGTTATTTTGGACTGGTTTTAATTGATTTGGAGGAGCTACTTTCGGCAGATTGCGAATTTACTCTCCTCTATATAAGTGTGTTAGTCCTAGATAAGATTAAGATATTTTTGCTAGATTGATCTATTGAGTTGTAATTCACTTTTATATTTTTAGAAGTCGGTTTTTCTCTATCGTTTTTCCTAGAGTTCATTCTTTGAGAGTTTAGATAGACTTTGATGAGTGTTCTACATCTGAGAGTTGATTATATTCTTCAAGATTGAGTTGTAAAATTCATTAGGAAGAATCAAGATTTGAGAAGGAATTTTCATTGAAGACATTCTACATGTTTTGATCGCAAGAAGGAGTTCGGGAGAAAGATGAAGATCATGGTGATTGACAGATCGTGATCGTACTTTTGAGAATTCAATTAGGGTGGTTTCCCTGACGTAGTTGAGGGGTAGTCCCAACTACACTGCTCTTCTAGAACAGTTCGTCTAGCGTAAGAGAGTTTGTTTTCTGGGTTTAGGCATTAGATTGAGTCTGTAATTTTGATCTTCAGTCTAGTTCAAGTCCCTGGATTGGAATCCCCCAAACGTAGGTCTCACTACCGAACTGGGTCAACAAACGCTGTGTTTTTACATTCCACTGTTTTACACGTTGTTGTGATCACACACCGACCGCTCGTATTTAGTTATCGTCATATTCTGATTAAAACTAGGACTTACAGTATCTTCAAAGATTACATGTGGAACTTTAAACAGATCTAAAAAATCGCTTTGGTTATCCTCATATTTAGTTTTTTTTTTAAGATAAAAATGATTTTATAGTTCAAGACAATATTATTAATTAAAAGTTAAATTAATTCCTTGTTAAAGATAAAAAAAAATATTTTCACACATTTAAATCATTAATATAGTACGGATCAACTATCCTACCCTTCGACCAAACGCAGTTGGCCTGAGTGATATGAGGCTCTGGCAGCTTAAGTAAAGGTCCCGGGTTCGAGTCTTTGTGTATGCAGAATTCTGTTTTGAAAGATGTAACATTCAATGCCCAACAGATCATCGAGCAGTTAATATTGAGCCCAATGTGATATAGGATACTTCCAAATGCCTATAAGCCATGAAAGAGAATAGTTACTGTTGTTCATGTAGATATTCTTTAGCTCAAAAATACTAACCCAAAAACTCATCAATATAATACAAGAATTAGTATTATAATTTTTTTTTTAATTATTTGGAGATTTTAAAAAATAATAACTTTTTGGAAACATTAAGCTTCAAGTTTTGTGAACTATTGGAATGAATTGAGTTGTGGTTAAGTTCTCACTTCTTAACCTACAGTCTTATCATTTGGAATTTTTTTTTTCCATTTAAGGGCGGTTTGATTAGGGAGAATGTGAGATTTCCAGTGGGAATCTTGGTAAGGCACCTAGCATCTCACGTTTGGTTGGAGAGAATGTTTGAGTTGGTAATCTAAGATTACCGTCACGATGGGATGTTGGACTTTTTGGTGGGAATGTGATTCTCATCATAAATTCAGGTAATCTTAGATTATCGGAAATCTCTATACATTATATTAAATTACATTTTATACTCTTTAAGTTATAAATTATTTTATATGTAAAAATTTATAAAAGGCCTTACCTCAAAGTTTTTAAGTATTTTCATTTATAATTATAAAATGGATCACTCAAAAATTTAATATTTATTTAGAACTATATTTTAAAATTTATTCATTTAAATTTAACAACACTTAATAATTTAGATAAATTAAATTAATAATTATTCAACTAAAAAGTACTAATAATTATGTTTTCTTAAACTCAAAAATTATGTTTAATTATTTTTTATTGTTTAGTAAAACATCATATTGATATTACTTTTGTAAGGACATTGTTCTAAATTAATTTGAATTGGAAATATAAGATTCTCAACTAACTAAATGCAGAAATGTTAAAATGTCCCTATGATAATGTAAGATCTCCAAACAAGCGGTCCTTTTAAGTGTCAATGAGAAAGGGACGAGGATTTGCCAAAAATTATAAAATGGAAAAAAAAAAAAAAAAAAAAAAAAAAAAACTTATTTTTGAGAAATGAGCAATATTCTTTTAACACTAATATGCTTGTATTTAAATGTGACTTAAATTAGCTGAATACGTTTAGAAAACGATAAAACGGAGTACAGTACAATATTTTTGCGGTGAACGCGAATCACGAAGAGAAAAACCGCCGGGGAATGCAGCGCCGTTGATAGCACTTCACTTGAGTCTCACTCTTCCTCCGGTCGCCGCTGCCCCTTTTTCCCCTTCTCAAGCTACTAACATTTTATCAATCCAATCACATTCCTTCATTCATTCATCCTAATTTCTTAATTTGATTGATATGCACCGACTTTGACACTGCCGCGATCGAGATCTGCGGAATTTGGCAATGAAGGGGCTTAGCGGCGTTGGAGGCGGCGGCGGCGGCGCTTCGGATCTCTGCAAATCTTCCACACTCATCAAAATTCCGGCCCTTTTATTGATTTCCGTCGTTTTCTTCTACTTAGGCAAGCATATCAGCGATGGCTCCTCTCAGCAGCTTTTGTTCTTCTCATTTGGCCAAAGCTCTGGTTCCCGGGGGGATTCATCCTCCGGAACTGTTGCACTTTCTCCTAATTTCAATAAAAGCTTTGATGTTTCTGCCCTGATAAATAATGACACCGCCTCAACTGAGGGCGGTGGGAATGAGGCGCAGAAATCGCTTGCACCTCCGCCGCCTCCTCCGCCGGAGCTGCAAAGGATGGGGGTGGTGGATGAGAGTGGCAGGATGACGGATAATTTTGAGGTCGGGGATTATGATCCTGAATTGGTCGATAATTGGTCGCAGACGAACGAGAGTGAGGGACCGGAGAGTGATGAAAAGGGGGATAAGGATAGAATTAGGGTTAAGAAGTTTCCATTGTGTCCGGAGAGTATGAGGGAGTATATACCTTGCTTGGACAACGAAGAGGCGATTAAGAAGTTGAATTCTACGGATAAGGGTGAGAAATTTGAACGACATTGTCCTGAACAGGGGAAGGGCTTGGATTGTTTGGTGCCTGCTCCTAAAGGATACCGAACTCCAATTCCGTGGCCTAGAAGTCGTGATGAGGTAATTGATTTCTTGTTTACTTGAATAAATTACCTTTTAATTTCCTTTCCGTTTTTACAAGTTGCTTTGAATCACAACGAGTTTGATATTTTAGGAAGGTGAATTACTTAATAATGGAGTTATAGTTTACTGGATTTTCCCTAATGAAGTGTAAATGTTTCTATTTAATGTAGCTGAAGCAATTTTTTTGAACGTTGAGCTCATAATGCTGCCCCTTATTCCTTTTTTTAATTTATTTATTTATTTATTTATTTATTTTTATTTGTTTATTTTTTCATTAAAGGTAGGGTGTGGATTGCTTTCTATGCTGTAATTTAAGTTCATGGATGACTCAGTGCTCCCTTTGCCTTCTTTTTTTCCTTGATGGGTTGGCCTGTGCATTCTTAAGTTGTAGTTTAAGCAGTTCATGAATGACTGATATCTGATTATGTTGTACAGGTTTGGTTTAGCAATGTACCTCATGCTCGTTTAGCTGAGGATAAAGGAGGTCAAAATTGGATCACCGTTGACAAGGACAAGTTCAAATTTCCCGGAGGCGGCACACAGTTCATTCATGGTGCAGATCAGTATTTGGATCAAATTGAGAAGGTGGTGTTTTCATAAGTGTATAACAATCAATGTCATTATCAATGTGTTTTGGTCTAGCAAGAAAGTATAATGCTTTTTGAAAATTCCTCTGTATCGTATAGATGCTCCCTGAAATTGCTTTTGGACGACACACTCGTGTTGCTCTGGATGTTGGTTGTGGTGTTGCGAGTTTTGGTGCTTATTTGCTGTCACGGAATGTAATTACTCTCTCTATAGCTCCAAAAGATGTCCATGAGAACCAGATTCAATTTGCACTTGAACGTGGGGTTCCTGCAATGGTGGCCGCGTTCACAACACGACGGTTGCTATATCCAAGTCAAGCATTTGATCTGATTCATTGTTCGAGATGTAGAATCAATTGGACTCGAGATGGTATATTCACTATTTAATATTCTGTTTATCTGTTGAAATATTATCAGAAGAAATCTTAATATATCTTATAGTACTTTGATGCATGGACCGAATTTGTTGATATCATATCATATACACTGCAATAGATGTTTTATTTAATTTCCTCTTGTTCATGATTTAAGAGCTTAATTAGATATATCCTGTGTATATAATTCAGATAATCAGATAGCATGTCAGTGAATGATGATTATTCCTGGGATGGTGGGATATTCTGATGGTTAATTCTTTGAATATCTTTTATTTTTCTAGAAAATTCTATGCTAGTTCATTAGTTATTTTCATTACTTGAGGCCAGCACCTAAATCTAGCTCTGTAATGCCTGCATTTAAGGTTTTGGAAAAGATTGCATTGGGTACGAGGCATTTAGATATTAAGTTGCTACCTGTAAGATGATTCTTTTTGTAGGTTCAATTTTATAGAGAAATTTCCTCTGAAGCTTTGTATGTTCAGCTTATGTATATGCATATTTTTTATACGTTGTGTAGATGGGATTCTGCTACTTGAGGTCAATAGGATGCTCCGGGCAGGAGGATATTTTGTTTGGGCTGCACAGCCTGTTTATAAGCATGAACCAGCCCTTGAAGAACAATGGGAAGGTAATTTTTTAAAAAAAAAAAAAAATTGGTCTGCACCTCAAACTTGCTTTGAAAATGCCAGCAACTTGTGTCATATGCATGCCAGTAACTGTCAAATAATTTCTATGGTTACGGCCTTATATTCCTATTGTTTTGTGCCTCACTCATTTGCTGAAGTTATCTTATGGTGTGTGCTGCAGTTGAACTATTGAAGTTTTCAGTCCTTTATATAGATTAGAGTTATGGTCACTCAAGCAGGAATGATAATGAGATTTTGGGTAGTCCTTTGACAATATTTGTTGCTTCCAGAAATGTCTAACCTTACCAACCGGCTTTGTTGGACGCTTGTAAAGAAGGAAGGGTACATTGCTATATGGAAGAAGCCCCTTAACAACAGCTGCTATTTGAGCCGTCCAGAAGGAGCCCAACCGCCATTATGTCAATCTGATGATGATCCAGACAATGTTTGGTGAGTTCATTATTTGATTTTATATTTCTATTTATAACTAATTACAAGGTGATATTGGGCTTCACTTGTTTCCTATTAAAGACACAACTATGTGAAATGCAATGATATTGGAATCAACAAAAGGAGTCTATGGGTGGTAAACTCGCCCAGTGAATAGTGATGATTGTTGTGATCTAGGTTTGAAGTGCCATTTATGTTTTGCCATGGCCGACCTGAACCCTGGGTGACGCCGTAACCCCTCCGCACGCCCAACCGTCAACACAACCACCGGTTGCCCCCTGGACCTAGGGGCCAGGCCGTGAAGAGGTATGCAGACATTGTTGACCCTGCCAGGGAGGGGAGTCTAGTAGGACCCCAGCCAATGGGATGTTGAGGCAAGGATTTTAACCCATGACCTCCTTTATCATCCACGGGTGTCATTCATCACCATGCGGTTGATGCACTTTTTATGACCCGGCCGACCCGAACCCTTGGCAACGCCATGACCCCACCGCATGCCTAACCGTCGGCACAACCAACTGGTGGAATGTTGAGGCATGGATTTGAACCCCAACATCCCACCAACTGGGGGTCCTACTAGACTCCCATGGCAGGGTTGGGTGCACGGTCTGCAAACCTCTCCATGGCCTGAGCCCGTGGGTCCAAGGGGCAACTGGTGGTTGTGCCGACGGTTCGGTGAACGGTGGGGTCATGGAGTCACCATGGGTTTGGGTCGGCTATGTCAGTTTTTCTTGGCATCCAAGTGAGTATGACCTTTAGTGAATGTTACTTGGACAAGATAATAGTGCAAAATGAAGATATTCTAGTTCAAATTTCTCTCTTTCTCCCATCTTGTTTGAATTTATGAGTTAAATTTTTACTTTTGCAAGATGATAGGTTGTTTGAAAAGTGTCTAAATTAGTAAGGTGTCTTGAAAAGCTCATGTAAAATAGTGCTAATAGATTTCATTCCTTTATTGTTTACATAATTGTAATATGGAATATGGTATTATATATAGTTTTTATACGTATAGTGTAGAATTTGATATCATTTTTGTTGTTTTCCTTGTCAAAAACTATGTAGGTATGTTGATATGAAGACATGCATAACCCGTTTACCTGACGAAGGATACGGATCAAATGTTACAGACTGGCCAAAACGTTTGGAAAGTGCGCCCGATAGGCTGCAGAGCATACAAATTGATGCTTATGTATCAAGGAGGGAGCTTTTCCAGGCAGAATCAAGATATTGGCTAGAAATAATTCAGGGTTATGTACGAGGTTTGCATTGGGGGAAAATGAAGATGAGAAATGTATTGGATATGAGAGCAGGCTACGGAGGGTAAGCTCTTTACTTATTACTTTCTATTATAATTTGATTTCTAAAATAAAGTAATAGCACATTTGGTGTTTGATGAAATCTTGTTATTTCTGTATGGCTCTCAAGACCAACCGACCTTGTGTCTTTTTTGGCAGTTTTGCCGCTGCTCTAATTGCAAACAAACTGGATTGCTGGGTTCTCAATGTTGTTCCCACTAGTGGACACAACACATTGCCTGTTATATATGACCGTGGTCTTCTCGGAGTTATGCATGACTGGTATGTATTTGATGATGAAATTCTTGAATTATATGCTATAAAGGCATGCTACACTAAACACCTTATAGAACGTACATAATAAATGAGCACATGAAACGTTCAGGTGTGAGCCATTCGACACCTATCCAAGAACTTATGACTTGATTCATGCTGCTGGACTCTTTTCAATTGAGCGGAAAAGGTACTTAACTCTGCTTCTTCTTTTTTATTTTTTCCAGTTACGATGAGTAATTCCTGCAAGCAGCAACTACAGAAATTCTGCCATCTACACGCCCTAAATTTAAATCTTCAAAAGTATTTCTAAATAACAATTATTGAGGCATAAATGGGTATTGTATTCCCGCATGATTTTTTATGGCACTATGCATATTTGGCTTCACTGGTATCCTCACACTTACTCTCCATACACTTACTAATGCATGCACTATGCTCGACTCCTTCCTCATCAGGTGCAATATCTCCACCATCATGCTCGAGATGGATCGTATGTTGAGGCCTGGTGGGCATGTGTACATTCGTGATACTCTGTCAATAATGGATGAACTTCAAGAAATTGGAAACGCCCTGGGCTGGCATGTAACGCTGAGGGACACAGCTGAAGGTCCCCATGCCAGTTATCGGATATTGGTATGTGATAAGCGTCTCATACGTGCCTAAAGTAACAAATGATATCCAAATATCTGGCCAAAATGTGTGAGCTGAGGCAAAACGAGTTCTAAAGGTATGGTGCATCTATATCTTATAATACTTGTTAATAACGAAATTGTAATGTTCTTTTATAAAGTCAATTAAGGTAAGAGAATGAATATATTGCAATTTGCATTCCCACGTATAACTGTAAGATAACATAGATGAAGCTCTGCTGATAATTTGTCCTCGGAAATACATTGATCTTTTTGCTGTTAGACATTTACCTGAAGTGTGTAATATTTCAATTTTCATGGAGGAAGGGAGGTTATGTCATTGTATGTTTTGCTTTGTTTCAACTGATGTATTACTCCTGCTAGTTCACTTTGCTGTGATAGATGTAAGAACTACTTCTATTTGTTTATATGTAAGCTTCTTCATTGAGTACTTGAAATCTGTTTATTGTGAGAAATTTCTTACCTCTGAATTACTGCACAAAAGTTACCCAGCCTAATTACAAAGGATTGTAAGTATTATAGATGGAGAAATTAGGGCGTCCCTCATATTCTGAGGGAGTATTGTACCCGTGTTAGATTTGTGTGGCCTGTAGAGTTTATTTAGAGACTATCAGTGAATACTATTCGGATTGTTAGTTAAGTGTCGAGGCGGGTCGGTAAGACGACACGTCCAACTCATGGTGGGAGCAGATTTAGGCGAGCTGGTCGATGGACTAGCCCATTGTTTTTTTAAATTAATTAATAAATTTATTTAGTTTATCATATACTTCCTCCGTTTTGATATAATTGTACCATTTGAATAGTGTTTACTATTCATTAGATAACTTTGATTAAATTTTTTAATGTAGTTATATAAGATAGAACATAGTCAAGTGAGATATTGTTAGATTCGTCTAATAATGTAGTTTTATAATATCAGATTTTTATAATTTTTACTTGTATATAATTTGAGTTATTACGACTTAAATAAGTGTCTTGAATTGCGTGAAATGTTGAAATGGAGAAGTTATTAAAAAACAGAGGTAGTAATATTGTGAATCCCAAATTAAATAATATATTATCTAATTTTAAAATTAAAAATATTAAAAGAATAAAATGACAGTTTAATTTTGTAAGGTATTCTTTTGAAAAATAATATTAGATTAATCTAAAAATTAATGTTTTTTTGGTGAACATTGCATTAAAGGCATGCGGGAAAAAAAAAAGAAAAAAAGAAAGAACGGTGAAGTAAAAGGAAAGCAAAATCAAACAAGAAATCGGCTCCTCAGCCCCGATCGAACTGTCGGGAAACCTAAAGCATCCGTATGCACAATCCAAGCAACCTCATCAGGGGAAATGTCCAAGTAGTAAAAAGGTTTGCATCATTCGCAGTGTGCTTCGCCATTTAGCTCGTCCCACCCAAATCCTTTTAATCAACGGCCAAAGCTTGTGCCACCTATTAGTAAGCTCTAAAACCAGCTTTACTGCTTTCTGAGACTCCATCAAATAATGTAAACTCCCTCACTCCAGCTCCGGCAGCCATCAAAAGACCATGCCTAAGTGCCAACAATTCCACCACCAGAATATCCATCCTTGTTCCAGACTTGTCCACTTATACCTCCAATCCATTCGCCATTATGTCTCCTACACAGCGCCAAAACCAGCCTTTTCCACATCTCCCAGAACACTACCATCCGAGTGCAACAAAAATTCAGTTTCACTCCCATCCCTCCAACCAACAATGCTTGGGACAAGCTGTTGTCCCCGTTGTTGTGCCACCCCTCTACTCAAAGCCGCATGAAACCATCTAATCGCAGCCACCAAATCGCCCAACTTCCTCTCCTTGCCAGTAAAGGAACGCACACATCTCTCACGCCAAACAACCCAGAGACATGCAATAAAAGACTCAATCCAAGTTTTATATAACTGTAAACACGTGAAATTTATTCGCCACTAAAAATGCGACACGTGCAAATTTAAATATTAATTTAATTATTTTTAGGCATTTTAAATAAATTAAATGCTTGAAATAATTATTAATATTTATTGGGCCATTTGGATCCATCAAGCCAAATGGATTTAATTATATTGGGCCAATGTGGACAAGTCCAAATGAAAGACCCACAGGCCTATGATCCAATGGACACTTAAAGCAGGCTAGTCCATGGAAATCAGTCAATGTGAACAAGCCCAGATGAAAGGCCCACATGCTTACTGACCCGATAGAAATGTGGATTGGACCAGCCCATTGATTGGCCCATCATTCACAAACCCTAGGGTTTTTCTCTATAAATAGAGGCACCCTGTCATATATTGGGGACGACTACTTCACTTCCGGAGGTCTCCATACACTAGTCACTCTCAAGACTCATATACTTGAGATTCTACAGCAACAAAACGCTGTAGAAATTCCGAGAAGCCAGAGAAGAAGCATAAAAGCATCTCGACGTCTTCAAAGTTGGAGGAATCAAAGGAGTACCAGAAGTCGAACCCATATTGTTTGATTTTCTACATGTTCTTTGATATTTAAATTTCTCTGTAATTGTAGACATTTCTTGTGAAATTAATAAAAGTATTTTGCAGTTTCTGTCTACGTATTTTTTGCACCTACAGATTTTGGCACGCCCAGTGGGACACTTCTGCCTTTCATCTCCTCCAAGCGTCGTCAACAAAATCCAATGGCTTCAAGGAACACCTCCAAGAGCAACTCTTCAACATCCGGTGCCGCTATGCCCAACGTCACCACAAGGAACATGAAGAAAGCAATGGAGGCCGCCGATGCTACGCGCGGAAAAGAAGTTGATGCGGATATGCCGCTGCTGGAAGAATGAAACGACCATAGATCGGGATCCTCCACGCCGTTGTCAAGCCCGCGGGGAGAGCAAGAAGAGACATCCGCCCTGCGTCATGCTGCTGCAATGACAACCCAAGCCAGCACTCTTGAAGAGCAAATGGCCAACCTGACAAAGATCGTGGAAATGCTTGCGAAAAGATCCGAGTTGCAAGATGCACGTATGGAGCAAATGATGAACAGACTGGATGGCTCTAACGGCGGCCAAGCGGTGAACAAGCCCGTAGAGATCCGCGACGATGGAGAGACTTCCCGGCAAGACGCTTCGGCAAAAGGAAAAGCAACCGCTGACGTCCAAGTCACTCCTGACGGCTTCATCTCGGCTGATCAACTGAAAGAGTTCATCACGGGAACGCTAAAGGAAGAGGTCTCGGCAGGGTCAAAATCCTCCTCGACGTATCTCAAGCCATACAGCGCCCGCATCGACTCATTGAGGATGCCAGCAGGCTATCAACCGCCCAAGTTCCAACAGTTCGACGGCAAAGGGAATCCCAAGCAACATATCGCCCATTTCGTAGAGACATGCAACGAAGCGGGTACGTTTGGAGATCACCTCGTCAAACAGTTCATTCGTTCACTAAAGGGGAATGCGTTCGAATGGTATACCGACTTGGAACACGGCAGCATCGACAGTTGGGATCAACTTGAGCAAGAGTTTCTGAACCGTTTTTACAGCACACGGCGTACCGTCAGCATGATAGAATTGACGAACACGCAACAATCAAAGGGCGAGCCGGTGATTGACTACATCAACCGCTGGATGAGCCTAAGCCTCAACTGCAAGGATCGTTTGTCTGAGACGTCGGCAATTGAGATGTGCATCCAAGGCATGCAATGGGGCCTACGATACATCCTGCAAGGCATTCGTCCCCGGACATTCGAGGAGCTTGCAACTCGTGCTCACGACATGGAGCTAAGTTTGGCGTCAAGTGGAGCCTATGGTCCGCCCGTTCAACAAACTCGTACAAACAACCGAGTCGAATGGAAGAAGGGAGGCAAGCCACAGTCGAAGCCACCCACAAAGGATGCGATGGTAACAAGCGCCGCTCTCGTAAAGGTACGCGGGAAGGAGCCGGTGACAAACGACAAGGCAAAGCCACCACAAGCTCAACGTCAAAAGTCGTCATTGGAAGATAGACGGGCTAAGACGTACCCATTCCTTGACTCCGACTTACCGGGCATCTTCGATGACTTGATGAAAGAAAACCTCATCGAGCTACCAAGGATGAAGCGTCCCGAGCAAGCTGGGATGACCAACGACCCGCTATATTGCAAGTACCACCGTTTGGTGAGCCACACGATCCAAGATTGCTTCGTTTTCAAAGACAAAGTCATGGATCTCGTCAAACAAGGCAAAATCACCTTGGCAGACGAAGCAGAGACGGCCAACACCGTTTCCATCCAAGTTGGATCGATCGAGATCAAAGTTCCTCACAATTCCACCACGTGCAACACTGTCTTCGAAGTCGGGAGCACGTCAAAGCAAAACCACACCAAACAAGTTGTGGATCATTCATATCTCAACGAATGCATGTTTTCCATCACGTTCAATGACGACGGCATGCCGATGGAGCTGGAAAATTCGAAGGCTCATAACCGACCATTGTTCGTCGTTGGATACGTAGACAACAAGCGAGTAAACCGCGTCCTGATAGATGGAGGTTCTGCCATCAACATCATGCCACTTCACACCCTGAAGGAATTGGGCATCTCGGAGGAAGAACTATCCAATAGCAAAATGTTGATACAAGGCTTCAACCAAGGGGGGCAAAAATCCCTTGGTGCAATCCGAGTCCGGCTACAAATTGATGACATGGCTGCAAGCACGTACTTCCACGTCATTGACGCAAGGACATCATACAACATGCTTCTTGGTCGGACATGGATCCACGAGAACGGCGTCGTCCCTTCAACATGGCACCAATGCTTCAAGTACGTGCACAACGGCGTCGTCAAAAGGGTTATTGCCGATGACAAACCATTTGCGGTGGCCGAGTCTTATTATGGGGATGCTAAGTACTACCTTGAGGTGTCCAGAGCTAAGGCACCTTCGTTGGATGAAGAAGAACGTAAAGAAGGTCGACCAACCCGTGAAGACAAAGGAAAATCCATCCTGGAAGAAGCATTCGAGGGGCTTACACTCCCACTAACGCCCATTGATCCTGGCACATCGCAGGAAACGATGAAGATTCAACTCAAGGGCAATGAGGCACGTCGCTTGAAGAACGATAAAGAATTCGGTCCGAAAGCATTCAAGCTGCTCACCAAGTCTGGCTTCAACCCAAATGAGCCATCGCCGTTAGGAAAGCTCCCGGACAACAATCGGAGAAAAGGTGATCGGAGTGGACTTGGGTATGTTTCGGAATTCGACATGGCGCCCCAAGCATCGAAGGTGCCCATATTCGTCAAAGCTGAACAAACAATGAAGGCAGCGGTTCGTATCATCATAAAACGAGCTACGACCAATTACATCACTGAAGAAGCAAATCAATGAGATGGCAACCCAAAGGACAAGCGTGAACGAAAGTCGGTATTTGATCGTATCGGTAGCCCATCAAAAGAAGAGCAAAAAAGAAGCATCCGTGATAGACTTGGCTCAACAGAGACAACCGAACAAAAAGAATCCATCTTCTGCCAGCTTGGAGCAAACGAAGAAGTGAAGCCAAGTGTTTTCGATAGACTCGGGGCTGTTGCCAAAGAAGACTATGCGAAATCCGTCTTCAAAAGGCTAGGTTCTACAAAACGTCAATTGCAAAACAAAGCATTGGCTAGCAAATAGTGGTCGCCAGTAAAGCAAGGGATATTGGACAACCCTAACTACGGCAACGATGTGAGGAGTAGAGTACATTCCCGCATGAAACGACAAGTCGAGTGGACTGTCTCATTCGACGAGTGGCTGAAGCTCAAAAAACGGACCATCGCCTTCACAAAGCATGACGAAGATGATCAAACTGACAAAGTCGAGTCCATCCATCATATTACCATTGATAGTGGTGAGCTAAAGGAGGAAGACGCTAACGCAGCACCGATGCAACTTGAAGAAGAAATCAATGTCACGGTGGATAAACTGCGTGAAGTATAAACTTAGGCGATGAGAAAGAACCCCGCCCAACGTTATCAGCACCCTGCTGACCGTAAATGAAGCAAAGAAGTACGTGCCGCTTCTCCAAGAGTTCAAAGACGTCTTTGCATGGCCCTACAAAGGAATGCCCGAGCTGGACCCCAAGATAGTCGTCCATCGTCTCGCAGTCTTTCAAATCTTCAAGTTTCCAAACTCTTCAAGAGGATCAAGCTCAAAAGCCCCTCATGAAGCCTTCAAAACACTATTTAAAGCAACTTCAAGTGCCAAATCCCTCAAGAGGATCAAGCTCAAAGCCCTTCATGAGGTCTTTCAAATCTTTAAGTCTCCAACCCTTCAAGAGGATCAAGCTCAAAGCCCCTCATGAGGTCCTACAAATCTTTAAGTCTCCAAGCCTTCACGAGGATCAAGCTCAAAGCCCCTCCTGTAGTCTGTCAAATCTTCGAAGTCCTTAAGCCCGTCAAGAGGATCAAGCTCAAAAGCCCCTCTCGAAATTCTTTAAAAGTTTATGCCTTCAATAGGATTAAGCACAAAAGCCCCTATTGAAGTAAGGAAATGCATTCTTTGAGAGTCAAATCACCTCCAAAGATGTCGAAAGATCATCTCAAAGTTCTTTCTGGTCCATGTCAAACGTTTCTTGCGCGGATCTTCATCAAATTAAGGCCATTCACCAACCTCCTGAGCCGTTGCATCCAACTATGGCATCATGACCGTTTGACGCATGGGAATGGACATCGTCGGACCAATGCCAAAGTCTTCCGAGGGCATGTCTACATCCTTGCCGCAACCGACTACTTCTCCAAGTGCGCTGAAGCTGCACCCCTTAAAGAAGTCAAAGGGGAACATGATGCAAGTTTCATTTGAATCAACATCATCTACCGTTATGGCGTCCCGCGTTACATCATGACAGACAACGGACGGTTATTTGTCAACAGCACATTCACAAAATTGTGTGAGAAGTTCGGATTCACTCAAAGAAAGAGCTCTGCATATTACCCGCCAGCAAATGGACTAGCGGAGGCTTTCAACAACACCTTATGCGAATTGTTGAAGAAAGTTGTCTCCAAGTCAAAACGAGACTGGCATGAAAGAATCAATGAAGTTCTATGGGCATATCGAACAACTTTCCGCACACCCACCAAGGCAATGCCATACTCGTTGGTCTATGGAGTGGAAGCTGTGTTGCCACTGGAAACGCAAATCCCGTTGTTAAGAGTCGCCATCCAAGAAGGGTTCACTGAAGAAGACAACGCCCGGCTGCGTTTGGAAGAATTGGAAGCCCTGATGAAAGAAGGCTCGAAGCACAACAAAGGTTGAAATGCTACCAAGCCCGCCTCTCCAAGTTCTACAATAAGAAAGTCAAGGCGCGGTCGTTTCAAGTCGGAGATCTCGTCCTTGCCATCCGGAGACCCATTGTCATCAACTACCGCAGTGGGAACAAGTTCACCTTCTAATGGGATGGACCATATGTCATCACGAAAGTCTTCACAAACGGAGCCTACATGATGCTAGATAACGTCGGAGTGAGCATCGGACCGATAAACGGACGATTCTTGAAGAAGTTCTACGCTCGAAGAATGCACAAGCCATGCTCCTTGACGCACGAGCCTAAACTGCACGTCACAAAAAAAAATGCAAAAAAAAAATGTAATACTCCTGGCCCGCAAGAGTATAAACTGTGTACGGCTCAAAATAAACAAATTCAATTTGTTTTGAACTACGTAATGGCTTGATCCCTTCACAGGGTACGTAGGCAACTTGGAAATCATTTTTATAAGTTCAGTCATAAACAAAAAAAAAATCAATCAAGTAATTGGATTAATTATGTTGGTTCATTACTTGATCAAAAAAAAATGTAGTTGGGTTAAGTTAATCCATTACAAAAAAAAAAAAAAAAATTAAGTAAATGGGTTGATGAAATTTGATCCATTACTTGCAAGCGAAAAATGGGTTGATTAAATTTAATCCATTACTTGATAGAATAAATTTGAGCATATGAGTTAAATTCAACACATTGCTTAGAAAAATGTTGAATGGATTTATTAAATTAATCCATCACTTGGTTTGGAGAAGTTATGGCTACATGCACTAAAGCACTTAATTTTAATTAAAGTGTTTTAGTATTCAAATTTGAAGGATGGTGTAAAGTTTTGCATCGGGGCTTGCAAGTGCATTCATGATGTAAATAATGAAGAAATGAGAGCTTTATTTCACCAGGGGATCAAAATACAAATTCCATGTGAACTAAGCAATGAAGAATGCGAAAAACAAAGAATAAAGAACAAAAGAATGAAGAAGCTAGTAAGGTTGTAGATGTAGCAACTCCTTTCGGGACCTCTCGAAAGCCGTTTCCATCATCTTCAAGTTGGCGGAATCTTCGGCGGATGGGCCTGGGGAATTCTTGATCTTCAAAACAACCGCCTCTTGAGATGCGCGAGCCTCGCTAAGAACTTGCTCCTCTCCTGTAGCTCGCTGAAGAGATGACTCCATTTCGACCATTTGTTTCTTCAACTCTTCTAATTTGGCGCCCAACACTTTAACTTCTTCCGTCTTGGCTTGCAACTCACTATCTCTCTTGGCCAGCTCCGCTTCGGCTAGTTGCAACGACTCTTGCGACTCCACCCTCGTACGCAAATCCTGAAGCATCGCGGCCCCATCGAAGAAACGGTGCAATGATAACTCCAGCCGAGATGTGTCCTGCTTGCAATTCCTCATGGAGCCAAGAAACTCATCCGCTGCAGCTCGACCCCTCGCAAGCTTCTCCAAAGGCGCCTCCTTAATTATGTCTCTCACTATCTCCCAAAAATAGTCCATTACCTTCCAGCTTGCTCGCCTCTTCATTTCATCAGGGGTAATAATGGTTGTTGCAGGAGTAGCCTTCTCCAAGGGACGCACTGCCGGAGATGCTGAGTGGGCAATAGGATCGGCCGTTGCTAAAGGAAGGGCGGGAGATGGCACTACATCTGCTCGAGGGACGCGCGGGGCACGTGTCAAGGGTACAGGAACACTGGCACTGCTTCCTGCATCATCATCGTTATCATCGGGCGCCGATGTACTGCTTCAGCCCACAACCTGAAAGGAAACAGGGAAAGCATAAGTACAAGCGAAGAAACCAAAGAAAGACAAAATCAAGGAATAGAATAAAGACATCAAAACTTTCATTTAAAAGTCCTGTTAAAGGTGCTTCTTCCTCAAAAATGCATGAAGGGATACTAAGATGGTCTAAGTTAAAAACCTCATCCCTCCCTTCATCAGAAAAAAGATAAAGCGGAAATTACTTCTTTGTTTTTCAACAGAGGTTGTGCCGGCGAACGCACTACGTTTAGGGCAAAGTTGGGCGATAGTGCTTCATCATTGCTAACACGGACGGCGGAGTTCGAATTGTTGCTAGGCGGATCATGACAGCGGGACCACCACTTGGCATAATCACGGGTTGTCGAAAGAATGGAACCCGATACACCAGGATATGTAAGAGACGCCTTCGTGAGAAATTGGGTGCTCACCAACCATAACCGGTATAACTCGCTCGGATCTCCAGAAAGGATCTCTTCCTTCAATGGCCCCGGGATGTGCTGACAAAACCCGAATCTCCGGCTAAAACGATGTGGACTGTATGCCTCAACAATGCAAGAAGACCCGCATCTAAACGTCAAGTAAGCCGAACGTACACAAATGAGAAGATCCCTTCTAGAGGAATTGATAAGGAACTCATTGTCATGAAATGTGAAAGGAGCCGTCACAGTGGTGAATCGAAAGCACACTAAAGAAGAAGGTGAGATGTTGGTAAACAATCTCTGGGCGGCAGTATAACTGATACGTCTAAAGGCATCTACACCCGAAAACCCCACCATGGGCGGGTTCCCCGCAACCTCCAGCCAATCATGGGTCGGAAAGTGTCCCGCAAGCCACGGATAAACAAAGTGAAGAGGAAAAACCGCATTGCACTGCTTCAAGTCAGTGGACGTGCATATCATCCTCAAGCCTCGGTATATACTCGCCAACACGGGGATAGCCAAGGAAAACTGTGTGCCACGTGCCATGCGACTGGCAACTCGAAAGACAGATGGTCGAACCATGCCTACACGGTCATGGGGAAGCGCAAATCCACAAATCCAAGCAGAAATGAATGCTGCTAGATAAAGCTCATCACGGTAAGCAACGTCCACGCCTAGAAAATCCATATTGCCACTAACAGGCTCTTGCAGTTGCGTTCGGATTATAGTCCCACTTGGGATGGACGGCTCCTTAGGTGCCCTCGCCCTCTTCTTTTGAGGCTGAAGTGTCGGGCTAGAATATTTCCTGCCTTTCCCGAACCAAAACTCCACCCACGCCGCAATGGAGACCGCCTTATCCTTCTTGCAGATCGAGTGGTATGCCAAAAACAGATATCTGCAAGCAAAGGAAAATTAGTCAAAAAAGGAAGACGGAAACAAAATAAAAACAAAGAAGAGAGACCGAAATGATAATTGGACCGTACTTGCAGCTAGCTGGGGTTTGGTCGTTCCCATAGCTCAAAGTCTTGTCACTCGGTACAGCCTCGTCATAAAACTCACCCTGTAGGGGAAGCCTAACCAGCTCATGGATATCCCACAACGAAAGTGAAAGCTCACCAATGGGAGTACATAAGGTGTTCGTGCTCGGACGCCACCGTTCAAGAAATGCGCGAAGTACTCCTTTGCTGCAGTAATACGTGAAGAGTGAAGCCTGTACACCGTCATAGATCTGTGCACGCCTCAAATGCTGCTTGTGGTGCCAAAGCACATGCTCAGTCCACTCCCAATAGCCTGGGCAGAAACAAAATATGCCGAACATAGAGTCTGGGAAATTGGCATCGGCGCTAAGATTCGGGACCGCGTTCGGGTGAAATGGCTCGAGCTCACGGCTACCCAATCTGTGAAGAGTAGATCGAAGTGAGAGGGCAGTCTCCTCGCCTTCTGATCCATCCGCTCGTACAATTTTCCATACAGACCTGCGAGTCCAATGCTCCGGGTGTTCAACATTAACCCTTGAACGAGGTGGTATCACTGGAGTGTCGATAAGGATACGAGTCTGGGCATCCTTATCACGACCAACTATAAGATGATTCCCGTCACTCCGGATAAACTGTTTAGCCATGACGCTACTGCAAAACAAAAAAATCAGGAAAATTGGTTATCTTCCAAGAAAACGAGGGTTATTTCCACGAAAAAATACACGGCAATTTTTGAATGACAAAAGAAAAAATATTGCAAGATAAACACAATAAATGAAAAAAATGCATGTCAAGTTTGGGAATTAATTTTAAGTTCATTTTAAATTTTTGGACTTAAAGTTAAATTTCCACGAAATCAAATTTGGGCACTACAAGACAAAAAAAAAATAATAATAATATTTACGTGTAAACAAAAAAAATACATGTTAAATATTGTTTGAAAATAATTTTAAGTTCATTACCAAATTTTTGGACTTAAGATTAAATGTTTTGGGACCTATCCTCAAATACCATATATATGTTGGGGTGAAATTTGGTCTTCCAAAAGGCCTAGGGGCGAAATTTTAGTTTCCTAGAAGTCAGGGCTCAAATTCTAGGGTTCCAAAATTAGGGGACTAAGTTGCAATGTGCCAAAACTTATCCCTTTCTTCCTAAACAAAAAAAAAAACAAAGGCTGTGTAGCCCAAATTGAAAAAAAAAAAAAACGCAGAAAAAACGCAGAGTCTCTCCTCCATGTCTCCCTCCGGCGAAGAAGCGGCGGCGAACGGCGAGACCAGCAGCAGCTCCAGCGGCGGCGCGACGAGACGGCAAGGCAGCGGCGGCATCGGCTCTCCCTCCGGACGAACGGCGGCGGCGAGCAGCAAGCAGCGGCGGCGGCCTCCACCTTCGCGCGAGGCGGCTGTGGCTCGAGGCGGCGGCGATGGGCTCCGGACGGCGACGATGGACGACGGCGGTGGGGCAGCACAGCAAGCGGCGGCGGCCTTCCCCTCGCGCGAGCTCCGAACGGCGGCGGCCTGTGCGAACTCCGGCGAGCATAGCGGCGGCGGGCGTTTCTTTTTTCTCCCTCTCCTTCATCCTCTCTCCGGAAAGCAGCGAGCAAGCAACGCGTCCAACGGCGACGGCCAGCGGCTTCTCCGTTGGCCTCCGTGTATAGCTCCCATGGCATCTGTCTCTCGCTTATTTAGCGTGACAGCACCAACGACAGCGGCGGCCTTCCCTCGCGAGCTGGGCACGGCGGTCGTGAACGGCGAGCGGCGGCCTGTGCGAACTCCGGCGAGCATAGCGGCGCTGGGCTCCGGGGGCGAGCGGCGAACAGCGAGCTGCAGGCTCCGGCGGCGCGCTCGATCTCCCTCTCCGGCCTCCCTCCGGCGACGTGCGGCGGCTTCCGACAGCAGCAGTTGCCGGATGATGGTCTCCGAACCCCAGCGAGCCTTATGAACAAATAGCGGTTGAGGCGAACGGCAGCGCCGTCGCCAACCCCGCCATTGTCAAAGGCTTCTTGGTGGCGGGTAGGTTAAGGATAGAGGCCAACGGCAGCGCCGTGTGACCAATCTCCCGTCTACCATGACGACTTGATGGCGGGTAGGTTAAGGATGGAGGCCAACGGCAGCGCCGTGTGACCAAACATCCCGTCTACCATGACGACAACCAGGTACCCGACTCTCATTTGAATTAATTGGAGCAGAATCTGAGTTGAACGATATGGGTTTGGTTGTGGTTTGCTTCACTGTTATGGAGTTGACAAAAAAAAACAAGGAAAACGAAGAGAAAAAAAAAACAAGCAGCAGCAACAAAAAAATAATGGTGCAAAGAAACAAAAAATATACAAGAACAAGAAGGGAAAAAAAGAAACACAACGGGCATGGTGCTGTGAATAAAAAAATTACTTGTTCTTGTTGGCTTTTGTTTGCCTGCGTGGATATGGAATTTGAGCTGATCTCTTGCTAATATGGTTCTAATTTATAGAGTCAGTATAAATCCCAATACAAGATCTATGAAGATATACTCAGTTTTTTTTTATAAGTTTAGTTGGGCTATAAATTTGAAGATTTAAGGGGACAAATATTTGATCCTTGTTAAATCAAAGTTTGAGATTGATATCGAGTTTGAAGTCGGCTTTGGTGGATAATATCAAGTTTGGGATATCAAACTCGGTTCAAATCAGTGAACTAGTTAAAGTAACAAATTGGAGATTTTTATTCATTTATTTAGATTCAAATTAGATGTGAATCTTGGATTGGGTGGCAGAATCTTGATGCGGTGAATCAATTTGAAGGTTTGAGATTAAGGTTACATATTCGATATTTGTGGTCCAAATCAGGCTAATATTTATTGATATATGCTTGATTTAGAACAGAAATGTGATCAAATCCATGTGCAAAGCCAAAAGATTTGATTCATGTACAAAATTAAAATATTTGGCCATGGGATGAAATAAATAGTCCAACAAGCCACGATGGAGGAAGAAAAAAATGTTTGGGCCAACAAACAAAAGAAAATGGCGGGGAAACACAATTGCCCGAAAAGCCCAACAAAAATGGTCACGAGAATAAATATTTCGAGACTCATTTACGTCTCAAATATTTTATTTCGCCCTAAACAAGTCTCGAGGGGGCATCTGTAAACACGTGAAATTTATTCGCCACTAAAAATGCGACACGTGCAAATTTAAATATTAATTTAATTATTTTTAGGCATTTTAAATAAATTAAATGCTTGAAATAATTATTAATATTTATTGGGCCATTTGGATCCATCAAGCCAAATGGATTTAATTATATTGGGCCAATGTGGACAAGTCCAAATGAAAGACCCACAGGCCTATGATCCAATGGACACTTAAAGCAGGCCAGTCCAATCAGTCAATGTGAACAAGCCCAGATGAAAGGCCCACATGCTTACTGACCCGATAGAAATGTGGATTGGACCAGCCCATCGATTGGCCCATCATTCACAAACCCTAGGGTTTTTCTCTATAAATAGAGGCACCCTGTCATATATTGGGGACGACTACTTCACTTCCGGAGGTCTCCATACACTAGTCACTCTCAAGACTCATATACTTGAGATTCTACAGCAACAAAACGCTGTAGAAATTCCGAGAAGCCAGAGAAGAAGCATAAAAGCATCTCGACGTCTTCAAAGTTGGAGGAATCAAAGGAGTACCAGAAGTCGAACCCATATTGTTTGATTTTCTACATGTTCTTTGATATTTAAATTTCTCTGTAATTGTAGACATTTCTTGTGAAATTAATAAAAGTATTTTGCAGTTTCTGTCTACGCATTTTTTGCACCTACAATAACTAATGCAGCCAATAACGCACCTCCCAATTTTCCAAATTATGTCGAATCAACATCTCCTCCATACCAAAAGCACGCCACACATCCCTTGAGTAGGGGCATTCAAATAGGCTATGAAACCAATCATCAACACCATCCCCACAAATAATACGAAAGGGGGAAGTTACCGCCCCTATCGAAACGCACCAGGTTAGTTGCCAACGAGCCAAGTCCCAAAAGCCAAAATGCCATGCCAACTTTTTCTGGAATAGTTTGATGCCACATCCACTGCCACCCGACCTTGTGTTGAATAGCGTCCTTAAATCTCGCACTCTAAGCTAGAGATCATTGAGATGAATAAAGGGCATCTTGGGTGCTAGAGGCTCGCCCCGCGACCATGGCAAATACCAAACACAACAGTTTCATTGCCCAGTCGAATCCCATACCCATAGCGGAAAATTTCAGTTACCTTGATCAAATTCTTCCAAACCTTAGGCCCCAGGTGATGATGGAATGGAAGTCCCCACCAGCCGCCCCATACTTATCATGAAGTAAACGCACCCAAAGCTTCCCGTCATCAATCAGAAAGTCCCAAAGTTGTTTACCCATAAGTGCCTTAATCATATCCTGAGATTTCTGAATCCCCAAGCCCCCTGTCTTCCGATTCCGCGAGACTTTAGACCAAGCCACAAGATGGAGCCCCTTACCTCCAAACCCTTTCCAAATCCAATGTGTGATCTTTTTATCTAATTCATGACACACAACTACTTGTAGAGAATAAACTTGCATAATATATGTAGATATAGCGGCCAACACTGCTCTGTGCTTAGTAATCCTAGCAGCACGGTTCAGCAGGCATTTAACCTCCTGATCACCCTGCCCATAAGCCCATGAAACTTAGATCTCCTTATCCTTCCATGAATTATAGGAAAGCATAAATACCAACCCAAAGAATCTGTCACCTCTATCCCAAGATGTATACTGATATCATTTTGTACCATAACTGCTAATCCAGGAAATATAATCCGGCCGACTTGGCCGCATTCATACGCAGCCCTGAGCGGGATCCAAATTGGTCCAACACCTTAGCCTTACAAATGATACTCGCGAGATTGCCCTCAGTATAAAATATTAAGTCATCAGCGAACATGACATGGCCTCCATCTCCTTGCCTCAACCTCGGTCAAAATCACCTTAAAACTAAGGTTAAGTAGCCTAGTCATGTATAATGAGCATTAAAATTATTTTAATTTAATTTATAACATCAATTCAATTTTATACGCTTTTAATAGGATTTTACAAAAAAATATAAAGTATTAAATTATATAACATCAATTTAATATTATATTCGGATGAGGACTTAGCAATTAGTCAAGTCCCCCGACTTCCAACTTCAAGGTTGGATATTCGATTCCCCACCCAGCCCCCTATCCCATCCATTTATTCCCTTTCTAATTTGTGTGGCATGAGTTCTCACCACCCCTTTTATAGCATGTATATATAGGCTGTCCAGAAAAAATAAAGAAAATTGACATTATATGATTTCAAATAATACTCAACCAACAAACATTGTTACAATACATTATGTTATTTAAGTTCTTCTAACAAATTTAGGGCCCGTTTGGATTGGCTTTTAAAAAAAGTAAAAGCCAAAAGCAGAAGCAGAAGTGAAAGCCAAAAGCAGAAGCAAGTAACTTTTGTGTTTGGATGGAATGTTTAAAAAGCAGTTTTTTTTCAAAAGTGTGTTTGGATATGTAAAAGTGAAAATTGCTTTTGAAATGTGTAAATTACCAAAAAAGATATACTATTTATATATAATAGTATATATTTATAGTGTAAATTAAAATAAATTAATAGGGGCATTTATGACTCTGCACACATTACTAGGTGCTTTTGGCTATTTATAGTGTAATTAAAATAAATTACCAAACACTCTTTTTTCTTCAAAAGTGCTTTTGGCAGAAGCAAAAGCCAAAAGCACTTGGAAAAAAGTCATTCCAAACAGGCTCTTAAGCCCGTAATTGAAAGATGAGTTTATTTTAGCTGACCCATTTAGGCCCGTATTTAAATAATCATCTATTTGTGCAGCCTAGCTAATATGCCTTTTTGGGAGGTGGGGCGAGTTAGCTCAACGGCTCCAGCCCATTTTGACAGTCTTACTTTTTATCACTTGGTGACCAAATGTTGTTGGATTTCTTTTGTAATTTAAAAAGTCGGGATTTAGAAAATTCCATAGACTCGAAAGGAAGTTTGAAATTTTTTTTCTTCTTTTAATTGATTTACATATATTTTCATGAAAAAAATGGTTTTTTAGTACGTTTTCTTTCCAAAAAATCCAAATCGGTCCGTTTGTAAATTTTTGCTCCTATAGTCTACTCCATTTGCTAATTTTTTTCAATTCGGTCTTAATTTACATCCACGATGGATGTAAAATATGATTTACTTCGAGCACGTCAGAAACCTCATGTTAATTACGAAACTAGGACCAAATTGAAAAAAAAAATAGCAAATGAAGCAGACTATAGGGGGCAAAAATTTACTAACGGACCGATTTGGATTTTTGGAAAAAAAAACGAAGAAACTTTTTTTTTTCCATATTTTCATAGAATAAGAACTAGAAATGTCCTTTATATATCGATAATTAAGAATTTCGTTATTTAATTGTGTTAATTATCAAAGTTGTGACCAATTTCATCATGTGGGCATTCCACTAAATCATTTTTAAGTCATTTTTATCCTATAAAACTTTGACTTTGTGCAGTTTGGTCCGAAAATAATTTGCTGCAATGGAAACTAGTCACAATAGGAATGTTTTAGTAATTAGCAATATCAAATGACAAAATTGATAATTATCGATATATAAAGACATTTCTGATTCTTATTCCTACATTTTCATAGACTTGATATGATTGTATAATGCACTTTTTCATTTCCGATTTATATGGATTTACATAACCTGTTTGAGAATTAGTTTTTAGCTATTAACTGATTATGTGAGTAATTTGAGTAATAAATTGGTTAAAATTAGTTGTTTGGCGGTTTTGAGGCATATTTTTTGCCCAGAATAAACTAATTCCAAATTGCTGCTATTTGCAGCGGTTTTAAAAGGAGTTAATTAAACATTATTTTAAGTTATTTTATCTTTTTGAATAAGCTAATTTATCTTAAATTGACTATAATAAGCTGATTTTATTTAGCTTATTTACCAAACATGGCCATAGACTTGGGTACCAGTATGTAACACATTCGTATTGAAAAAAATTCCTCAAAAATTGACAATTACATTATGATAATTATTTTCTCAAATTCTTGGTGACACTCGTAAAAATCTAAATAAATTCTCTCGACAAATTATACTCTCTCCCTCCCATCTAACTTGTCTTGTTTGACTTCTGCACACAATCCAATGCAGTTTTTAAATCCTTAATATATCAAAATATATACAATGAAAAATTATGCAAAATATATATTCTAAAACTACATAATCATACGATTATAACAAGACCAAATTCGACTATTTTTATTCGAATATATACTTACAAGAAAATTGAAATCAATGCTGAATAATGAACAGTGACAAAAAGTCAAACCAGACACATTAGCTGGGACGGAGGGAGTAGTAATTTTCCATTTACTCATATAAGAAAACAATTTATTTATTTATTTTTTGTGTTTGCAGCCGAAGCCAGAGAAAATATATAGAAAAGAAAAAAGGAAAATCTAGAAAACAAAGGTAGCTAAACTATATAAAAAGAATTTAAGGCTAGTGAACCATACGTCGAACGCGCTCACTGCCAATCCTGTCACAAAATTCGGTGGGCAAACCCATGTGGTGAAGAATTCTTCAATTTTAGCACCATGCTTGGCCGAACTGCTATCTGATTTCCTTGCCAAAGCACATGATGTATGATACACTCTTCAAACGAAGCTTTCAACCATAGTTACATGGAACGGGATTCGATTCAAAATGGGGAACGAGAACGGGAACACGGAACGCTAATATAGGTGAATCGGGAACGATGTACTATATGAATTTTTTAAATATTAATATATATTTAATTAATAAAAAGTTTAACTAAAAATTTTTGAAAAAAAAAACGTAAGAAAAATTTCAATAACATCAAAATTTAATTGAATATCGATTACTATTTCCAATTGAATATGGCTTTTTTGGATACTGCCTGTTTCATTATTATTACTATTCCCAATTCCCAATTGAATATTGATTACAGATTACACTTATCCGTTTTATCTTCCCAATTACATTTACTTTGCATTTTACTTTTTTTCCTTCCCAAAATTATCTTTCCCCTTCTCCCGCTTTCCATCTCCCAAAAGTCGTCTTCCCAAAATTTTTCTTCAAAAATTGTGAGTCCCTAAACCCTAAACCCGCCGCCACTCCTCTCCTCCGCACCCGTCGCCACTCCTCTTGGCTGCCGCCGCGAAGAGGAGCATCGTCGTCGCTCCTCTTCGCTTTCCGCCACTGTTCGCTGTTCTCTTCGATCGTTCCTTCGCCGGATCGTTGATTTTCCGATCCGGTGCGCATCCCTGATGATTTGGAACGCGAACGTCCCGTGATCCCCAACAAATGTTCCAGTTAACAAAACGGCCCTCCTCCGTTCCGTGTTCATGGTAACTATGCTTTCAACTCATTGATCTGCATGATGAAAGAAGCAAAAGGGTGAAAGATATCCCTCGAGTCCAGTAACAACTTCATAACCATCCTTGAGTTAGAATAGTAGCGGGAAACACCAATCCCCCCCGCGAAAAGAAAGCCCAACAGCCAAGGCAACTAACTCCGTACGCGAATGTGTTCGTAGCTTGGGCGAGGAAGCCACATCGTCCCCCTCCCTTGCAACCAATGACCATCTTCATTTCGGACTACAAACCCAAAACGAGCAAGGCCAGTGTTTCTTTTCCACCGAATTACCATCCACATGCAAAACTGTGGCATACCCACGCCTCATATGGCACTGATGGCAGCACGTGTGCAGCGAGCCCTTTCCAATTCAATGACCAAGAAGTAGTGTAATTATTGTAAAATTTATTTTCATTTACATATACTGACATATGGGGATTGTTTTGGTAAGTAGTATTAGGAAGTATATATATGTATAAATAATAAATAATGGAGTCAATTAAATTTAGTTATTTACAAGTACGATTATAAATAAAAACTAGCACACATTTATGACTAAATTAGACAAGGGTACTTTTTCCAAAAGTAGAAGCCAAAAGCACCTAGTAATGTGTGCAAAGTCTTAACTGCCCTCACTAATTTATTTAAATTACACCATAAATATATATTATTTTCATATAAGTAGCATGTCATTTTTTGTATCTATATAATAATATAAACCAAAATAGTCTAACACACACACACACTTTCCCGCCCAAACCTTTTCCCCTCACAAAATCCATTTTTGGACACACTCTCTCACACACTAACTTATTTTACGGTTCTGTCACTGGAACGTGCTCCACATCGATAATAATTACTTTGCTCCAATAATCTTTCTATACTAAACCCTGGATCTCATTTATCCCCTTCCTCCTATAAATAAGTGTATTATAACCCACCTCAAAATCATATCCTTACATCTTCATCTAACATTTCTCTCAATATTGTTCAATTTAACAAATACATCTCCCCACCATTTTATAGCTTTTATTATTCAATTTCATGTATATTTCTCCCTCTTTTGCTAATATATTTGTTTTCTTTTGTTGTTGTTTTAGTGACAGTTATTGGAACAACGAGAGTACAAACTCAAGTGACGAAGAACATTTTGAATGGATGAAGAGCTAAGGAGTATTCATAATCATAAAAGAATAAATCAATTGTTGCGACATCTTCTTCTATGACAAATACATCTCCCCACCATTTTATAGCTTTTATTATTCAATTTCATGTCTCTTTCTCCCTTTTTTTCTAATATTTTTATTTTCTTTTGTTGTTGTTTTGGTGACAGTTATTGGAACAACGAGAGTACAAACTCAAATGACGAAGAGCATTTTGAATGGATGAAGAGCTAAGGAATATTCATAATCATAAAAGAATAAATCAATTGTTGCGACATCTTCTTATATGACAAATAATCGGCGACATTCCATTTTACTTCATTTTTTTGGGAAAGATTTGTTTGGTTGTTCTTTTTGTGGAAAGATTTGTTCCACCGAGTGTAAATAATTGGATGAGTTTATTTGTTATAGCATTAGTTTCACAGAATCTTTTGTATTTTATTCAATAAGAGAGTGTCGAATTTGTCTATATCATTTTTATCTATGTTCTATTCTATTTATGTAGAGGTGATTATGTATGAAATTAGTATATAGTCATATTGACATTCAATAAGAATATGTATGGCATTTGATTTATTTATTTACTTATATATTGTAATTGTTCCGTAAACGAATCACTTTCACAATGGTTCTCCAATCATATTTGTTGTTATTGAATGAATTCAAACTATCATACTTCATTACATTCATCATTTATCTTAATATGAAGATGATTTAACTGTAGAGAATGAATCCAAAAATGTGTGATTGATAATTGAATATAAAATTAGTGGAGAAAAAATAAGTTACTACAATAAAAAAAAAAAAAAGTATCCACTTTTTATACTTACAATTTTAGCAAAATTAGCAGTTTTTCAACTATCATAGAATGATTGTCTTCCTATTTTCCTTAGTAATAATATATAAGCGAATACATTTTTGGCACATCATTAAAAGTATTATGTAAGTTTTTAATTTTATGCACGCTTCGATACACAGAAGGGCTCTGTTCTATAGTTATATAATTAACAATTCAGGCTTTCATCTTTTTCTTGGCAATATATCAGCAAATGACACTACAAAATCGACTAATAAAATTTTTGACCTTTTTGAGAAACTGAAAAAAAAAATGCAAAATTCTGGATTATGTTCATAAGAAAAAAAATATTTTTTCAATAATTATTTTTTCGTTATATTATTTTCTTTTATTAAAATTATTTTTATGATAAAAGTTATATTTAAAAATTAAACCTTATACAAAAAATCAGGATTGAATTTTGATTAAATTTTTATAACGGATTATAACTTCTTATTAACTATATATATTTGGATAAATTACTTAATAAAATTAAGAAAGAATCAAGTATATTTAATAATGACAATATAGTCTGCACATGCCAAAAAGTATTCAAGATTTATTATATAGATTTTTTTATTTTATTATTTTTTGGTAAATATTGACACCTATGTGTGTCGTCAAAGGTGTGTTCAAACCCAAACTACACATTTTTGATTTTATTATTTATTAGGTTAATATTTTTGACTTGAATTCTAATATAAATAATATAATATATATTTGAAAAAAAATTAATTATTCAATTAAAGAATTTATAATATATTGGTTTAACTAAATTTGTCATAAACATCAAATATATTATAATTTATTTTTAATTTTTATATATATATTTTTAAAATATATGGAAATATTTTTTCAAGATTTTCTTATACTAACAAATAGATTTATTATCTAAATATAGAATATTTAAAGATTGATCACGTGGCATGTATGATGATTCAGCGCTGACGTGTAATTATTTTGAATGACTGTACGTTTCTAGATGATTAATCAGCATTTATGTGGAAACCTATGGCATAATTACTGTATAAGCTTTAAAATTAAGAAAGAATCAAGTATATTTAATAAGGTCAATATAGTTTGCACATGTCAAAAAGTATTCAGGATTTATTATATAGAAGATATAGATAACAATTTTTATGTATTGTTGTAATTTTAGAGAAACTTAACATCTAAATTCGATACTATAATCTTGTAAACACAAATGATCAAAACTAACATTTCGAACTTGAGAATCTTGATTCACATCTCTCAAATTGAACCTGCCTAAATGACACTTGTATGTAATGTATGTATCGCCGTATCGGCCTGTTTGGCCCTTTGGAGTTTGGACAGTTGGTTTCACGTACGAGGAAACGCACGCATACATCAACTGCCGAACTCCACCCCAATAGCCCGGCCCGGCCCGGCCATGTGCCCTAACATTCCGTTTTCCCTCTCTCGCGGGCCGTGGGCTTTTGATTTCCTAATTCTCATAAATTCTGTCACTTTCCACCATAAATCACTCAAGGAAGAAAAACTATCCCTCCACAAAAAAAAAAAGAAAAAAAAAAAGAATCCCACAAACCCCAAAACCCCACATTTCAAATACTATGAAGTAAAGTAAACGCCATTTCACCAATTTTCAGTTTCCGCAATCCTTTCTCTTCTCTTCTCTTCTCCCAAAGGAGAATGAGCCCGACCCGAGCCCAATCCCCCCCCGACACGTTCAAGGCGTCCAAGGAGAAATCCGGCGACGCCCTTTTCCTTTCCCTTTCACCGTCGTTGAAGGCTGCGGTCGCCGGAATCTTAACCTTCTCCTTATCCTTGGTCCTCTTCACTCTCATCAAGGGAACCACCCGTCCCGCTTTTTTCGGATGGCCCGAACCTGCTACAATTTCCCGCGCCGATGATTCTTCCCCCACTAATGTTTCCCACATCGCTTTCGGGATTGCCGGGTCGACCCGGACATGGAGTAATCGGGGCCTGTATTCGGACCTCTGGTGGAAGCCCGGCGCCACCCGCGGATTTGTATTTCTCGACGGAAAACCTGGCGGGGAAATCGCCGGCCGGTTCAAATTAGGGCACCGGGTTTCGTCCGACTGGAGGCGGTTCAGGCACACGGGCGGGTCGGATTCGGCGGTGCGGATCGCGCGGATCGTGGTGGACTTGTACCGCGCGGGATTGCCGGACGTGAGGTGGTTCTTGATGGGGGATGACGACACGGTGTTCTTCCCGGAGAACGCGGCGGCGGTGCTCGCCGGGTACGACCACGGGCGGATGGTGTACGTCGGGGGGAACTCGGAGAGCGTGGAGCAGGACGTGATGCATGCGTACGGGATGGCGTTTGGCGGCGGCGGGTTCGCGATCAGTTACCCGCTGGCGGCGGCGCTGGCGGAGGAGATGGACGGCTGCTTGGAGAGGTACCATTATTTCTACGGGTCGGATCAGCGCGTGTGGGCGTGCGCAGCGGAGTTCGGTGTGGGCCTCACCAGAGAATCCGGATTTCACCAGGTACGCCGTACCCGTACGCATATATATCCAATTCTTTTCTAATCATTTGGTTTATTATTTTCCCTCATTTTATTTACTAGTAATTATGGAAATTAGATTTAATTTCGAGGAAATGGAAACCATAATTCTTACTATAATCAAAACAAGTCTTATCAGTGAATCCCAAGGTCGAGCGAGCCGAGTTGGCGATTTCTATAGGAGTATCCACTTCATCCGCTGTAGCCATAGAATCCTTACACGTGGCATTTAGGAAGGGATTTTGCTAACGTCAGAGGGCGGTCAAAATGGCCACCTCGGTAACGGCTACTAATTTAGGCTGGTGCCACGTAAGCACCGGATAGAAACCTGCTAACCTCGGGCATCTCGGGATTTATTAAGCTTATTTTAATTTTCCTGATTGTGTAAGGATAACCATATGCGGGAATTGGGAATGCCCTTGACTTCCAAATGGTGTCCCACATACCTTAGGTTAGGCTCTCACAAAAAAAAAAAAAAAAACCATACGCCTACTTTATGCCTTTAATAAGGCACAAAGGAATGACATTTCAAGCCAGTAAATTCGTTAAAGAATTTAAATACGAGCTAGAAAGCCCTGTCAGGCTAAAATTAATTGTGATAGTGAAAGTATTTAACAGACATGATACCTGTGGGCTTTGGCTCATGTTTCCAGTTAGGGTTGAAAATGGTTCAAGTACACGCTAGCTGCTATAGCTTTTTTGACAATTGAACCTCAACTTACCAGTTGACTTTATACACACACGTATGTGTGTTTTGAAGATAGGAATAGTAATTTAACACAAAGTATAAGTAACCAATATTGCAAGCAATAATGTAATGGTATTTTTGTTATTGGGTTGATGGGATTCAATTCAAACCCTTTATTTATAATGTTTGAAGTTTCAAATGTTATAATTCAGTATTTAGTCAGTCCCACAATCCAAAATTAAAACACTTAAGTTTATTATATTCAATTTTTACTCGGTATAAGGGTACGTTTTGCAAGATATGAATTGAAGCTGTGAATTATAGATGGAGCTGAGTAAGTGGTACATCTAGAACAGAACGGCAAGGTGGGTTGGTCGTTAAAGGGGGAGTGAATGTGGGTAGAAGAAGAGTTTTGGTTAAAATTAGGGTTTTACAAACTCCTCTCCATATGAAGAATCGACTGGGAGCACATGCCTACGTCATGTGTGTAGTATAAAACATTTATAGGAGTAGTTGTAGCTTTTGAAAGAATTTAAAAAATACTGTAATTAAAATTATAGAAAACCTTCCAAAATTCCCTAAAACTATTATTAGTATACATAGCTTAAATTGTGTTAGAAGATTCAACCTCAAAGTTTATTTTAGTACAACTCTTTTATTCATTGTTATGAATTTTAACTATAGAAAATAGTACTAAATTATTAAATTTAAACGATTTAAAAGTTATTCCACTAAATACACGCTTAAGTTGCGGTCGATGGATTACCTCTTTTTAAATTACTAGAAATTTACTCCCTCCGTCCCACGAAAGTTGGCTCGTACTCCCTCCGTTCCAAAATAGTAGTCTTTTTAGAGATGAAAAAGTGTTCCATAATAGTTGTCATTTTGGGTATTTCTATGCAAGTTTTTCAATATTACCCCTTTATTCCCCAATGATGTTCATTCTCTCTCCACCCTAAATTTTACCAAAAAAATCTCAGACAGAAAATTTTTGGAGTAATGTAAGGGTCGGTATCAGATTTTTATATAAATGGGAATATTAAGATTTTTACTAGCATAGATTATCGCCTAACATTCTTTAAAAATGGCCATAAAATTTAAAAACACATTATTAATAATGTGGTTGAATTCACAGTAGTTAACAAAGGCACTCTTAGTTATTTAGCATGGCACGAATCATGAGTGCTTCGTTTGGAAGTTTCCGTCTATTTTGGGTGTGTTTGAAAGATAAGTGAAGTTTAGAATTTCTAAATAAATATAATGGGATTATTTTAGGTATTGAATTATAGCTTATGGAATAGCTAGCTTTTAAAATTTAAATTTTTTTCAAATATTGATGACCCATTTCTGCTTTGATTGGGTCTCTATCCCAACTATGGATATATCACAGTGGAATTTTGGTGTTGGACCAAATGTCACGGCAGTAGTATATCTTATGTTTTTTCTTTTCTGATTGGAAAAATTATGAATTGAAGTAATGGCTAAACATTCCAGTCAACCACAAATAACTGAGTCACCCATATATAGTGTAAAAAAAACCAAGAAAATATATTAGAAACTGAGATTTTTAGTCAATATTTTACACATCTTTTTCCTCTCCAAATTCATTTCCTTTCAAGTGTCACAATTATGTCGCTACCTAAATTTGAAATATCATATATTGTTGTAAGAAGCCTATGACCTATATATAATTATATGAAGTGTGTATGAGATGTATATGTATATTTATTAGTAGTGCAAAATGAAACAAAGAGCATGAGACAATTATTATTATTATTGTAGCACTAGAGAGAGAATGAAAGCAGATATATAATCGTTGGTCTCTCTTTCATTCATTTCACTGCCTACATATTTATAGAAGTGTAATGCCTAACTTATTTGACCAATCAATCATACAAAAATCCAATCACATGTGCTGCCTGATAAATAGGACATTTATGTCATATCCAAAAGTCCAATTCGGTGTGTCTGATTAGACATCCACACATCACACTTCCCCTGGATGTCTTCTATACATAGAATATGCCTCGTTAAAACCTTACTAGGAAAAAACCCTGTGGGAAAAAAATCCCAGTGAAGGAAAAAGAGTACAGTATTCTTGTATTCATTGCTCCCCTGATTTGGACATCATTTTAATTCTCGAAGTCGTCGCATTCCAATTTTCTTCACGAGCTTCTCGAATGTTGCAGTCGGCAATGCCTTGGTAAATAGGTCCGCTAAATTGTTTTCGGATCGAATTTGTTGCACATCGATTTCACCATTCCTTTGAAGATCATGAGTGTAGCAGAATTTTGGTGAAATATGCTTCGTTCTATCTCCTTTGATATAACCCCCTTTCAATTGAGCTATACAAGCTGAATTATCCTCAAATAAAATTGTTGGTGGTATTTGTGGTTCAATTATTAAACCACAATTCTTCAATATATGTTGAGTCATTGACCTCAACCAAACGCATTCTCGACTTGCCTCATGGATTGCTAATATTTCGACATGATTAGAAGAAGTAGCAGTTAGAGTCTGCTTCATTGACCTCCAAGATATAGCAGTTCCGCCACACGTGAAGATATAGCTTGTTTGAGATTTGGCTTTGTGTGGGTCTGACAGATAACCTGCATCGGCATAGCCGATTAACTCATGTCGAGAGTCTTTTGGGTAAAATAACCCAAGATCAATTGTTCCTTGGAGATAGCGAAAAACATGCTTTATGCCTTTCCAATGTCGTTGAGTAGGGCAAGAGCTGAATCTTGCGAGTAGATTGACTGCAAACGCGATATCAGGTCGCGTGCTGTTTGCAAGATACATTAACGCACCAATTGCGCTTAAATATGGGATTTCTGGGCCAAGTTCTTCATTATCTTCTTTTGGCCTAAATGGGTCCTTTGCAGGACCAAGTGCCCGAACGACCATTGGATTATTTAGCGGATGAGCATAATCCATTCATAATTACTTTAATACCTTTTGGGTATAAGCTGATTGATGAACGAATATGCCTTTTTCCAAATGCTCAATTTGTAGGCCAAGGCAAAATTTCGTTTTCCCGAAATCTTTGATTTCGAACTCTTTTTTCAGATATTCGACTGCCTTTTTCAACTCTTCAGGAGTTCCAATTAGATTTAAATCGTCAACATAGACTGCGACGATCACAAATTCTTACCCATTCTTCTTTATAAATACACAAGGACTGATAGGGTCATTTGTATAACCTTCCTTTATCAAACTTTCACTGAGACGGTTATACCACATTCGGCCAGATTGCTTGAGCCCATACAACGATTTTTGTAATTTGATGGAATAAGTTTCTCTGGGTTTTGAGTTGCAAGACTCAGGTAATTTAAACCCTTCAGGTATTTTCATATAAATATCATTCTCCAATGAGCCATATAAATATGCAGTAACAACATCCATCAGCCTCATTTCGAGATTTTCTCGTACTGCTAGGCTCATTAGATACTTGAATGTTATTCCATCCATAACTGGGGAATATGTTTCCTCAAAATCAATTCCCGGTCGTTGTGAAAAACCTTGGGCTACAAACCTTGCCTTATATTTGGCAATTTCATTATTTTCATTTCTTTTTCTCACAAACACCCATCTGTAGCCAACAGGCTTCACATTTTTTGGTGTTTGGACAATAGGGTCGAATACTTTTCGTTTATTCAGTGAATCTAGTTCAGACTGAATCGCATCTTTCCATTTTGGACAATCATTTCTTTTCCGACATTCTTCAACTGATCTTGGTTCAGGATCCTCGTTATTTTCCATTACATCGAGTGCAACATTGTATGCAAAGGCATTATCAACGTTTGTTTCTTTTCGGTTCCAACATTTCCCAGTATTGATATAATTGAAAGAAGTTTCAATAACTTCATTTTCTTCTGGATGAATATTTTCAGGTTCAACCTTTTCGGGGGTTGAATCAATTTCTCATTCGGGAGTATCATCTGTGATTGATTTATCACCCATATGGATAATTTTCTTCTTTCGTGGATTTTTATCCTTGGAACCCAAAGGCCTACCACGCTTCAGGCGTGCAGTAGGTTCATTTGCACTTGAAATTTGCCCTTCTGGGACATTTATATTGGCTGGTGCATTTGCTGCATCATTTATATATGATTTTGTAACTTTAGCAGCATCATTAAAAGCATCGGGTAATTGATTTGCAATTCCCTGCAAATGCACAATTCTTTGAACTTCAAGTTCGCATTGCCTTGTACGAGGATCAAGGAAATCAAATGGACTTTGCCAAGATATTTCCTTTTTCAGTTGATCATTTCCTCCCCCTAATGTCGGGAATTGAGTTTCATCAAAATGACAGTCTGCAAATCTTGCAGTAAATAAATCACCCGTTTTTTGCTCAAGATATTTAATAATCGAGGGTGATTCATACCCGACATATATGCCCAATCTTCTTTGAGGTCCCATTTTTGTGCGTTGTGGTGGCGCAATCGGTACATAAACCGCACACCCAAAAATTCGCAAGTGGGATATATTGGGCTCCTTTCCAAACACAATTTGTGTAGGGGAGTAGCTATGATAGCTTGTCGGCCTTATTTTCACAAGTGCGGCTGCATGCAATATAGCATGTCCCCAAGCAGAAACAGGGAGTTTTGATTTCATTAATAAGGGTCTTGCAATTAATTGCAATCGCTTAATAAATGATTCTGCCATACCATTTTGCGTGTGCACATGAGGCACAGGATGTTCAACAGTAATTCCAATCGACATGCAGAAATCATCAAATGCATGTGATGTATATTCTCCAGCATTATCAAGGCGTATTTTCTTTATCGGATGATCTGGAAACTGTGCTCGCAATTTTATAATTTGTGCAAGTAATCTTGCGAATGCCAAATTGCGAGTTGATAATAAACAAACGTGTGACCAGTGTGACGACGCATCAATTAATACCATAAAGTACTTGAAAGGTCCACACGGTGGATCAATAGGTCCACATATATCGCCTTGAATTCTTTCTAGGAATGTAGGGGATTCAATTCCCACTTTTACTGGAGATGGTCTGGTTATCAATTTCCCTTGTGAACAGGCTGCACAATTGAACTCATTTGGGTTCAATATCATTTGCCTTTTCAATGTATGGCCATTTGAATTTTCAATAATTCGCCTCAGCATTACACTGCCAGGATGCCCAAGTCTATCATGCCAGGTAATAAATTCACTAGTAGCTTTCAAGCCTACTAGGTTATGTATTTCTGCGGCATATATTTTTGTATAGTATAAGCCAGATGAGTAACATGGCAATTTTTCATTCACAAATTTTTTGCCATTTTCAATTCGAGTTATCAAAAGATACTCGTGATCTGCCTCTTTTGAAGTTTCAATGTGATATCCATTTTTTTGAATATCATTGCAGCTCAGTAAATTTCTTCGAGCTTTGCGTGAGAACAAGGCATTTTCAATTGCCATTTTTGTCCCTTCAAGGAGAAATATAACAGCTCTACCGGAGCCTTCAATGCATTTTGCATTACCACTTATAGTTTTCACTGCGGTCTTTTCCAATTTTAAATTGGAGAAATAGCTTTTGCTTTTCAAAATACTATGCGTTGTTGCACTGTCAATGAGGCAGATATCATCTTCGACTTTTGAATTTCCAGCATCCATTTCTTTACAAGAATATAAGAAAATTATTAAACATCGGCAATATAAATATTATTAATGCAAAAATATATTTATATTATACATGGATAATAAAAGGGAAGTACAAGATATCATTATTTATATTAAACAGGAATTATAAAAGACAAGTACAAAATATATATATAGCTATATAATATATTATTTAGTAACAGTATCTGGCTCAACAAAATCATCAGCTTCCAGGTGCGTGATATTATCATTTAATATATCATCATAAGTATCATCGTGGGCATTATGGTGTGCTTCAACACCTGGTCTTTCTTTTCGTTTCGAGGCCTGATACAGTTCAGCTAAGTGTTTAGCTGTGTGGCATGTTGAGCCATATGGCCTTTAATTCCACAACGATCACAAATTTCATCATTTTGTTTATGCTTTCTTGCATAATTTCTTTGTTGTGGTTTGTAAGGCCTTCTGGTATCATATCTGCGATTTTGTTCAAATCGAGGCTTATTTCGATAATTATTTTGACGAGATGATTCACCTCTGCCTCGATTTTGATATCGATTTTGGCCACGATCATCATTTTGATTTTTAAAGTGCCCACGATCACGCACATATTTCGATGATTGAGCCGCGTTCACCTCAGGGAACGGTTTTGCACCTGCGGGCCTAGATTCATGATTTCTCAACAGCAATAGGCTGTTTTGTTCAGCCAATAATAAGCAGGTGATAAGATCAAAATATCTCTGAAAACCTTTTTGGCGGTATGTCTCACTCAATACTGAGTTTTTAGCATGAAACGTAGAATACGTTTTTTCAAGTATTTCTTCTTCAGATATCTTTTGCCCACATAATTGCAATTGGGCCGTAATTTTGAACACAGCGGAATTATATTCCCGGACTGTTTTGAAGTCCTGAAGTCTCAGGTTTGTCCAGTCATCAAGGGCTTTTGGAAGCACCGTCTTTCTAAGATTATCATATCTTTCTTTCAACTTTTCCCACAATGCCAGTGGGGATTCCACAGTCACGTACTCCATTTTGAGTGCCTCTTCGATATGATGGCACAAGAAAATCATGGGTTTTGCCTGATTCTGATGGCTAGGATTTTTCCCTTCAGCAATAGTATCTTCCAGACCCATTGAAGTAAGATGCATTTTCACATTTCGGGCCCAGGACATATAATTGCTTCCTTCAACGGTTAAGGGAGCAAATTCCTGCTTTGCAAGGTTAGCCATAATCTTATTGAAAGTTTTGGAATAAGAAATTATACCTCAAATTCTGGTAACCCGGGCAGAGTCTACTCGTGCTGATAACGTGTTGTAATAAAATATAAGCAGCCTATGACCTATATATAATTATATGAAGTGTGTATGAGATGTATATGTATATATATTAGTAGTGCAAAATGAAACAAAGAGCATGAGACAATTATTATTATTATTGTAGCACTAGAGAGAGAATGAAAGCAGATATATAATCGTTGGTCTCTCTTTCATTCATTTCACTGCCTACATATTTATAGAAGTGTAATGCCTAACTTATTTGACCAATCAATCATACAAAAATCCAATCACATGTGCTGCCTGATAAATAGGACATTTCCAATTCGGTGTGTCTGATTAGACATCCACACATCACATATATATATATATATATTTTTTCTAATGTATTTTTCTATAACTTAAGCAGCACATTGCATAAAAGTCCATTCAACCTGCTATATATTAAAAGATTAAGAAATTAGAAAGAAAATTCGTAACGATATTATTCCATACATGAGTTAACAAACTAGGTTTGAATAAATTTGATTGCCTAAAATATTTTTCTAGTGAATAACTGGGTAGCACATGCATGAAATATTGAGCACAAATTAATCTCTCGAGGAGCAGAATTCTGAATAAATCATGTTATCAAGGGTATGTTCTGGTGACGTGGCACCGCGTAAGTTTGCTTAATCCGGCGCCATTGGTCCCATAAGTTTGCTTAATCCGATGCCACGTCAGCAGAAATGCGTCATTAAGGAGTTTGGGTTGGATTATGCAAAAATTAGCAAAAATAATGGATTGATTGTGTTAATAAAATTAATATGGGACTGAAATCGAAATTGGGAAAACTTATGGGACCAATGGTGTTTTTTTTCCTATCCAGTAGCCGTTAGTTGGAGTCGCGCGCGCTGCACACCGCCAGCACGAGTTCTCCCTCTCGATGTGCTTCCATCACAATTTGCTTTGTGCCATCTGTCTGGGAGGTTTCTTCCATCTTACATTACCATGCCTCCATGCTCGGATCCCGTGTTCTCTTAACTCCCTTTGTGCAGAAGTGAACTCAGCCTGTCTTTGGAGAACCCTACATACCATTTTATATCATTGCTATAAAATGATATACTTTGACTAATCAATATTTCATATATTATTAATTAAATAATAATTAAAAACGGTAGGAAAAATTAAAACTACAACTGTACATTACTTATATCAAACATTTATACTTAGAACTTCGGCTCATATGACATCAACTCTAACTCTGTTAACCGAGAATTTTTGATTGAACAATATTTGAAGAGGATTACAAGGATTACTAAGGGAATTACAAGAATTTAAGCAAAGCTGTAAAGGAATGGAAAATTTGCAGGAGAGTAAAAGCAGAAATTGAACTTGCAGAATAAAAAGTGCGGGAATGAAAATGCAGATAGGAAAATAAAAGGATTCCTCTGGGGAGTGTGTTGGTTCCTCCTTTCTCTGGAGTGTCTCTTCCTTTTATAGGAGGAGGCTTACCCCTCCAGTTGAGACGTAGGCGGCGAGGAGGCTTGACTTCAGGGGTGGCATGCAGCACGCGGACGGCTTGATTGACAGGCATGCGGCACGCGGGAGGCTTGATTGACAGGCCGCTTGACTTCATGTGACAGAGGCGGCGCACGCGGCGGCTTTGGTTGACAGCTCTGGTTATTATCCGGATAAATATTGAATTGAACCGAGCCAAGAAAAATAGATTAGGCTTAGTGTGTCCTCTTTCCCGGATATATTTTCATGGACTGGGCCGGGCAATCTGGACACCGGATATGGGCCTTAATATTTTTTTTGTTGGTGTTAACAGATGCCCCCCTTGCGCTTTCAGTCGATGGAACTGAGACTGAAATTGCGCATATATTTTTTCTAATTCCACCGTCGGCAACTCCCCTTCTTTTAATTTTTATTTTATTTTATTATTATTGTTATTTTTTTTATTTTTTTTTATTTTTTATTTGTTTTTTTTTTTTTATTTTTTTTTAAAAAAAATAGGCCGCCCCTTTTGATGGCAGGCCGCCTCATCTTTATTTTTTTTTTTATTTTTTTTTTTTAATAAATGGGCCGCCCCTTGGCAGGCCGCCCCATCTTTATTTTTTTTTTTATTTTTTTTTTTTATTTTTTTTTTTTAATGGGCCGCCCCTTTGCCATTGGACGCCCCTTTCATGGCAGGCCGCCCCTTTTTTTTTTTTTTTTTTAAGTACCTCGCGCATTTTGTTTGATTAATGATTTTAAGACAAATTTGCGCGCTTAATTTTGGATTTGGAGGTCCAGGCCCATTATGCCTCGTCATCTTTTTACTCCGGTTGACGGCCACCACCAGGGGATTCCGGCCGTCGAGATCGTCGTTGGATGTCGGCGGAGGCCGTCGAGGCCGTCGCCGCTGCTCCAGAAGGCTGCTCCGCTGAACCAATGCCAGGCCGCCCGGCCGCCCGCCAAGGCCGCCCGCTTGGAGCCGCCACCTTGGCCGCCCCGTGCAAGGCCGCCCCACCTAGGCCGCCCGGGCCGCCCCTTTTGCCTTTGAGGCCGCCCCTTGGCAGCTCCTTGGCCGCCATCCGAAGTCACCGACTACTCGGCCTCCAAAGCCGCCGTCGGCGTTTCAGGGCCACTATCCAGGGTTTTTACCGCCCAAAGTTATTGCCTTGGCCACCACCCTTGGTTTGTCTTCTTCGTGTTTCAATTTCTCAAAACGAGTCCCGTTTATAGGTAGACGCTTCTCGTCTTGTTCCTTAAAGAACTTTTCCAAGCGGGCCGCTCTCTCGGCCAGCTGGGCAAGGTCAGTTGCATCCTGCACAATTAAATGTTCTTTTAATTTCGGTAACATGTTAGCCACTGCTATATTGGCTATTTCTTTATCCGGAATCGCCATAGTACATCGGCCTTTAAGGCGTTGTAATCTGTTAATAAAAGCACTTGCCGTTTCATCGGCAAATTGTTTGGTGTTAGTGAGATCTGCAAGACTAACCTGCGACAGAGGTGTATAAAATCTGTCGTGAAATGCCCGTTCGAGATCGGCCCAATTTTGAATTGAATTTGGCCGTAAGGATGCAAACCAGGCAAATGCGGGTCCAGTTAAAGAGGAACTGAACAATCTTAACTTCAGCCAGTCGTTGGCCGCTGCTTCCCCACACTGAGCAGTAAACCTGCCCACGTGTTCTACGGTTGATTTGCCGTCGTCTCCCGAGAATGTGGTGAACTCTGGCATTTTGAAGCCTTTAGGGTAAGGCTGCATGGTGTCTACCCAATCCGGGTATGGTTTCCTATAAGTGGGCCGTTCCATCGGCCTTAATTGAATGCCGAAATGTTGTTGCATCATATCTGCTAATAACTCAGGCGACACTACAGGCGCCTGTGCAGGCATGGCAGTTTGTTGATATATGGCGTCCGGATGAGCCATGGCGGCCTGAGGTATGGCGGCCTGGACCATGGTGGCGGTCGAGACCAAGTTGGCGGCCGGATGACTCATGTTGGTGGCCGGACGTTGCAGGGCGGCCTGATGCGAACTCGAGGCCTGATACTGGGCAGCCAAGTGTGGACCGGCCTGTTGCTGGGTGGCCAAGTGTGGACTGGCCTGATGTTGGGTGGCCTGATGCACTGGGGAGGCCGCCTGAAAGGAGGCCTGATGATGGGAGGCCTGAGGCAATGGAGAGGCCGCCTGATAGGAGGCCTGATGCAATGGGGAGGCCGCCTGAGCGGCCTGAGGCACTGGGGAGGCGGCCTGATGGGTGACCTGAGGCATGTGGGCAACCAAAGGTATGTTGGTGCCTTGAGGTTGCATGTGTCCTCCTCCAGTATTTTGCATGGCGGCTGGGATGGGAGCCGCCACTCCAAATGGCGGAACAGATGCCATTAAGTATCCTGGAGCATATATCATAGGAGGTGGTGCTCCAAACTCAGATAGTGATGGCTGGCCAGTCCCCCAAGTCTTTTGTAGACCGCCATACGGTCCTGTAAGGCTTGGTGACATATTCAGGCCAGGGATATATCCCTCTTGTGGAGTACGTAGGGATCCACATATCCTGTCAGTTTGGTCGGCCATTGCAGGCCGCAATACATCCATAAGGTGCCTTGTTAGTAAAGGCATGAATTCAGCCATCGATTCATTCATCGATAGCCGTATTTGTTCCGAAAAAGTTGGGACTTGCATTATCCCCTGCGGTTGTTGAGAGGTAGTCGCTGTATCATCGACATTCTCAGATGGTGTTCTTACTGGAGTTTCTTCATGCAGCGACATTTCTCCAAATCTTTGTGTTAAATCCCTTACTATTCGTCCGGATCTGAGTTGCATACACTTTCAAGCGGATATGGTTTCCACTTCGTGTCCCACTGGGCGTGCCAATTTGTTAACCGAGAATTTTTGATTGAACAATATTTGAAGAGGATTACAAGGATTACTAAGGGAATTACAAGAATTTAAGCAAAGCTGTAAAGGAATGGAAAATTTGCAGGAGAGTAAAAGCAGAAATTGAACTTGCAGAATAAAAAGTGCGGGAATGAAAATGCAGATAGGAAAATAAAAGGATTCCTCTGGGGAGTGTGTTGGTTCCTCCTTTCTCTGGAGTGTCTCTTCCTTTTATAGGAGGAGGCTTACCCCTCCAGTTGAGACGTAGGCGGCGAGGAGGCTTGACTTCAGGGGTGGCATGCAGCACGCGGACGGCTTGATTGACAGGCATGCGGCACGCGGGAGGCTTGATTGACAGGCCGCTTGACTTCATGTGACAGAGGCGGCGCACGCGGCGGCTTTGGTTGACAGCTCTGGTTATTATCCGGATAAATATTGAATTGAACCGAGCCAAGAAAAATAGATTAGGCTTAGTGTGTCCTCTTTCCCGGATATATTTTCATGGACTGGGCCGGGCAATCTGGACACCGGATATGGGCCTTAATATTTTTTTTGTTGGTGTTAACAAACTCTAAAGGATTGGGCCGAGTGGTTGTGTCCTTAGCTTGACTTTCAACCTTATGGTTGGGGTTCGATTCCGGATTCCTACCAGTCACTCTATCCCTCTCCTTTATCCCTTTTGTAATTTATATAGCTCTTACGCACCTTTATCGACACATGATTGTCAATGTTTAAAAAAAAAAATACCTCTAACTCTAGTTAGTTTTCCAAAGAGACATACACACCCTGCGTAACAAATTTACAATAAGTAGAGTTAATAATTATTCTAAACTTTTCATAATTTTTTTTTCTTTCTTTTCTTTTTTTTTTTCTCTAAATTACCTTTCATATTTGATCAGTCATCACTAACAAGTAAAACCAATACAATACCATGACTATAAATTCCATCTTATCTTTTTGGATTGATCTAACAACCATAATTGTTTTACTCAATCCTATACAAATTCTCGTACAAAAATCATTAATACTACCAAGACTAATATTTTTTGCCGGCACATTTTATAGATCGATATCAAAGGTGATCCGCACGGTCTCCTGGCAGCACATCCGGTGGCGCCTATAGTCTCCCTTCACCATCTAGACTATGTAAGCCCATTGTTCCCGGGCAAGACACAGCTCGAATCTCTATCCGCCCTTATGAAAGCGTATGATATCGACCCTTCCAGGACGTTCCAACAATGCCTTTGCTACCATCGCGACCATCAGTGGTCGGTTTCCATCTCCTGGGGCTACACCGTGCATCTATACCCATTAATACTGTCGCCCACGGATTTGAAAAGGCCCCTTCTAACTTTCCGGACATGGAGGTCACAAAGCGATGGTCCATTCACGTTCAACACCCGCCCGTTAGACCCCAATCCTTGTAGGCAACCAGTTATCTTTTACTTGGACAAGGTAAAGAGAGAATCGGGAGACCAGACAGTAACAACATATAGGAAGTCGAAGGCGAAGGCGAAGCTGGGGGAGAAATGCGATGGTAATTATACACGTGCCGCGTCGGTGGAGAAGATCATTGTTCTAGCACCCAAGATGGATCCCCGAGAGTGGAAACAGGTTTGTTTTCGCTGATTACGTTTTATGGTTCGATTACACTTGAGTTCTTGTTGAATTCCTTAGTTTTGTTGTTGAATTTTCAGAGGATACGAAGGCGTCATTGCTGCGATATAACGAAAGGGAATCCAACAAAGAAAGGGAAGATTTTGAACATTAGAATCAGAAAGTGTAAGAATACAGAAAGGATATACGTTTGAAGATGATGTACAAATTGCATTACTGTTTGTACATAATACTATGATGAGGGGTGAATTACGCATTTTGATTGCTTTAATTTATTAATTCAAGTGTCCAAAATGAATCAATTCCTTTTATTTCTGTTCCTTGCTCTCAAATAAGATGTGCTTCTCCCGAAAAATAAGATGTGCTTAATTTATACATTTAATCAAATATTTTGAATTTGAAAATTTGTAAAACATTCTAACCTAGGGTTATTTTTCTCCACTTGTACGTGTTTTCAGTTAAATTAAAAGGGATAAGCATGGGTGAAATTATTCGGGGATATTAATACGACAATTATTTTTATTTTTTTTTATTTTTTTGGGACAATCATATTCCTTTAGAAATTGAAAATGTCGGATAATATTCGTATCGATTCTATCATACCGTATCTATACATGTTTTCTATACATTAAAAAGAGTGAGAATAAATTTTTTGGGCCATTAGAAGGAGCCCTTCCATTTTTAGGCCAAAATATTTTTATTTAGGAAAATTGGCCACTAGAAGGATTTTGGGTCAGAATTTCAGGCCAAATGGCCGCAGTGCGGGCCGCGTAATGAATATTTGCCGAAAAACGCCTGCAATGGCATTAGAAGTCTCTCCGACTAATGGCCTATTTTAGTTTTTATATTTATCTAATAAAAATAAATAATACTTCCTCCATTCCATTATGAGTTAAAGATTTTTTTAGGCCATTAATAGGCATGTAATTCACATTTAGGCCACGAAAGATTGAATTATGAAATTTAGTCACCATAAGGAATTCTGGCTAGTGTTTTAGGCCAAATTGACCAAGTCAATGCCACAACGGGCCGTGTGCGCGCCACTCGCCACATATTCTCACGCTGGCCTAAAAGTTGGAAGTGGTCACAATTAGAGATGTAAATGGGTAGGGTAGGGTACGAGTAGGCCACCTCCACTCACTACCCAAAATATAATTATCCTACCATTACCCTACCCTATTACCCTAAAATTAAATATCGAGTAGGATTCGGGTAATACCCGTCGAGTATGCGGATTATCCGTGGGTAAACGGATACACGAAATCTGAAATATTACATAGTTAACCGACTCTACCCGACCAACTTTAATAAAAAAAAAACAACTTATTTTTCACCATAAAAAATAAATAAAACCTTCATTATTGCACGAGAACAAAACTTAAAAGAATATTTAAAATAAACCGCTAAAGCAACATAAATAAATACTGTAATATTTAAGAATATTTAGTAAAAAATTCATAAATCTTTTTACTGCAAAATCTCAAACATAAATAAATTTGAAATATAAAAATAAATAAATAAATAAACAAATATATAAATATATCTTAATATATAATATAAATTTCAATATATATATAAGTATATATAGATAAATAAATATATATATATATATTTAATCGGGTAATATATGAAATCCGTACTCTACCCGCACCCGATATAATTTATTTCGGTTTCGGGTAATACCCTACCCGTTACCCGATTATCTCTACACTACCCTACCCGATACCCGATTACCCGACGGGCTACCCGACCCTACGGGTAAAGTTGACATCCCTAGTCACAATTTGGTCGCCAATTTTAGGTTCTTTATTTATTATTTTAATTTTTTTTGAAAAATTAAAATATACTACTTCATCCCGACTGTTTATTTATGTCCCACTTTCCTTTTTTATTGTCCGTCACAATTTAATTAATTTTTTAGATTTAATTTATTTAATTTATATTTTATGTTAGATACTTTAATTCTTGATGTTATTATTATTAACACAATTTGTTAGGAAATTATTCCTAGAGTTATGAAGATGCTCGTTGTCCCTCCAATGTTCAAACTATCTATCAACAACGAGTACAACACAACTGGAAAAATACAAAAGGAGTGACGTGGCCACTACATCCCAACAGGCTTTCGGGGCTTTTTTATGGGCCTAGAAAGCGTATAAAAGGCTGTTTTCTTCTCTCATTCCATTGGACACATTTTAGCCACCGCAAATGGAGAGAAAAACAGAGTTTGAGAGGTTTTTAACTTGCCATGGAGGTCATGGCTTGGAGCCCTCTGATGTAGAGAGTTGATAGGACTGGGTAACCAAATCTTTGGTGTTCATCATTTATTTCTGCACTCTGTTTTGTGTTTGACTCTGGTTGTTCATTGTACGTTGTTGAGACAACGTCTAAACAATGTATATAGGGTATTCCATTATGTTGGGGTCTGTCAGTTGGTATCAGAGCAGGGGCTCTAATTGTTTACTTGAGTCTGGTAGAGAAGATGCTTCTATCTCGAGGCCTCCTTTCTTTGATAGTACACATCAATACCGGAAGAATTGCATGAGGAATTTTATTATGTCTGTCAGCATGGATACTTGGAATGTTGTTGAGACACCCTGGGAACAACCTATGGAGGAGATTCACACACCTGCCGATGCAGCAACTGCAGTTGTTACCATTCGTGTCCCAGTTAATCAGGCAAAGATGACTCCACAAGAGAAGACCCAACAACAAGGAAACACCACTGCCCTAAATTGTTTATTTAGTGTTGTAGATGAATCTCAATAGCATATGATTTCTACTTGCCCTACAACCTATGAAGCATGACATACTTTAGGAGCTGCTCATGAACGTTCCTCTAATGTTCGAGTATCCAAACTACAAAGGATTGAGTCTAGCTTTGACAGTATGCGGATGCAAGAAGATGAGAACATTGCTAACTACTATGCACATTTCAAGAACTTGGTGAATCAAGCTCATATACTCGGTTTGAAGTATGACAATGGCAAGCTGTAAGGAAGAAGTTGAGAATTGTTCCAAGGAAATACTCCCTCCGGTTTTTTAAAATATTAACATTTACATAGTAAACACTATTTATTAAGTAACTTTGATTCGACTTTTTAACACAATTATATAAGATAAAACATAGTGAAGTGAGATCTTGTTAGATTCGTCTAATCACGTAGTTTTATACCAATAAAGTTTTATAATTTTTTATTTTATAAAATTTGAGATATCTCTTTAAAAACGTGTATTGGGTTGCGTGAAAACAAGGAATGTTAATATTTTTTCAATACGGAGGAAGTATCCATTTAAAGTTTCAACACTTAAACAACTTGATAAGGTTCATACTCTCATAGTTGGGCTTGTCGGCATTCTACAAACTTTTGAGATGAATTATTTGAATGAAGAGCCTACTCGAAACATTACTTTCAAGACTAAAAGTGAACTTAATGGAATCAATGAAGAGAAGATAACTTTTATTAGTAAGAAAGTATCTCGGATTATGGGTGAGCACAGTCCGGTTTAGAGCAAAACCAAATCAAATCGTAATTTTATGGTTTCAGAATTTTTCAAACCAAAACAAACCATACTTTTATTTATTTCAAACCAAACCAAACCGTAAATTTTACGCTTGGTTCGGTTTGGATCATGGTTTGCATCACAAAATATATTCTAATTTTTTCAGGAAAAAACCTAATGTCATACAACCAACCAGAATAATTTTTTTTTGTGAATAATGCCTCATCGGCGGCTAAAATAATAGAAAAAATAAAGAAAATGAGAAAACAAAAGCAAAACAGCAGAAGCAAAAACCAACTTCAGAACTACATCCGGATCACACCATGTCCATCTCTATCCTCATGCAGCCGCCAGCCAGGCCCGGTGAAGAGGCTGTACATCCAGGCCTATTGCACAGGGCCCCCAATTTTTGGGGCCCATTTTTTTTATTTTTTTATTTATTTTTTTATTTTGTGGAAAATTATTATATATTCCCAAGAAGAAGAACATACCGTGTCTGTTGCATTTCACGCCTAGTACCTTAGCTCCATACCTTTTAGGCTTTTACCGATTACAAAAAGCACTCAAAACAAATAAACCTAAACAATTAAGATAAAACCTGCTACACGATCAGCTTCCTTCCACCGATTAAAACCAAGCTTCAATCTTCCCTTCCTTTTGCACCTTTTTTTATTAATAGATTTTTTTTTTAAAAAAAAAAAGAAGATATTTACCCCATTTAGGTTTAGAATTTGGTAAAAGATTTATTTTTTTTTGGATGAGCCGAAGCCGGGAAAATTTGGTAAATAATTTGAAACAAAGTGAATTCTTTCTTATCAAATAAATTTAATATTTTGGCCCAGAATTTGGTAAATGATGCAGCTAGAATTTAATTATTTTTACTTTTAAAATTTTTGTTAATATATTGTTAGTTTTAAAAATAATTTTAAAAGGTGTTGACGACTTGCTCAATCTAATGGTTGAGAATTCTATTTCCAACATGGTCTGCTTTCATTCCCTTTATACTATACATTTATAGTGTATATGTAGCATAGGTTTCCACCACTTTATTTCTCTGGCTTGACCACAAATATATATATATATATATATTAAAATTTATATATAATTTATTAGTAATAAAGGGGCCTAAAATTTTTTAATAGAACAGTGGTATCGGAAATGATTAGACAGCTCTGCATGCAGCAGCGGAAGAACTTGATCCGGTAGAAATGCCTAAGTAGTGAAAAACTGATCCTCATTACACGCCATCTTAACTAGAGCATCCGCCACTCGATTCCCTTAATTGGACTAATAAATATCATTCACAAGTCACACTTCAGATTTGTAACTTAAAGATCTCAAAGTAATAACATTTAGGGTTGGGAATTGGACTAGAATTTTTTTAAGTCACGGACTCATAGGTTTTAAAATTGAGCTTAGTTTTTAATTGGTCATAGGGTCTTTGAGTTTGATTTATTTATTAATTTATATATTATTAATATATAATATATATTTAAAAATATTAAATATTATATATATTTACGGTTTACGATTTAAAAACTATTTTTTTAAACCATGCTTACGGTTTATGGTTTATAAAATACTAAATTAAACCATGAATTTTTAAACCATCAACCAAACCAAATCGTAAAAATACGATTTGGTCCAATTTGGTTTACGGTCCTAACGATATTAAGTTGTTTTTTTCCCTAAATAAAGCTTAATTAATAACACACTTCTAATCTTTATACGTTTTTAGGAGTAATATATTTTTTTCTAGCTTGACTCAAAATTTTACTCATTAACAATAGTGTCTCTGCATCTATGCTCAATCATTTATATTTAAAATTAAGGATGGCAATGAGTTGGATTTGATTCCTGTAAACATACCCAAGGCCATGTTAGTTTGGATCTTGATTTGACCCAAACCCATGTCATCCTTAGAGATGGTAATGAGTTGATTCTGATTCCATTCCTAGAAGGACCAAGGGCCAACCAAATTCGAATCTGCTTCGGTTCTTGAGTCTCGTTATCAATTTATGATCTCTATTTTAAATTATTAAAACAAAGTGTTTTTTTATAAGCTTGATCAATTCAAACTTAGCTTAAAAAACATCATAAATAAATAGTGTTTGAGACAAGAGACAGCACATACAAATGAATAAAGGTTGCATCCAAAATACAAAACTCTCAGCTTGGATCAATCCTTATTTCATAAAATGGTCCTAAGCCCTGAATTGCCCTTATGGGAGATACAAGGAAATGAGAATCTAGCTAGATGAATTAGCACGATTTGATTAAATATGAATCATGGTAATTTCATGCTCAGGGTCGACTGTAGTTTGGCTTAATTAAGTGATTATGAGGGTCTATTAGTTAAAGAAAAATCTTGGTCTCAAACTTATTTTAATGCCTAAAACTATTTTGGAATAGATTATAGATCTATCTTTTTAAGCACAGGGATACCTGTTAGGTCCACTAGGTTAAGCAAGAGAGTAACTTTGTGCAGTGGTTCACTGAGAGTGTCTGAACACCACCAATGAACAAACAGATTACTGTATCGAGTGTAATAAAATGCACAGCGGAATAAAACAAGCACAAAGTAAATAAACAACACACGAGTTGTTGACCCAGTTCGGCCTTCGGCCTACGTCTGGGGGATACCAATCCAGGAGATTATTTCACTATGTGTTATCAACAATGGTTTACAACCACACACAATAGATGAAATAACTTTCACAGCCTTCACTCCAAACTTCAGGCAGATAGTTGTGATGACCAGCTTCCTTCTCCGGATCTGGTATAGGCTTCCCACCTATTTCAACTCCCCAAAGCAACCACTTTGAGTTTCCCCCGAAGTAACCTGTGAGGCACACCTCCTTCGATGTATGTGTGAATAAGTTGTGGTGATTCCTCCTGTTTCGCCTCAAGCACTCTCCTTGGTGTATCTCCAATTCAGGACTGAACAGAGAATCGATAGCGATCAATAGGAGTGCTCGAGACTTGGTCGATCTTCCAGCAGAAGATGAACTTCTTGTGTACACAAGGCTGAAGATCGAAATCACTTCTCAAAATTGTTTCCGAGAGCTCTAGAGAGATTTCAGAATGAATTCAGAATGTAGGTCGAGAGAAGTGTTTGAATCAGCCCTCCAAAACCCTTCTTATCCAGTGAGCTCTGTCAATTCAAACGGCATGATGCTAAATGGGGAAAGAGCCGTTGTGCTTAGCCCAAATCCTGGCTAACTGATCTTTCTCTAATTCAGAAGGATTTCCTGCAATCAAACATTAGTATTTTCCCTTCTGATTAGGAAAGATCCGTTGGGCCAATTCCAGTCTTCAAAGGAAAGATCTTCCATGCACATGTTTGACTGGAGTTGTGTATGTTCTTCAATCGTGTTCAAACATCGGCTGTGAACTTCCATCAAAACCTTGACTCAACATTCTCCCCCTTTTTGACAGGAAGTGAGCCAGTACAGAAAATCCAACCAACGATGATCTAATACAAATCCTAGCTAAGAACATACATCAACCCAACAACCCATCCACCGATTACATCCCATAATGCTATGAAAAAGATACAACCATAAAGAACATCACAGCAAAAGGAAAGATAACATCAATAACCAGTAATCATGTTCTCCACAGCAAGTCCATCACAATAATCCATAATCAGCAGACACACATCATACGCAAAAAAACATTACCAGAGTTTCTTAAAAACAGAACTCAATAAAAAGTTTAAGAGTTAGAAAGATGTTACCCATTTGGCAGCAGCAGGAAGAGCTCATCATCATCAACAGCAGCAAAAAGTTTTTGGATTTCTACTCCCCCTCTGGATCAATTCCTGGCAAAGATCACTCGGGCTCCTCTTCTGAACCTTCCTCAGATTCTTCATCATCATCATCAGCATAAGAGATGGCATTGGGTTCATCTGACCAGTAGTCTGGCATGAGAGCACGACCCTGTTCCAGCTTCTTTTCCAGAGCCTCAAGGGCATCTTTCAGCACCCGGACCTCATCTGTGACACTGGAGAAGATGGCATTTGCTCTGTGAAGGGCAGTTTGTCGACTGAGGGATCCATCAATGCCTGGAAGATCTGGTACTTTCTTGAGCACTGCTTGGGAAAGAGCAAACTCGTTTATCTCATCAGTGGTCTCTTTCCTATCTCCAAAGATATTTTCAGATTCTAGAAATGCAGTGATCAGGGCAGGATATGGAAGCAGAGTCTTCCCATCATTCTTGATTGACTGAGCAAGCTTGCCAAACTGGGAAAGTACCAAGTAACCAAAGTTGATCTGTTCCTTTTCCTCAATGGCATAAATGAGATGACACATCTCACGGGACACCAAGGAGTGATTTGAGGTAAGCAGAATGTTGGAGGCACAAAATTTGTAGAGCAAATGGTATTTCTGAGTAAGGTCCTTCGGACTGATTCCTCTTCCTGGCATGCGTTGAACTTCTCCTTTAGTCACTGCATGAGCTACCAAGTCACTATTAAATGCAGTCCCTGGTTGGTAGACACTATCGAATGAGACTTCTGGAAGACCAAGCAGGTTATTGATCTTGGCCGAGGTGACTTCATAGATGATTCCCCTAGTATAATTCTTGCAATACCAAGTTGATCCTTCCTGGAGAAAGTCCTTTTGGAGGTTGGCATAGAATTCCCTTACTAGGTCAGGTCTGAACCTGTTCCATTTGGAAGCCCATTCAAACAAATCCCTTTCTTCTAGATAGATGGTCCATCCCAACTCCTGGTACTTCTTCCCACAGAATCTGCTCTCCACACGAATTTTGTTCTTCTTCAATACTGAATCATAGTATGATCTGGCAGCCGAGTAGTAGAACTTGTATCCAGAAGCCTTTCCTGGGTGCAAAGGCAATTGCTTATCAATCCGGCTAGAAATTCCTTTAGAATCTTCTTTTGCTTTCTTTCGATCCTCAGGAGCCTCATCTGGATCACGAACTCTCTTGGTGGACTTGATGGTCTTGGACACCGAGGCTTGAACCTTTGGAGTAGGTTTCTGAACAACCTGGACTTCATCACTCTCAGATTTCTCCCCCTCAGTGTGATGCTCTCCTGAGACCTCATACTCACTTTCAGATTCTTCCACCCTCGGAGCTTTCTCAATAGGTACTCTGACCACTTTAGAACCTGTCCCAGTTGCAACTTGAGTAGCAGCTTCAGCATGTTCGGACTCAGAGCTTTCTTCTTCAGATGTATCTCCTTCTTCTGATTCAGCAGCATTGTCTTCACCAGCCATATCCACATTCTCTTCTTCCACAGTAACTCCTTCAGGTTCTCCAGCAGTTTCCTCGACATGGTCACCCTCTTCTTCAGACGCTTCTCCAGAGGATTCCTCAATATTGACATCAGCAGGTTGAGTCTCTACCCCTTGTTCCTCAGAGATAGGTTTCTCGACCACCTCAGGTTCCTTGGAAGGGGTTATGGGATCAGCAGCAGAAGGATGAGTCTGAATAGGGTCTACAACAGCTTTGGGGCGGGGAGCACTTTTCTTGGAAGATTTCCCACGACTGACTTGACCTGTAGTTTGGGAGACTGGTGTATTCTTCTCCTTAGCTCCTTGAGACACAACTCCAGAAGGTGCAACAGCAGTCAAGGGAACAGCAGCAATGGGGTTCTTTGTTGTCTTAGGAGGGGCCACTGAAGTGGTTTCTGCTGCAGCCGTTTTCCCTGTAGAAGATCTAGTAGCCACATTAGAGGAAATCGAAGTAGATTTACTACCTTTCTTTGCGCTCTTTCCTTTGGAAGAGGTTGAGGCAGCCTTGGCTAGAGTACGCAAGTTCTTGGGAGAATCCATGGTGGCAGTATCCTCAGGCGGCGGATCATTAATAGTAATAGGCTCCTCATTAGCAGTAACCGCCTGTTCTTCAACCGTCGGAGAGTTGGAGGGTTCCATTGTGGACGTGGGTTCAACCTCCAAAACGGTTTCCTCCTCTTCTGTAACTGCTACCCCTGCGTCTCGGAGTTCATTTCTAATGTCCAAAGGGTCGCTGGGAACAGTGGTTCGAGCCTTTTCAATCTTCGCCTTCTTCTTCTTATGCCACTCCTATAGGGATTTTTCAAAATCACCCTCTGCAGTGGTTTTCTTTGTGGGAGAAGAGGGTTCCCCAGACGCCTCAAGGGCTTTCTTCAATCCCCTTGTTTTTACCATTGAAATTCTGCACAAGAGCTCTTAGGGCAAGAAAACAAGTGAAGCGAATACAAAAAGAAAACAAGCGAAAGCACAAGGAAGACAAAGCGAGCAAGATCAGAAAATGAAATGATTCTGCACGAGTTCATAGGGAAATAAAATATACTTTCCCGCCAGTGATTGGACAGAGTAGAGACTATACTGATTTGCTCCTGGACCAGCACCATCAGAAAGAAGATCGGATTTGACATTTGGGCCTCTCTGATGGGCTTTTAATCTCTCCCCCTAGAGAATTTAAATCCTGCAGCCCAAGGTTAGTAAATACGAATTGATTTGGGCCTAGAGAATTTTACCGTGTACACCATGGGGGAGAGTTCGATCCAGTATCCTAGTCCATGTAGCAAAGCCCAAGCTCGCGCCTAAGGGCTTCAAACCGATCACCATTCAGGGCCTTAGTGAATATGTCTGCATACTGTTGTTTGGTCCCAACGTGTGAAATGGACACGATTCCTTCTTCCACCAAATCACGAATGAAATGATGTCTGATCTCTATATGTTTAGTTCGACTATGCTGGACAGGATTCTTGGCTATATTAATCGCACTCATGTTGTCACACAGCAGGAACAGCTCCTTGTGATCAATGCCATAGTCTTTGATCATCTGCTTCATCCAGAGGAGTTGAGCACAACAGCTTCCTGCGGCTAAGTACTCCGCTTCAGCAGTGGAGAGGGCAATAGAGCTTTGCTTCTTGCTGTACCAGCTTACAAGATTTGTTCCAACATAGAAGCATCCTCCAGTGGTGCTTTTTCTGTCATCAGCACATCCTGCCCAGTCCGCATCGCTGTAACCAATGAGCTGAATACTTGAGTTCTTGGAGTACCAAATTCCAAGATCAACAGTTCCAGCCACATATCGAATGATCCTTTTTGCAGCATGGAGATGTGATTCCTTAGGATCAGCTTGAAATCTAGCGCAAACTCCCACAGCATAACTGATATTTGGCCTGCTAGCTGCAAGATATAACAAACTACCAATAATACTTCGGTATAATTTACAATCGACTGATTTACCAGAAGCATCTTTGTTCAGTTTGTCACTAGTCCCAATGGGAGTTCGAACAGCCTTGCTGGACTCCATCCCAAATCTTTTCACAAGATTCTTAGCATATTTGGACTGGTTCAGAAAAATTCCTTCCTTCTTCTGAGTAACCTGCAGACCTAGGAAATAAGTTAGTTCACCAACTAGACTCATTTCAAATTCCTTACTCATGATGCTGATGAATTCATCCTTCAGAGCTTGACTGGTTGATCCAAATACTATGTCATCGACATATATTTGGGCTATCAGAAACCCTTTTTCTTCTCTCTTGATGAAAAGAGTCTTGTCGGCATTGCCACGAACGTATCCCTTCTCAAGTAGGTAGGATGACAAGCGATCATACCAAGCTCTTGGAGCTTGTTTGAGTCCATAAAGAGCTTTGTTCAGCTTGTAAACATGGTCTGGATAGTGAGGGTCTTCAAATCCTTTTGGTTGCTCTACATAGGCTTCTTCCTTCGGCCACCCATTAAGAAAAGCACTTTTGACATCCATCTGATAAAGTTTGAACTCGAAAGTGCAGGCAATGGCTATCAGAAGCCTGACAGCTTCAAGTCTAGCAACAGGAGCAAAGGTTTCAGAGAAATCCACTCCTTCAACTTGAGTGTACCCTTGAGCAACTAGCCTGGCTTTGTTCCTGGTGATGTTACCATTTTCATCAGACTTGTTCTTGAAGATCCATTTGGTTCCAATCACATTCACATCATCTGGTCTTTTCACCAAAGTCCATACTTCATTTCTGGCAAACTGATCCAGTTCCTCTTGCATGGCAAGGATCCAATGTTCATCTTCCAGAGCTTCTTCAACCTTCTTTGGCTTTATTCTGGAAGTAAAGCAGTGTAGCCCTGCTAGCTCCTTGTAGTCAATCTTCTTCTTGATCCGAGTCCTTCGTCCTTCGTTAAGATCACCTATCAAGTCATCTTCATCATGGTTTCTGTGCACCCTTCTTGAGGAAGTAGGAGGAACTGAACTGGTATCTGTGTCAACTGCACGAGCTGGTGTATTCTCCTTGTTCTCAGAGGAGGATGTTTCCAAGTTGTTCAAGCCAGAGTCTTCTTGATTTTTAGCATCAGCAGGGCAAGGGGATCTGCTAGGCTTGTCAACAAAGGTAACATTAGCAGATTCAACCACTTTTCTGGAGCTTGGGAGATATACCCTGTAGGCTTTGCTTGTGGAAGAATATCCAACAAGAATTCCTTCTTCACTTTTCTCTTGAAACTTCCCGAGATGGTCCCTGTCATTAAGAACAAAGCAAGTACTACCAAAAGTATGAAAGTAAGAGATGGTGGTCTTTTTACCCTTCCACAGTTCATAGGGAGTCTTCTGATGTTTGGGCCTCAAGTGGACTCTATTTGAGATGTAACAGGCAGTGTGAACAGCTTCAGCCCACAGGAACTGAGGAACCTCCTTTGAGTTGAGCATAACCCTGGCCATCTCTTGAATGGTTCGATTTTTCCTTTCCACCACTCCATTCTGTTGAGGTGTTCTTGGAGCAGAGAATTCATGTTTGATTCCAAGTTCACTGCAGAACTCTTCAAACGTATGACTCTCAAATTCTCCTCCATGGTCACTCCTGATCCTTTTGATCTTGCATTCCTTTTCAGTGATCAACTGTTTGCTTAGCTTGGCGAAGGCTTTGAGGGCCTCACTCTTTTCCCTGAGAAAAGATACCCAAGTATATCGAGAGTAATCATCAACACACACCAAAACATATTGCTTACCACCAAGACTTTTGACCTCTGTAGGACCAAAAAGATCCATGTGAATCAGTTCAAGGCATCGGACTGAACCCGACTGCTCAATGGATTGATGGGAAGTTCTGTGTTGCTTGTTCTTAATGCAGTCACTACAAGTGACAGCTTCATCCCTCTTCAGTTTGGGCAAACCCTTTACGCTTTCTTTCCTGCTTAGTCTGATAAGATCTTTGAAGTTCAAATGACCTAGCCTCTCATGCCACAGTTGAGTTACAGAGGAACCTGCACTGTTAGCAAACAAATAAGATTGTGACAACATATAACAATCATTCTTTGACCTGTAACCTTTGAAGATGCACTTCTTCTTGGCATTGAGCACCTCACAGTATTCATCATCAAAGACCACTTTGAGCTTGTTGTCACAGAGGTGACTGATGCTGATCAGATTTGCACACAGCCCATCCACAAGGTAGACTGTCTCAAGAGCAGGAAAGCCTTCTTCAGCAATGGACCCCATTCCAATGACTTTCCCTTTCTTGCCATCACCGAAGACAACATGACCTCCATTAATCTCTTGGTAGTTGGTAAGAAGTTCTCTTGACCCGGTCATATGCCTTGAGCATCCACTGTCAAAGTACCAACATGACTTCTTTCCTGACTTGGAAGCAGTGTGGAAAGCCACATTGCATACCATTTTCCATTTGGCTCTCCATTCTCTTCTGACGAAAATTTTTTTCAAGTTCTCATTTGGCCAGAACATAGGTCGTCCAGACAAGGCATCTCTAGCAAGTAGTCGACATGCCTTTGTCATGTGTCCATAGGACCTGCAGTAATCACATTTCAGAAGATCACCTTCAGGAGTGTGCTTCTTGCTCTTCCTTTTCTTGGGTGTCCTGCTGGAGCTGGCTCCTTTGGTTGAGCTGTCAGAAGAGCTCGTTTCGTCCTTAGATACATCAGACGAGCTGCTTCCTTCTTTGACAAAGACCCTTTGAGTGGATGAAGTGCAACCTTTCACATAACCAATTCCTCTTCTGTCTCCATGAGTCTTAGAGGCAGCAATGATTTCCTGAAGTACATCCTTCCCTTTGTTTAGTCTGCTGGTTAACTCTTTTGACTTTGTGACCTTAGCAGAAAGTTCCTGGACTTGACTTGTTAGCTCAGTCACTTGACGTTGAAGATCATCCTTCTGACATGTGAGGTCTGTGACTTGATCAACGAGTGCTCCATTGACTGTAGTGAGATTGTGAACCTTCTCAGACAGTCCGATCACTTATTGTTGGAAGTTATCTCTCTCAGCACTGAGCTGCTCCACTTGTTCAGTGAGTTCCCTCTTAGAGGTCATGAGTTCACTAGCTTGGACTGCTAACTCATCCACAGTAACAGATAGGTCCCTGTGAGAAGGTTGCAGATAAGCAACTAGGTATTCCAGTTCATCTCGTCTGTTCTCAGCATCCTTGAGCTCTCTCCATTGAGTATAGTGTTCATCCTTGTATTTGTTGAGTTCCTGGAGATAGTTCCTTGCTTCTTCTCCTTGGACATAATATTTGGCCACCAACTTATCCAGTTCATTATTGAGAATGGTAATCTCCTGTCTGCTAATCACAAGGTCGAGAAGAGCTCCATCCAGTTCATCACAGGTTTGAACCAGTCTGAGATTGGCCTCATCATACATGTTCCCAAGAGTTTCAATTTCCAGCTCATAATCCCTGAAAGGAGAGGCAGAAGCTTCATCAGTAATAACAGTATTGACATGAGATGAAGAATTACCTGAGGCAGATACTGATTCAGACTCAGACTCTGAATCCCATGACCCTACAAAAGCAACTCCATCTCCTCCTTCATCATCACTGGATTCCACAATATCCTCATCACTGAACGTAGCACAGTAGTTCTTCTTGACTTCAGGAGACTTGCTTCTGAGGTTAGCACAATCTACCCTCACATGACCAAATCCTTTGCATTCGAAGCATTGAGGGCCCTTGGGTTCTGAGGATTCCTTGGAGTGTCTCTTGACAGGTTTCTCAGACCTCCTTCTCTCTGGCCCCTTGCTAGAAGAGATGTCTCCCCTTTTGTTTCCAAACTGCTTGGTTTTCTTATCTCTGAGGAAGCGAGCCAGTTTCTTGGTTAGCAGTGCCAAATCTTCCTCATCCAGATCCTCAGAGTCAGCATCATGGATTGGACTAGATTCCTTGCCAGAGGATGTGCTCGGAGGTTTAGTTTCCACTTTGAAGGCAGTGGTTTTTCCTTTGAACTTTTTGCAGTGAGTCATTTCCCAAGACTGTAGGATCCCCATAAGTTCATCAACACTCATAGTTGCAAAGTTTGCTTGAAGCTCTAGGGCAGCTATCTTGGGGTAGAACCTCTCCGGAAGTGTACCTACAATCTTAGTCACAATCTCCTCATTCGAGTAAGTTTTCCCAAGCTGTTGAGCTTGGTTGGTTAGAGTTCGAATTCTGCCAAAAAAACTATTAACAGTCTCATGCTCATCCATACACATTCTATGAAATTCAGCATCTAGAGAAATGAGTTTAGATCTCCTTACTGATGTGGTACCCTCATAAGAGTTTACCAAGATCTCCCAAGCTTCATATGCAGTAATGCAGTTGGAGATAAGGAAGTATTGGTCATCTGACACAGCACTGAAGAGGGCATGCAGTGCCTTTGAGTTCATGTTCGACAGACCCTTCTCTTCCTTGCTCCAGTCATTCATGTCTTTGGGAGTGGTCACACCATCCTTGGTAACACTGGGAGCAACATATTTGACCAAAACAGCATTCCATGCCAGATCATCTATGGACATCAGAAAGGATCGCATCTTGTTCTTCCAGAAGGCAAAGTTGGTGCCATCCAGAAGAGGAGGCTGGGTGTAGTTCCACCTTTGACTCATCTTGCTTCAACAGATCTCTCTCGCAAGAGTGTGGCTCTGATACCACTTGTTAGGTCCACTAGGTTAAGCAAGAGAGTAACTTTGTGCAGTGGTTCACTGAGAGTGTCTGAACACCACCAATGAACAAACAGATTACTGTATTGAGTGTAATAAAATGCACAGCGGAATAAAACAAGCACAAAGTAAATAAACAACACACGAGTTGTTGACCCAGTTCGGCCTTCGGCCTACGTCTGGGGGATACCAATCCAGGAGATTATTTCACTATGTGTTATCAACAATGGTTTACAACCACACACAATAGATGAAATAACTTTCACAGCCTTCACTCCAAACTTCAGGCAGATAGTTGTGATGACCAGCTTCCTTCTCCGGATCTGGTATAGGCTTCCCACCTATTTCAACTCCCCAAAGCAACCACTTTGAGTTTCCCCCGAAGTAACCTGTGAGGCACACCTCCTTCGATGTATGTGTGAATAAGTTGTGGTGATTCCTCCTGTTTCGCCTCAAGCACTCTCCTTGGTGTATCTCCGATTCAGGACTGAACAGAGAATCGATAGCGATCAATAGGAGTGCTCGAGACTTGGTCGATCTTCCAGCAGAAGATGAACTTCTTGTGTACACAAGGCTGAAGATCGAAATCACTTCTCAAAATTGTTTCCGAGAGCTCTAGAGAGATTTCAGAATGAATTCAGAATGTAGGTCGAGAGAAGTGTTTGAATCAGCCCTCCAAAACCCTTCTTATCCAGTGAGCTCTGTCAATTCAAACGGCATGATGCTAAATGGGGAAAGAGCCGTTGTGCTTAGCCCAAATCCTGGCTGACTGATCTTTCTCTAATTCAGAAGGATTTCCTGCAATCAAACATTAGTATTTTCCCTTTTGATTAGGAAAGATCCGTTGGGCCAATTCCAGTCTTCAAAGGAAAGATCTTCCATGCACATGTTTGACTGGAGTTGTGTATGTTCTTCAATCGTGTTCAAACATCGGCTGTGAACTTCCATCAAAACCTTGACTCAACAATACCTTGATGTTACTCTTGAGCGTAAAAAGAAAATCTTTGAGGGTCCATTTGACCGGATGGATGAATTTTAAGTATCAAGTAGTTTGAAATGACTAGGTAGTGAAGGTCATTTAAAATCCACTTAAATTAATGTTAAACTCATATTTTTCCATTAGAAGAATTTCGAATCTATTTTAGAGTCAAACAGCATAGGAAATTTAAATGATATATTTGAAATTTATCAACTCTATATCCTTTCATCCAAATGAAGCCTAAAATTTTCTTCGGTTTGCCTAAACAAGTTTCCTTACGGTAGCAGGAAGGCTATTGAATCAAAGATGCTATTATTATACATGCATGCCTTTTGATACCAATGGGAGATAAGGCTTGACCTAATCGCCAAGTCCTTAGAATTTCAACTACTAATGGTTAGATGTATGAATCTTAATGCGTTGGGAAATAATTCACTCAAGTTAACTGCTATTGCTCCATGTACGAATGAAATACCAGTTGAGGCTAATTAAGAATTTTAAAATCATATATTTCAAGAGTTTAAAATATTAAAGGATAATCATTTAATTTTCAAAAAAAAAGGATTAGGAAAGAGATGAATATCCAATTCCTTTTAAACTCCTCAAATTCTATCAAACCAACTGGGAATAAGAAATTACTACATTATATCGCCCATAAAATATAACAAAAAAAAAGATGCAAATAAAAAATAATGGAAATAGAAACACCACAGAATTGCCCAGTTCATGGGAGTCCTCAGAAATAAATTTTCAAACTACAGAAAACAGAAAACAATAGTAGACGACAGTCACAAATCAACAGTGCGTCACACAACAATAATCCCAATACCCCTTTTCCTTATCATAATTCCAGTCCACAAAATTCACTAGAAACCTCTAGTGACTCACCAGTGACCAAAACCCTTGTATGCAAACCTCCAAAAACACAATTTTCCACAATTCTCCACCATAAAATAAACAAGCCCATATATCCCTTCAAAAAAAAAAAAAACAAACAAACAAATAAACCCCATCAGATCATGAAACCCTCTTCCCATACTCTTCCACAAGCCCAGACAAAACCCCAACACTCAATCACATAATTCAATTCAACACAAAGGTTAGCTTTTGTGTGGTAATAACCCAAAAATCCCCAAACAAGTGGAGAAGATCACACCTGAATTTCCAGCCTCAGGAAAATCATCATGGATAATTCCAACCCCAGATCAACCACAGCCCGCCACGTGTCCTGTGTCCAATCTTTTTTGTGTGGACAATGGGAGTTTGGATGGGAAAAATTTGAAATTGTGTGTACATTCTTCACACTCCCATTTAGCTATATAAATCCTCCAGCAGGCCACCCCCTCTTTTACCTCAGAACAATCTGCTACAGCTCCTCCTCTCTTCTCTTCGCTCTCCTTTGCTTGCTTTCTCATCGCCACCGCCTCCAATGGCAGCCGCCGTCTCCACCATCGGTGCTGTCAACCGTGTCCCGGTATGTCCTCACTGTCTGTCTCTCCACCTTTATTACATTGCATATGTATTTATGGATCATGATATATATATATATATATGATGTGTATCTAGTCTCTTCCTTAGTTCTTGGAATTAGAACTAGCATTGAGAAGCTATAGAGTGGCCTTTAAACCCTTGAGATATTCATTCCCTCAATAGTGGAAAAAAAATGATCGTTGTTTAATTCATTGAGATTGTTGTTGAAAATTGAATTCAACAGGCTATTAATGAGTATGCTAATTCCGTCCTTACACTTTGGGGAAGTGTCAAGTGTACAGCTTCTCCTAAGTTGTCTCAGTCTCAAGTGTCAATTTATTGGCTTTAATTTGTGTAATGAATGAAACAGTAAGGTTACATAGATTAGGGTTAAGATATGAGACTGATATATGTGCTAGCAAATTCTATCCTTAACGACGTTAAGCTTTTAAGAGAGTCGGTTCACTAACAATAACGAGAATACGAATATGTATGATGCAGTTGAACTTGAATGGATCGGGAGCTGGAGTCGCAGTCCCGACTTCATCCTTCCTTGGATCGTCTCTGAAGAAGACAAACTCATACGTGCCAAAGGTGTTGTCCGCCAGCAGCAGGTTCAAGGTGTTTGCAGGAGAGATCGACGAGAGCACACAAACAGACGGCGACAGGTGGAAGGGACTCGTGACCGATATCTCGGATGACCAGCAGGACATTGCCAGAGGAAAAGGCATGGTCGACACCCTCTTCCAGGCCCCCGATGGTCTCGGAACCCACGACGCTATCATGAACTCCTACGATTACCTCAGCCAGGGCCTCAAACAGTAAGTGTCCGAATTCGTCCTGTTGTCTTATGTAATATTATATGACCAAGCTAGGCTGATTTTGCTCGGGTGGCATCGACCAGGTACAACCTCGACAACACCATGAGCGGATTCTACATCGCCCCGGCCTTCATGGACAAGCTCGTCGTGCACATCAGCAAGAACTTCATGACCTTGCCTAACATCAAGGTCTTGTCTTGAGATCATGAATAATTCGACTCTGCACACCACTACTAGAAATATTGCGAATCCGGTTATTAAAATTGTGGTAGCTAATGAATTTTGGTCGCTAAAATGAAGGCGGCTAACAAATTATAGTTGCTAACCTCTTTAGTGACCGAATTTTTTTTTAAAAAAAATAAAATTCAGTTGTTATAACAGAAAATTTATAGTGATACCCATCTTGTAGTAGTGATTTTTATTTGAATTAATGAGTGATCATTGAAGATTTAATCCATTGCAGGTTCCTCTTATTTTGGGTATTTGGGGAGGCAAAGGACAGGGCAAATCCTTCCAATGTGAGCTTGTCTTTGCCAAGATGGGAATCAAGTGAGTTTCATATATACTTCATAGTTCCATTTTTATGTATTTGCAAAATAAAATAAAATGTGGTTTTGCGAATAAACACCATCTCATTTATATAATTTCCTTAAAAATAAAATTAGCCCGATCATGATGAGCGCCGGAGAGCTGGAGAGTGGGAATGCCGGAGAGCCGGCGAAGCTGATCCGACAGAGGTACCGTGAGGCGGCGGACAGGATCAAGAAGGGGAAGATGTGCGTCCTCTTCATCAACGATCTGGACGCGGGAGCAGGTCGGATGGGCGGCACCACCCAGTACACGGTGAACAACCAGATGGTGAACGCCACCCTCATGAACATCGCCGACAACCCAACCAACGTGCAGCTCCCGGGCATGTACAACAAGGAGGACAACCCGCGTGTCCCCATCGTCGTCACCGGAAACGATTTCTCCACCCTCTATGCGCCCCTCATCCGTGACGGCCGTATGGAGAAGTTCTACTGGGCGCCCACACGTGAGGACCGTATCGGTGTCTGCAAGGGCATCTTCCGTACCGACAACATCTCCGACGACGCGGTCGTCAAACTAGTCGACACTTTCCCCGGCCAATCCATCGGTAAAAAAATATCCAATTATGAAATACTACTACTATTAAACTTATACTACCAAAAAAAAAAAAACAGGACCAAAACAGAACATGGTCTCACTTTGGAGATTCCAAAAAACAGGACTAAAACAGAACATGGTCTAATTTTGTAGATTTCTTCGGTGCCTTGAGGGCAAGAGTGTACGACGACGAGGTAAGGAAGTGGGTGTCGGAGATTGGAGTCGAAGACGTGGGCAAGAAGCTCGTGAACTCGAGGGAAGGACCCCCGAAATTCGAGCAACCAAAGATGACCGTGGAGAAGCTCCTCGAATACGGTTTCATGCTTGTCCAGGAACAGGACAATGTCAAGAGGGTCCAATTGGCCGAGAAGTACCTCAGCGACGCGGCCCTTGGCGACGCCAACAGGGACGCCATGGACCGAGGAACTTTCTATGGTCAGTACATTACTACTACTACTCATCATCATTCGACCAAACTTCATTTCGAATTCAAATTCAAAACTCCCTTGTATTGACAAAATGCGTAATGTTTTTTTAACCTAGGAAAGGCAGCGCAGCAGGTGGGACTACCGGTGCCTGAGGGGTGCACGGATCCGAACGCGACCAACTTCGACCCGACTGCGAGGAGCGATGATGGAAGCTGCATCTACAAACTCTGAGCTGCATTCTCTCTTCTTTTTTTTCCTCTTTGAATTTTGTTTGAAGGATATGATGATATGATGATGTGCTTGTTTGTTCTCAAGAATTAATTAAAATGTTGTTTGTAAGCATGTTGTGAAGGAGTATTTATGTACGTATTACTATTGCTGCCAACAAGGTATTAACGTGCGATTGTTGTTGGCCGTGGAATACTAATTAATCCCTGTCCTGTTATCTTTGGTTTTTTAAGACAAAATACTTGCTCTTCATTCTCTTCTTAATTGGAGTACTTTACACTTTCATCATTTGCTTCAAGTTTCCCATCCCTTTAATAATCCTTTAACCATTGATAATTTTCATTGGGCTTTTAAAAGAGTTGGTTCACTTACATGATATCACAGAGATATATATACTAGCAGACAATAGCAAAACTAGAATTGTTGGTAAGTGATGACGTGTTTCCACGAAAAAAAAAAAACACAAAGAATGGAGGGCTCATTTCCATTAGAAACCAAAAGTTTCTTAAGAAAATATAATATTAAATTTTATACTTCCTCTGTTTTTTTGTTTGCTACGAACCCACCCAGCATGCAGTCCAATGTACATTTTAAATCATTAATAACTCAAATTCGGTACAAATAAAAATTCTAAAAGTTAGATATTTAAAAACTACAAGACGAGACGAATCTAACAAGATCTCACTAGACTATATTTTAACTTGTATAACTAAGATAAAACTTCAAGTCAAAATGTTTGTGTGAATAGTGCCACATTCACAAATGTAGCTATATTTAAAAAACGAGGAAGTATATTACTAATGCCGGCTTCTACACCCATTATGGAGGGGCCCAAGCTCCTCCATAGCTAGTCATAGTTTCGCCCATCCTAGCAGAGTTTCTTTCTTAATTTAAGCTTCTTATCTTAGCTTTTTAAGAGAATTGATTCACTAATATAATACCAGAGTTATATATTAAAAGAGTTTCTTTCTTAATTTGTGTTTTTAAAAGAGTTTGATCACTAATATGGGAATCGGTTCATGTCCTGATTCAGGATATTCCTGAATTGCTGAATTTTTTAAAAAAATATGCTAGGTTGTATTGTTTAAATTTGTGTTCTAATTTAATAGCTTTTCATTCCATTAATACTATCCATTAAAATATCTAATTATTGATTACCATTCAATTTTTAGGAAATGGGCGGATTTTGTTGAAGATATTTTAGGAAATGACAGTTTCTTTTGAACCGAAAGGATTTTGGATGTCAAGCCTTATATCCATCCCCTTTATCTCTTTTGTAAATTGTGTGGTTTGAGCAGCGCTCACATATTTTTACCGACACATGAGGGTCAATGTTACCCAAAAAAAGTAGTTAGCAGACAAGCATGATACCAAAAATAAATTACACTGAGAAAATAATGTAACGAGACTTGAGGAAGATCAGTGTATACAACATGAACCCTTATGAAACCAGCATAGAATTATTGAAAAACAGCATACTATTTTTGTAGGAAAATTAGAACATTGAAAATATGTATAAAAATACAAACATACAAACGGTCCATATCGTTCATGTTTAAAAAATAATAGCATGAAATATTAAAAAAAAAAAAAAACAACATACAATAGTTAGCATTGAAGCATGATACCCAAAATATTGACATTGAGAAGATAATTTAGCGAATGACTTTGTATACAACATGAACTCTAATCAAATCAGCATCGAAGTATTCAAAAATAGCATATGATAAGGAGAAATTATAGTAGTTTCTAAATGTGAAAATAAGCTAAGGACAGTATAGCTGAACATAAAAAATTGTAGAAAGAATCCCAATAATCATCACGTTAATGAAACATCCCAATAATCCCAATGTACGAATTTAAATCCAGCAGCTTCTATAGCAAATCCAACACCCAATTTCGAAAAATTGGTTATGTGTATAACACGGTTATAACTTTTTTTAATAGAAATTAGAAAACAATTCAAAAGGAAGGTTGTTAATTGGGGAGAAAATCATTGCATTAATTTAGTACTAATTAGATATTACTTCCATAAACATAATACAATCCTTTTAAATAAATTTTAATTCCAATCTTCTTAGCATGGATGAATAAAGATGCAGCGGTGTTCAGTACATTCATGAATTCAATATTCAGGACGCTACCTTAGCCGACTAATATGAAGTACATTTCATCATCAATATATAAAAAAATTGAACAAAATTCAGTGTATTGAATAACTCCTTAATATTTGGAGGAATTAATGTTGTTGAAATGTGACGTTTTAACATCATCAGCAGCATTTGGAGGCAACAGTAATTGTACTGTTCGCAAGGTAGCTACAAGTGTATTTGTCTTATTTCTACGAGTAATTATCCTTACCCATGATGAAATAATTAATGTTACGTGGAAGAAATCATGGAGTGGATAAAGCGATGATGGGTTGAAATTGGAGTTGGACGAAATGGATCAGATGGGTGTGGCAGCACGTGATGCAACAGAGAACAATATAATCGTAAGAAGAGAGATAAATTAAACATGGTGGAATTCTTTTTTTTCTAAACAGCATATACAGACTAGATAATGATAATGGGAGCCCGTATCACATATTGTACAAAAGAATAAAGGAGATGGATAAGGGCCGGGTGAAAAATTGAATCATCAACCTATAGGTTGGGAGCAGTGGTGAAACTAGGATTTTCTTTAAGGAGGACCGCTTTCCACTGAAAAATTTGTCACGAAATATCAACACAAAAACCAAGAATTAACTATTTAGAATATTGTTCAGGACAAAATAAGAATATATATCTGTAGTTAAAAAATCCCACCAACAATAACAGTTGCTTGAGTAGATTGGTGTTCTAGTCCTTAAGCAATCTCGATCGGGTCTTGTGTATGAAAAAAATAACTTTGGAAATATTGAAAAAAAAAATCCCAATAATGAAGGTTTTTCCCATTATCATATCACAAAATTGTGTACTATATTTTTAGCACAAAAATCATGGAGGGCCCAAGCCACTTCTTTAATGGTCATGGTTTCGCCCCTGATTGGGAGTCGATGATTTGACCATTAGAATAAGTCCCAATTATATATGGAACTATTCAAATGATTTTCCAAGTGGAATGAAATAATAAATAATTATTGGAAAGGCACGATAACTAATTAAGTAATGGATGCAAGAAGAGGGAAATTTGAGAGAATGACACATAAGATGACAGGTGGAGGTGTTGTGAATAAAGATGGGAGTACACTAGGTGAGGAGGGTGACGCCGCTCATGGGATCACTAAAAATTTATTTCCTCCCACCCATTTAATTTGTACTATTTAACTTTTTCTTACGGTACTTATTGTTCAATTTGACTCAACCTTATAATAATTGCATAATAAAAATATATAATTAAGTTGGATATTATTACGTTCGTCTAATCGAATTACTTTAAAATACACTTCATATAGTTTAAATTTATATTTATTTTGAAATATTAATTATTAAAGACTTGCAGTATATGTTTGGGAATTAACTATTAGCTGTTAACTAATTATGTGAGTAATAAATTAATTAAAATTATTTATTTGGTAGTTGCAAGGCCAACTTTTTACTTAGAATAAACTAATTCCAAAATGCTGCTATTTGTAGCAGTTTTAAAAAGAGCTAATTGAATACTATTTTAAGTTATTTTATTTTTTAAATAAGCTAATTTATTTCAAATTGCCTAGAATAAGCTAATTCTATTTAACTGTTTTGTCAAACAGTGCCGCAGTTAGGGTTATTCAAAATGCGGTCTATACCAGACCAAACTGCAAACCAAACCATATTTTGACGGTTTGGTTTGGTTTGGTTTGCGGTTTAAAATTTATAGTTTGGTTTTTTATTTTACAAAACTGTGGTTTGCGGTTTATGTTAGGTTTGGAGAAAAAATTAACCAAATCAAACTGCATACCAATATATATATATATATATATATATATATATATATATAATTTGTTGTTTTCTTATACTATAGGTTATTGGGTTTGAAGTGACAAAATCATACAAGATCAAGATTAAATTTTACTTATTTTGAATCATTGTCTCTGTATTTATAATTATAGTTTTATTTTTTCCAAGAGCTTCTAATAATTCAAGTTTATTAAGTACCTGGCATGTAGCAGTGAACTTATGTTTTTTTTAACTTTTAATTAGTATTTTGGAGTTTGAACTGTTATACTATTTACGATGTAATTCATAGGATTTTTTTGTTTCTAAAATTTTGTTTTTTTTAACTTCTAATAGTTCTAGTTTATTAAAATGGTTTCTAGTTTATTAAAATGGTTTGATTTGGTTTGATTTTTTTTCCAAACCATTTTTTTATGGTTTGGTTTGGATTTTTTGCAAAATAGTACCAACCCAAACCGTGTTCACCCTAACCACAGTCTAGGGCAGTAGACTGTTTGTCCAGATCAAACGTTGGTTGGGATGGGACATGGTGATTATTTTGGATGAAACTAATGTGTATATAGAATTTTTTAGTTATAGGGGAAGTTTATTTATGTGTTTTTTAAAGCCACAATCGATTCATAACAATAGGAACATAGAAGATAACAAAGAATAGGAAAATTATTATGATGCCAATATAGTGAGAAACCAAGTATATCTAAAATTCCCACCCTACCACAAAAATAAGAAAACAAAAAGCATGTATAAATACAATTCCTTCTAAGTTATGAAAGAAGCTTAAATGAATGTAGAAGCTAAACATATAGACTAGGGTGTTAATGAGCCGAACTGAGACCGAACACTGGTGAGCTTGGCTTGAGCTCGTAAGAATTCGAGCCGAGCTTTGACCGAGCCGAGCATTGACCGAGCTATTTCGAGTCGAGCGTTGACCGAGCTTTGATGAAATCGAGCCGAGCTCGAACAGTCTCATTTTTCATTTTCACATAATTTATAAAAAAATTATATTTAATATATATTGCATATAAATTATGTATATTTTATTTAATCTATATATTTAAATAATTTTAAAAATATATTTATAATTTAAAAAATTATTCCATCTATCCCAATAAAATTATGTCATATTTGATCCAGACACACTTTAACTTTTAATGTTTTATATAACCTCTATATTTACTAATATATATATATATATGTATAAAAATAAATATATTTACTAATAAATAAATACTTCTTTCATTTCACACTCTTTTAAAAGGAGATGCATTAATTGCATAGGGTAGACATGTCGGAAAAATAGTCATAGACTCTAAATTTATTTTATTTATTTTAAAGTCTAAACAAATATAGTATTAGTACAATACATTTCAAAAGACATGTATTGTATGAGATTTGTATTATAAGTTAATAAAACACGAGCCTGTTCGCGAGCTTCTCGAGCCGAACTCAAAGGTGTTCGGCTTGGTTTGTAAATTATTCGAGTCGAGCCTATTCGAGTCGAATTTTAACCGAACTTTGACCGAACCGAGCTCGAACTGTTCGCGAACTACCCTGGCTCATTAACACCCCTAATCTAGACTGACTAAAATCTAAAGCACAACATATTATGGAACTTTAGAACGTAATGTGAAATCCAATAACATAAATAGATGGTCGTCATATATAATTAAAATAAAATATAGTACAAAATATTCAAAGAGGCGCGCATACAATTAAGGCTATCCGCAACGGTGGGGTATTTGATGAGATGGAATGTGTAAATACCTGAACTTTGGGTATTTCACTATTGGGGAAGGATTGGGGTAGTAAATGGGGTAGCAAATTTGCTACTCCAGTTTTTAATATCAAAAGACGTGCCTGCAGATTTTTTTATTTTTTTTAAAATTTTGTTGGCCTAGTCCCGATTGAATGGCGACTTTATTTTAATTTTTTTATTTATTTTTTTAATTTTGCGTTTGCTTCAACTTATCATTATTTAATGTTTTCTTTTAAGCATTATCGCCATTAATTTTTTTCCCAGCTATTTTAGCTATTAGTTTTTTTTCTGTCGTCTTCTCAAATAGTTTTAATTTTTTATTATTATTTATTTAAAATTAAATTATTTTTATAATTGATAAATTAAAATATAAATAGTATAATAAATATAATAGTAAGTGGGTCCCTTAAATACTTACTTTTTGGGTATTATTGTTGAGAGAAAAGTTGGGTATTTAGATAGAGGTATTTAAATTTTGATGTGGGGCTGACGTGACACCTAAATACTGGAGGTATGACCACTTGAGAAGGCATAAGGGAAAACTATAAAAGCTTATGTATCCAAAAACTAAAATAAAAATAAAAATAAAATATAGAGAGAGAGAGAGATAGAAACTTGAATAGTACTCCTCCGTTGTTTTTTAGTTGTCTTTTTAGAGAGTAAAAAGTGTTCCAAAATAGTTGTCATTTTTAGGTAGTTATAGGTAGTTATACTCTGTTTTTACTATATTGCCCTTCACTTTACATAATGATATTTGTTGATATTTATTAAGAATGTGTTTAGTTAAAGGATAAAAATATAAATTTATGAGTTAATTAATAAAAACCTTAATTTTTGAAATTGAGCTGAAAGAGACAATTAAAAAGTAACAAAAAGTAACGGAGGAGGGAGTATATCATCAGTCCTGCATCTCCCTCACATGTTTTTCGTAGGGTCGGTTGATGATTCAATTCTAGACTTTCTAGTGTAGATTCTGCCTAATTTCCGACAACTCGTTCGCCAATTATTACACTAACATCACGTGTCGGAAGATCATCATCATCATCCAAGAAAAGAGTCCCTTCTTCAAAGGAAAAAAAAAAAAAGATAAATAGGTCCTTTTTCTTTTCAAAAAATTCAAATCAGTTCTTTTTCTATTTTATTACTAAAACAGTCCTCTACAAATGCTAATTATATTTAAATCAGTCCTTTTTTCACTAATTATATTCTAATTGCTGACGTGGCAAGGGTTTTAATTTAAACTTGACACGTGTGCATAATATTAGTCCTTTTTCTTTTATCTTTTGCTAATTCAGTCCTAAACTTTTATTTTGTTCTATTTAGTCCTCTATCCCAATCACTCATTTTTATATTAATTGGCCTCAAACCTTTCAAATTATTTCATTTTAGGCCCAGAACCTTAAATTTTTTATTATTACTAATCCATTTATCAAATAAATGCACAACATACTTCCATAAATAAAATTAAACACCAAACCTCATATATTGGGTTCGACTGCTTTGTTATCGGGTCTTTCAAGTACCGGAATTTTACGGCTCTCTCTAATAACCACTCGACCGCAACCGATTGTTCATTGGTTTTGGTTTCCTTCAGTAACAATCAACATAATCTTACTTTGCGTCCTACCTTAGAATGTAGCAATATTTGAGTAAATGATTTAACTTGAATTTTTGGAAGGTTATGGATACAGGAAGCCTTGGTTTTATTGAAAAATATTAATATTATTAAAAATATTAAAAAATAGCCTGAATTTTATTGTCCACAAAGTATGATTGTGCTGATTGTTGCTGAAGGAAACCAGAACCAATGAACCATCGTTACGGTCGGGTGGTTAGAGAGAGTCCGTAAAATTCGGAACTTCGAAGACCCGGTAACAAGGCGGTCAAACCCAATGTATGAGGTTTGGTATTTAATTTTATTTACGGAAGTATGTTGGGCATTTATTTGATAAATGTATTAGTAATAATAAAAAAATTTAAGGTTATGGGCCTAAAATGAAATAATTTGAAAGGTTTGAGGCTAATTAATACTCCCTCCGTCCCGCGAATTGTGGCTCGTTTATTTTGGGCACGGTAATTTATGTGGTGGGGTGTGGTGAGGTTTAGTGGTTAAAGTAATGTGGGTATTTGTATTTAAAATTTTAATGAATTTTAACTTTCTTTATTGTTTAACTTTAACAAATATTATTGTAATGATTTAATTAGAGAAAAATATTCAAGTGTGGTCTTGTTAGAATCGTCTAGACGTCTAGATTTAAAATATATAGTTTATATAATTTTTATTTGTACCAATTTTAAAATATGAAGAATTAAAGAAATGCAAGGGACTTTGTGTAGAAAAATAAAAGTGTATTGGGAGTTATGCAGAATAGTAAAAGTGATTACTTTTAATGGGATTTAGAAACCATTAAGATTCTAATCATATTTATATTAATTAAATTTATCTAAAAAGGGAAAGTGGCCACAATTCGTGGGACAGCCGAAAGAGGAATACGAGCTACAATTCGTGGGACGGAAGGAGTATAAAAATGAGTGATTGGGGTAGAGGACTAAATAGAACAAAATAAAAGTTTAGGACTGAATTGGCAAAAGATAAAAGAAAAAAGACTAATATTATGCACACGTATCAGGTTTAAATTAAAACCCTTGCCACGTCAGCAATTAGAATATAATTAGTGAAAAAGGACTGATTTGAACATAATTAGCATTTGTAGAGGACTGTTTTGATAATAAAATAGAAAAAGGACTGATTTGAATTTTTTGAAAAGAAAAATTATCTATTTATCCTTTTTTTTTCCTTCTTCAAATTCAATGTCGCCCCACTTCACCTCTTTCCCTTCACCTGCCAACTCCCAATTATTTCTCCACACAAATCACATGTCGACCTGCACAGTACTGATATCCAAACCCACCCACTATATAGTATACACACCTCAAACCTACCTCTTCCAATTACCCCAATTCAAAACCCTAACCCTAATTTAATCACACACTGATATGAAACCATGCTTGTGTCTCCTACTCCCCTCCTCCTCATCCTCCATGCTTTTCTATCAATTGGATCTCTTTGCATGGCCGAGGAGTTCAGATTCGAGGGATTCGGTGGAACAGGAAGCAGAATTTTCTTAAATGGCGATGCCCAGATAGAGCAAAATGGCGTCCTCAGGCTAACATCTGACAGCCCTACGATTCTTGGGCACGCCTTCTATGTAGCCCCAATTAGGTTCAAGAACTCATCAAATGGTAAAGCTTTTTCCTTTTCAACAGCTTTCGCTTTTGCCATAGTGCCTGAGTATGAAAGTTTAGGAGGCCATGGATTTGCTTTTACTGTATCTAAGTCGAGAGAAATGCCGGGGCTCTCCCACGCCAGTTTTTAGGGCTTATGAATAGAACTGATTCTGGCAATTTCTCCAACCATGTTTTCGCAGTAGAGTTCGATACTGTTCAGGATTTTGAATTTGGGGATATTAGTGATAATCATGTTGGTGTTGATATAAACAGCTTGGTGTCCAATACATCTGCCAATGCTAGCTTTTTCGTACAGGGGAATTCCAGGGAAGAAGGGTTTCATCTCCAGAGTGGGAGAGTAATCCAGGCCTGGATTGACTATGATTCATCCAGGGAAGAATTGGATGTAACCCTTTCGGTTTCTTCATCGAAGCCGAGCAGCCCGATTCTGTCGTTACCAGTCGATCTTTCCCCGATTTTCTTGGATTATATGTATGTGGGTTTTTCTGCTTCAACAGGTCTTTTAGCAAGTTCTCATTATGTATTGGGATGGAGCTTCAGTATGAATGGAGAAACACGATCGCTGGATCTCTCTATGTTGCCTTCAATTCCAGGGCTGGAGCAGAGCCGTCTGGGGGTGACTCTGGGGACGTCTTTATCGGCTGGAATAGTTTTGGTTCTTGCGGTTTTAACGACGTTGTACATTGTAAAGAAGATTAGAGATAGGGATGTGGTCGAGCCGTGGGAGCTGGAAGTTGGTCCACATAGGTTTTTGTATAAAGAACTTGAGATTGCAACTCAGGGTTTTAGAGATGAGGAGCTTCTCGGGTTTGGTGGATTCGGTAGTGTTTACAAAGGAACACTGCCTAATTCGAATGTAGATGTCGCGGTTAAGAGAATAAACCAAAAATCGAAACAGGGATTGAGAGAGTTTGTATCGGAGATTGAGAGTATTGGTCGCCTTACGAGGGTGGTGCAGACGTGGAGGAGATTTGCTACTTGTCTACGATTTTATGCCGAACAGAAGTCTGGATAAGTACATTTTTGATGAACCGAAGATTGTCCTAACCTGGGAACAGAGGTTCAAGATCCTCAAAGGTGTTGCATCAGCGCTTCTTTATCTACACGAAGGATGGGAGCAAACGGTGATCCACCGGGATATCAAAGCTGGAAATGTGTTGCTAGACTCAGAAATGAACAGCAGGCTTGGAGATTTTGGGCTTGCCAAGCTGTATGAACATGGCGAAAACCCAAGTACTACAAAGGTTGTGGGCACGCTTGGGTACCTAGCCCCCGAGTTGACCAAAACCAGGAAACCAACCACCCATTCTGATGTGTTTGCATTTGGTGCATTGTTGTTAGAAACCGTGTGCGGGAGGAGGCCAATTGAGGCGAAAGCATTGCCGGAGGAATTGGTACTGGTGGATTGGCTGTGGGAAAAATGGAACCAAGGGCGTGTCTTGGATGTCGTCGACCCGAGGTTGAACGGGCTGTATGATAAATTAGAGGTCTTGGTGGTGATTAAACTGGGGTTGATGTGCTCGAACAACAACCCGGCCAAGAGGCCGAGTATGAGGCAGGTGGTAACATACTTGGAAGGCCAGGTGCCAGTGCCCGGGGCAGTGGCAGCACCGGACGAATTTGATGGGAATGATAGCGAGAGGTCTTCAACATCGTCCTACAGTGAGTACAACAGCGAGGAAGATATCGATCTTGAAGCAGGTTCCACGCCGATGTTTTCTAACAAAGGGGATAGTTAGAGGTGAGGTGTGTCCTGAACAAAGCTACCTTAATTCGTCCTGGTAGGCAATAATTGGCGTGGTGGAGACATCATTGAAAAATCAAAATGTTAAAATGTAGGATTGTTAACTTCTTGCCATTAATTGAAGGGTAATGAAGTATATATGTACAAAATGTATGTGATTTGATTTAGTAGATCCTCAGTGGGCACCTTGGTATTGACTGGTACAAGGAACATATTCATCCAAAGCTTTTGATGAGTATTTTGCCAAATACCAAAGCGGATATAGTAAATAATCAATTCAATAGATGATCGTTTGCTTTGTGGTGTATTGCCCCATCAAAGCATCAAATACTTGCTCTCTTTTCTTTGTTATCACATTCATTATTTACCTTTTGCCTCAAGGACAACATCCAGCTTTCTCTTTAGAACCCTGCACCGGCCACCGACTGCTTCCATCCTTCTCCTTTTCAACCAACACCTCTGCCTAATTCCAGGTCTCCATACCCTGCAAGTTCATTAAAATGCTGCAGAGCACAGCTATGAAATGGCTTCAACAATGTTTGACTCAAGATGAGTGTTTCGATGAAGCGAGAGGCAGGGGATATCCCCAATTACAAAGCAAGGATCTCAGAAGGCGAGATGAAAGAGCTGCCATGAAATCTTTTTTCGGGTCCAGGAAATAATTAGACGGTCAGGGGATGGATAGATGTGTTGCTCTGCTGATGTTCGACTTGAGAAGAGAAATTCTCTACCAATGTCTCCCATGTCTGCCTCTCGATTAGCTTAGGAGAAATTCTCTACCATGCTTCACCCACAAGATGAGTCACAATTCCTGGAGTGTTGGCCTCTGCCAAATCATAGATTCCTGTACAAATGTTTCAAATAGCTTACACGGTAGTACATGATCGACTAATGAATGAGAGATCCGGCTGATGAATAAGTCATTTACAAACATATTCTTCGAGAAAATTTGGTACCAGATAACACCGGGTTATTCAGACCAAAGAAAAAGCCAAACCACCCTTGCAAAAGGACGTGAACATAGCGCACGTCCCTAGTCTTCATTTTCAGTACCATAGATTGGACAACAGGGGAAGTCACCACCAAAGCTTGTTAAATTCCCAAGAGCAACTTGAGTTTGCCTCCTTTTCTTGCCACCAAGATAAAAGAAAATTATAAGCTGATCTAACTGAAAATTCACTAAAAACCCAGTTTTTCTCCATTTCTCTGGACACCTTATGTCCACATTTCCTCCTCCCCCTTCCATCCTTATCCTCATCTCTACCACCCTTAATAGGCCTCCTGCAGCTGTCATCCTGGCCCAGGACCTTTCTTTTTAATTATCCAACTAGTCATCCAGCAGGAACGTTCATGCATTGTCTTCAATAAAATCACAGTGAATTTGAGGGTTGTGCATAAAGAAAACTCCACCAAGTGCACATGCACCAAATGCGGAATCCCCAAAATCAATAGAGTAATCTTATGCCCCAAACTAGTGAAATAGTATGAATTGTTAACTTATTGCAATTCTATACTCCATTCGCACAAGTCTTCACTTCCCTAAATAGGAACACGAATTAAACATACATCAAATAATGAAAACAAACAAATCAACTTACCCCATTCAATTTCAAGTTATATGCTCCCAAGTCCCAACCTGCAGCGATTGCGAGCCTCAAGTATTTAGCAAAATAAAATAATAAGAATAAAAAAATAAAAAAATTAAAAAAAAAAAAAGTCTTAACAAAAATTTTCAGAAGCACAGATACAAGATAAGATTTCGAGGAAAAGATTTGATTAGAGGGATCCAAGATAAAAAGTGGAGGATGCACCAGTTTGGTTGAAGGGAAGTTTGGAGTGTTTAGAGTGGGAAATGGGAATCACATTCCACGAGCTGGTAATCTTAGATTACCAACCATCTTTCTACTCCTTTTATATCGAATTGTCTTTTATACCCTTACTTCTCATAATATTTTATTTTAAAAGTTTAGATATTTTGTATTCTAACAAATAACACAGGCATGAATGATAAGAATTTAGATTAATTAAATTACTAATTATCATTATAAATTACATAGAAAAAATTTCCCATTTGTTTAAAAAAAATAAATGTGTTTAAATATTTTTTATTGTGTAGCAAAATGACATATAAAACTTGTTCAATTGAAATTAATGACATTATTGTAAATTAGTTTGAACAGAAATCTAAGATTCCCAACCTAACCAAACGCAGTAATCTTAAAACACCCTAAAATAAGATTCCAATCAATCTCATATTCGTAGCAATCTAGTAATCTCACTGTCCCGCCAATCACATTCCCATTAGTAATGTAAAATTCCTCCAACCAAACGGACCCTAAGAGTTGAACAAATAAAAACCTTCTGCTCACAATTCAAATGTCATATTTCAAACTGCAGTTGAAAAGAAATAGCGAATGAAATATGGAATTTGGCATCATGTAGAGATATGAGTGACACTAGGTATCAAACACGAACTATCATCTGAATCTCACTAGTACAGGATACATATGGCTTCTTGCTCACCAGTCCGACCATTCAGTTTTCACAAGACTGCATTCTTGAATGCTGATATCATGGAGATGATACCAACAATAACGTTAAATATATTATCATGTCAATTCATGAGCAACATTGAGAGCAGAATGTTTAAAAGTTAGCAGGATGCCCATATTAAGCAACTGATGCCCCAACAGTGATTAAATTCACATGGCATATAAACAGCGAGGTAATAGCATATGCATCAAACAAAGCAAAAAAAAAAATTGACAGAAAAATAACAATGTGACTGTGGAAAAGAAAAATCAAATACGATGAATGCATTAAGAGTAACTAAGAGTGCATCGAGGACATACCTTTGACACGGCTTGAAAAAGGTGGAAATCCAATTTCTTGGGCTTCAAGCTTTGAACAGTAAGAAACTTTTGAAATGGGATTGTAGCAGTTGCTGCTGAATCACAACACCTGATGAAACAAAGCTGTGCTTCAAAAATGAAGAAAAATGAGTGCAGTCCCAGCCCTAAATACATTCAGATATGTAAATGGATGAGCATTTGTTCACTAAGTACACCTGGAGCAATTTTACTAGATTTCCAATGCTTTAAGACCTTTAAGCTACTAGAACATGTCCCCAGAAGATTATGAAACATGATATTATCTAGGCAGCCTCAATGCAACACAAAGAGACTAAGTGGAAACTAAAATATTCAGGCATTGTATATTTGATCTACAAGAATGGAGCAACATAAATATTTGTACAAATTATCTTAACTCACAGAGAGAACAATTTCCATGTAAGCTGTGCATTCAGTTTAATCGTCCTCGTAACTTAATAATATGATCTCAAATTAGCTTATATTACACTCTTCCTCTGCTCGTAAGAAAAAGGAAATGCCATTGGCAGTACTCTATTGATGACCTATGCTCTCATCTCCATTTTCTTCTTCACTCTCTTTCACCGCCTCAAAAATTTCGTAATCATCAAATCCTGCAATGTTAGAAGTACGTGAAATGTCATCACAAGTAAAATTCTTACATATGTTTTATAAATCTAAGCAAAGTTGAAAATTACCTCCACCAAGGCCCTCATAGTCATCACCCTGCAATTCTAAGAGTGTAAGATTACCTAAAGGCGCCTCAACAGCCATCCAATCCCTATTTCCCTGGACTTCTGTGCACAACTCCTTATCCAGGACCCACTCTTCAGCAATATCAATGTGCTCATAAGAAATTGGATCCACTGTTTCCTGTTGCTTGTGGCTAGGTCCCCTTTTATGAATTACGAAAAATATCAACCTTATTTTTCTTCTGACCATTCTAAACATGTCAGCTTAAAATATCAACAAGCTCATATTCTACTTACATATGCTTTGTCAACATGTTGTACTGAACAAAAACAAGGTCACAGAGCCGCTGATGCTCCAAGCAATTTTTTCTCTCATGCATCAGTTCAATAGGAATTTTGCCTGGTTTATGCCTTGGCAAGCAGCAAGTTTGACTGAGAATGCGAATAGCCAGGCGAGCCAAATTAGGGCAACTCCCACCATATGTTAACCACCATTCAGCTAAAATCATAAATTTGGCAAACAAAATTTATTAGTTGAAGAACAAAAACCATTTAATTATCGACAAAGTTAAGAATGTTTCAGTGGAGCAATATGATTATAACACAAGCCAAATTATCTTGTATGCGATCTTTGATCAGCTTCTTATATTTTTCATAAAATTTTCAGCCAGCTATGCCTTGTTCACCATGTCAACATACAGATCATTACCAAAGATGTTTGACTAAAAAATCAATTATAGAAAAGCAAAATCAGATGAAAGACACAAACCCTGTGAATAACCCAACATAATGCAGTTCATTAGAAACCTAATACTCTAAAAATAGAAGTGTAACACATCTTCATGTCTACAGCATGCCCATATGAGCATGGTGAATCAGAACCAGAATATAACCTCCACATATAGGCCCCGTTCTCTAGGACTTATTTTCAGGCCTTATTACTTATTTTTTATAAAAATCATATCAGACCAGATCAGAATAGAAAACATTAAGATCAGACCAGACCAGATCAGATCAGATTTGACCAAATCAGATCAGATCAAATCATTATAATAATATATATAAAGAAAATAAGATTAGACCAGACCAGATTAGACTAGACCAGATGGAATCAGACCAGGCCAGACCAGACAAATTCAGATCAGACCAGACCAGAAAAATTAAGGAGAAAAATTAAGGCATAGAGAACAGGGACATAGTCTTCACAACGTGCACCAACCAGCCACCAATTCCATGGGCATGTTCAGGGGTTTCAGTGGGTGGTAAAAAGGTGATTATCATGCAGCATTGCAACATGTTAAGTTTAATCATTGCACAAAACATGATTTGAAGAGGGGGAAAAAATTAGCAAAGAAAACTCACTGGGAAGTAAATTGTCCCTAGCTCTGATAGCCATCTTCCGCCCAAAATCCCCTGTACCACCATGGTAAGAAGCTGTCTCCTTCATTATTTTGTCTTGGATCTTAGGGTCAGGAGCCAGTTTCTCTATGCAATCGTATACCAATGACCGCAGGTGGAGATGTGCATCCCCTTCCAGACTGTAAAAGAATTTGGGATTGAAATAGAAACCTGCTGCAAGAAGGGGGTGTCGCTGAAGTTCCCACCGGCGATCTATGATATTCCAATAAACCAAGTAGTCTTCCTTTTTGCTAAATTCCTTTTTAATGGCTTCTTTGGCTCGATACAGTCCAGCATACACAAACCCAAAAGCAGGCCTCTTTTCACTACTAACAATCCTCAATAGCCGCAACAGTGGATCTGTAACATGTGTGATTGAAACACACGAGGCCCAGAAAGACTGACTACTGATCAAATCTAATATGGCGAAACCCTCTGGCTTCTTCGAGAAAGAGCTTTCCATCCACTCCTCGGAAGTAATCATGGACTGCAGATTATGACGGATATTGACCACTCTTTTCAACGTCAAAAAATCAGTAGAAGATCTAGTAACTCCCAGATCAACTAAATCCACCCCAAACGTGTATCTTCTCATCATATTTAACACATTACTATTTGAGTAGATATATCTCGAGATGGATTTTGCTTGGTCTATTGTCACCTTCACTGTTGGAAGTTCTCCTATGTCCTCAAGCATCAAATCAATACAACGACCAGCACAAGGAGTCCAAAAAATAGTTGGATAAGTATCAGTAAGTCTTTTCCCAGCTATAACATACCGATCTTCGCTGCTGGTTACAACTTGCAGAATATTTCTTAGACCAACTTCTTCAACTATTTCCTTGAGTAGTTCGTAAAGTGTATCGGAAGAATCAATAGATTGTGATATATCGGATGACCTCAAAAACATAGTACCTTCGGGGCAATAGACCATAAAGTTAACAAAGATTTTACCCTTTCCAGAATTCCATTCATCAACCAAAATTGTGCATCCAGTTCTTCCCCAAGCCCCTGTCCATTGATCAACCTCATATCTCACTTCATGAACTAAATTCTTCAAAACCCAGCCCCTGAGATCATGATAGGAAGGACCAACAACTCCGGCACCTTGTGAAGCAATCGCATCAATCATCGGTTGAAAATAAGGAGAATTAACAGCATCCATGCTAAGTCCAACATTACAGAAAAACCGACCAACTGCCATATTAACCGTATTACTAATTTTTTTTGAATTTGTAGGCGGAAAATTAGACAAAGCTACAGCACTGGTATTAACCACATCAGGGGCTTTCCTAACTCTCCCTTTCTTTTTTCTACCAACAGATTTGCCACTTGTAGTATCTTCTCTACTCGCATACGCATCCGTATCATGTTCAACCATTTCTGGCAGAGGAAGGACCGCAATCTCAGTATTCAAACCACATTGATTGTTCACTACCTCAACTCCGCTAGTGCCAGGATTATCATATCCTGACACCTCCTCAGTAAGCTTCTGTTTTTTCCTCTTTTTTACTGCTACCACATTCAGGCTCTCAATCATTTGGAGCCTCACATCATGTTGAACCCTTAAACAAGTGGCAGCGTTCCCTTTCTGGCCTGCCAGGTGTTCTTTAATTCTATGAATACCCCCACCCTTGAATATTTTCCCACAGTATATGCATTTCAGCTGAACCTTGTCTCCATTCTTAAACATTTGACAATGCTTCCATGCTGGATCGTGTTTTTGGGAGGTCACAGCCACTGGCTCCAAGTTAGAAGCCATTCATAAACCTAACTTCAAGAAGGATAAAAATCACATCTTGGGGATTCATTAAATTCTCCTCCATACAATACACCCAGCAAAAAGAAGCCAGACAGATACTGAAATGAAAACATTACATACAAAAATGAAGAAAAAAATCCAATCCCTAGCACGCAAACATCCTCACATATCAACATTAACACATCATAGACACAGAACAATACAAAAGACAATCAAAGACGGGAAATTTGGTTGAAAGAACTTTCTCCAGTGCCCATGTGAATTCACCCACCAGCCCAACCCAATTACGCCCAAATCTCGAACTAAAGTACAATCTCGATTTGAACAATACGTCCAATGCCATCTCGGTAACAGGTAAATCGAGAAATAACAGAAGATCAGCAATAGAAAGAAAAATCGGTTCAAGAACTTACTTGAATTGGATTCCAAAATCTTCTGGCTAGTGAAAATCGATCCGAGTTAGGGATTTTTAGGTTTTTGGGAATTCTATATATAGAACGGTGAAGAGTCGAGTGGACAACCGGATAGACCGGTCAGCTTAACGGCCATTATTCTACTTTTTCTTTCTTTCATTTTTAAAAATATTATCAAAATTATTAGTACATGAAACTAAATTAAATTATATTTATGAAAAATTACAAGTATCCTCGATTTGGGTAGTGAAATTTAAGCCAACAAGTCCAGCTCGAGTTTTGACTAGTTAAGTTGAGATCAAATTCGAAACTAATTACAATCGAATGTTTGTATTTGAAAGTAAATTAAAACTCTTTCAATAAATATCTAATAAAATAATACTATATAATATAATATTATTAAAATTTTATCGAGTTTAACAAGTCGAGTCGAGTAGGCTCATTTAACTTTTGAATACTAAATACTGAAGAAGCCGAACTTGAGCCGATCCTGAACTTATCGAGTCAAACTGGGCAGCCTCATTTATTTTAACTCTAAACAACTGTAGTTAACTTAAGTGATTATGGGCTATAACTGCTTAAATAAGATTCATATGTAATGAGTGCGGGTTAGGTTAGGGTGCTGAAACCTTAATATTCAGCACCCGAAGCATGTTATGGTTGGGAGTTTACCATGCGCTACTTGTGTAAATGGTTTAAAATATTCCATGTCGGTGACTCGAAATTCAAGGAATCTAGAAATATACCTTCTGTCGTTCACACATGCCAAACCCTAAATCCACAAGGGTTGCACTATGTTCATGCCACCGGCAGCTACTCCCGAAAATCCGACAAGACCACACATTAAATTTTGTCAGACAACACATCAGCATCACAAGTACTATCATGTTCGATCTAAACACAAATCTCATTGATGAAATCGACCATTGTCGAAGAAGGCATCACAAAAATATACAGACTTTGTCGACATTGCGTCGATTATGTCGGAATTGTATTCGAACTCTCACGAAGATGAAGTCGACGACGCCACATATGGGTCGAGGTTCGACTCTGAAATGGATGAACAACATGAGTCAGTATCTGAAAACGCAGAACATGAAGTCCCCCGATGAGTCAGGAGGTATGCGGATTTACAACTTTCTATTTTTGTGAGTGATGTTTGGACATTTTATTTTGTTCTAGTTTCGACAACTACACAATGAATCACATTGGCGAAGGGGCATGAGTGCATGACGCCATTATTCACAAGTGCAATGTTCACCCTTTTAATTTAGCATTAATAATGTAACACCAATATTCACAAGTGCAATGTTCACCCTTTTAATTTAGCATTAATAATGTAACACAAACATAATTGTTGGATAATGAATAATGGATTGAATTTATACTAGTAATATGTGTTCATGTTATTATATTATCGCATGTCCCAACTGAGTCATAGCAGTATATCAAATGGGGTGTAAGATAGCATTATTATAATGAAAGCTAAAGAATTGTGATAGTGGTGTGCGTGCTACATGATTATATGTATATTAGTACATTTCTATAAAATATTATATGGAATGCACATAACAACACTAGCGTTTCCATTTTGTGTCAGACATCGAACATTTCAAGGGGTGCTGATTTCTGATGTATGTGCTAGTTTTTGTCACATTGTGTTATGTTAGGACATTGTAAATTTTCATTGACTCGATGGTGATGTTTAGTTTTAGCTAAGGGTAGTTTATTTCTGATGTTTGTGTTGATTTTGTCACATTGTGTAATCTTGTTGTGGTATTCGTGTGTTGGTAATTATGTGCGTGAATGGAGGTGATTAACGCATTCTGTTTTTTCTGGTTTGTTTTAATGGTTTCTAATTTATGATTAATGTACTGGTTTTTGTGTATATGTGGGCTTCGTGTATTGGTAACATTAAACCATGACTAACATACATTAGGGGAATGATTTGTTATCTACTAACATAGCACGTGCAATGAAAATAAAAACGAAAATGCAACATGTCAGAAAAAGGGTCATATATTAAGAAAAAAGCCAAAACACCTATGAAAGCACATCTTTCCATGAATTTGTTAACACATATATTAAAGTATAGCAAAGAAAGAACATGCATTTTAACATCCAAGGTTCAACAAAAATATGAAAATTGGAAGTGAAGGTTCGTCTCTAAAAATCAAGATACCTCACTTTGGTAACATAATAAATAAAAGGAAGAAGAACAAGAAGAAAATGAAGGGGTCAAAATCAAGATACCTCACTTAATTGGAAAGTCAGTTCAAGTGTCCAATAATAGGCAAAAAAGTAAATAAAAGTAAATAGAATGACTGGAAGAATAAAATAGGCAGCTAACTGGATGTCCATCCTCATATACATACTTGAATCTATCAAATGCACATAGGGAAATATGAAGACCATAAATTTAGTTCACAAGAAAATATTGAATTCTACATAGAAGCTCACGAGTTTGCAAAATTCATTGTCTAGTCACTAACGACTTGAAAATTAACTAGCCTATTATGGAGACAATGTCAACGGAGGATTTCAATGGCTTTAACTAAAACTGACATTGGAGGCTTATTTGCATGAAAAATATTACCACCAAGAAGTATGAAGTCCACGTAGCATTTGAACAACGCTTTGGTTAAGTCAAAGTAATGAGGCTGACCAACAAATCACAAAAAAAAAAAAAAAAACTTCAGAGATATAGGGTTCAGAAGCACAAGATGCAGGAGCAACAATAAAATTATATAATAATAAAATATGTATCGTCATACCGAAGTAATATGACCAGAAACAACAATTGAGGAATAAAAAATGCGATTGCTTCTCTATTATTACCACCGTTTGTTCATGAAATCTGGAAGTGTTTCGGATCTATGATTATGATTTTGTATATAAGTTAGCATTTTGAATATTTGAATTTTTTAGATATCATTTACTACATATAATAACATATTAACAACAACTTAATCTTTACTAGCTTGTATAGGCTGTTCAGACAAAAAAAAAATAGTAACTTAAAAAAAATAAGTTTTGGACATATACCTTAGAATTTCGACATATAATTTATGATATAATAAGTTAACATTTTGAATATTTGGATTTGCCTTTGGGTATATAGTTTTTCATCATGAAGATTAGCATTTGGACTCACTTCATGCATATGAATTACCCGTCGTGGGACCCACAATATATTAATTCCCAATTCAATTCAAAACTCGGACATGTACCTATTAACTGGAGGGAACAAATTTCGGCGGCAAAAGAGATTATTTGCTTCCAAAATCCCTTAAATCAATTGGGAACGAGCCCAAACAGGATTTTTATTATATACTTATATCTAATCAACTACACTAGATTGATGTGTCTTTTCAAATTTCAAAGCATTTCCATAGCCTTTCCACACTCCCATCTTCAAACTCACAAGTCACAGGGAAAAATAGATCTCCAAATCTAAAAAAAACATTTATGCCGGGTTTGGTTCAGATCATTCAGATTTTCAATTCGAGAAGTTCCGAAACACTTCCAGATTTCACGAACAAACAGTGGAATTAACAGAGAAGCAATTGCATTTTTTATTCCTCAGTTGTTGTTTCTGGTCATATTAGTTCGGTATGGCGATACATGTTTTGTTCTTATATAATTTTATTGTTGCTCCCGCATCTTGTGCATCTGAACCCTGTATCTTTGAAGATATATATATATATATATATATATATATATATTTTGGTGATTTGTTGGTTAGCCTCATTACTTTAACTTAACCAAAGCATTGTTCAAATGCTAGGTGGACTTCATACTTCTTGGTTGTGATATTTTTCATGCAAAAAAGCCTTCAATGTCAATTTTAGTTAAAGCCATTGAAATCCTCCGTTGACATTGTCTCCATGATATGCCAGTTAATTTTCAAGTCGTTACCGACTAGACAGTAAATTTTGCAAACTCATGAGCTTCTATGTAGAATTCAATATTTTCTTGTGAACTAAATTTACGGTCTCCATATTTCCTTGTATGTGCATCTGATAGATTCAAGCATATGTATGTAAGGAGGGACATCCAATTAGCTGTCTATTCTGTTCTTCCAGTCGTTCATTTTACTTTTATTTACGTTTTTGCCTATTGTTGGACACTTGAACTGAATTTCCAAAGTGAGGTGTCTTGATTTTGACCCCATCATTTTCTTCTTGTTCTTCCTTCCTTTTATTTATTTATTTATGTTTCTGGTCACCTAGCAGTTGAACAATGCTTTGGTTGAGTTAAAGTAATGAGGAAAACTAACATATCAGAAAAAAAAATTCTTTGAAGATGCAGGGTTCAGAAGCACAAGATGCGGGAGCAATAATAAAGTTATATAAGAACAAAATATGCATCACCATATTGAACTTATATGACCAGAAACAACAACAGAGGAAAAAAAAAAGTGATTGCTTCTCTATTACTACCATCGTTTTTCCGTGAAATCTTGAAGTGTTTCGAATCTTTTCAAATTAACAAATCTGAATTATCTGAACCAAAGTTGACATAAATGTTTATTTAGATTTGAATATCTATTCGGTGTGACTTGTGAGATCTGAAGATGAATGTCTCCCTAGAAGTAAACTTTACTCATAGGAATATGTGAACGGAGTGTGGAAAGGCTGTGGACATGCTTTGGAAGTTGGAAAGGCACAACAATTCAGTGTAGTTGATTAGATCTATAATAAAAACTCTGTCTGGGCTCGTTCCCAATTGATTGAAGTTGATTAGATGTATAAAAAAAACCCTGTGTGGGCTCGTTCCCAATTGATTGAAGGGATTTCGGAAGCAAATAATCTCTTCTGCTGCCTAAATTTGTTCCGTCCAGTTAATAGGTACGCGTCTGAGTTTTGAATTGAATTGGGTATAATATTATTGTGGGTCCCACGACGTGTAATTCATATGCATGAATTGAGTTAAAATCCTAATCTATATGAACAAACTATATACTCAAACCCAAACCAAATATTCAAAATGTTAACCTGTTATAACCAAATCATAAACTATATGCCGAAATCATAACCTATATGCCCAAAACTTTTTTTATGTTACTGTTATTTTTTTTTATGAACAATTTATACAGGCTAGGAAATGTTAATTTACTGTTAATCTGTTCTTATATGTAGTAAATAATATTTAAAATCCAAATATTTAAAATTCTAACATATATACCAAATCCTAATCTATATGCTCAAATATTGATCTATATGACCAAAATATTAATCTATGTGTTTTTTTTTTAAAAAAAATTAATGTTACCTTTCATAAAAGCAGAGATCTCCACCATTTAATATAGTATTCAATAACTAAAACTCCATACTCGGACACATGAGGAGGTCAAATATAGAGTATAACATTCTGTAAAGTTTGTGATAATCGTACTACATCTTCAAACCTCATTGAATGTTAATGTCCATTTGTTCAGTGGAAATGCCATAAGGCATGTGTAAGCCGGTGGAAGGGCTACCTTTATTATTTTCATTTGCATGTGTAAGCCACTTACACAACTGCCACGGTCAACTTCCAAATACAGGCTCTTAAGATATTTGTTCTTGAATCTTATATTCAAATTAGATCCAGGTGTCGCATGCAATAGCGGTGTCTGCCTACCGGTGATTTAAATGCCACGACTCCTTCCATACGCTCGATACCAATGTGCCTATCTGAAATCAAACAAACCCATTCCCATTCGCATATGAAAAAATTAAAAATTATTATGAAGACGCTGTGTTAGTTTAATAAATGTCACACTATTCATTTTCATAATTTTAAAATACATTACCTCTCAACGATGTCAATGAACCAATTCCTAATGGATTAGTCGTCAACCAATGCGAATGCAAGTGGGTACACTTGATACAACCTGTCAACAACACATGCAACCAACAGCTTGTGCTTATATTGTGTGTATATGAGTACCATTCACACTAATGACATGACAAGAGTGACAAAGCATTTATGCAAGACACGAATGACCAAAAAATATATTCAAGCCCGAAATGGTTATAATTGATTTGTTGCTGATGTTGCTACTGAACAATTGTACTGGGATTGCGTTTAAATAATGTTGAAAATAAAATTACTAAGTTTGAAGAATGAAGCCTCCCACATTCCATGTACGAGCTCAATTGGATGTTTTGTGTCATACCACGTTTTTTCATAACTAATGTCAACTTTATATTTTGGTTTCATTCGCTTCATGACATTAGCAATTGATATTCCATTCTTCTTGGCCATATGTTTGATAAGATGTCGGGCTATCGTATTCTTATACAAGTTTACATGCCTTGTCGGATCAACATTATGGATACATCAGTAAGGGCAAAATGTCTGGTTATCTGCCATTGTATTGTACCCTCCTTGAGGCATGTTGCCAAATGCAAAAAACAATCACTAGGTGTATCATAATTTTTATATTGCACCCTCTAATGTTCCCGATTACTCCTAATCACATTGTACTCTCTTTAGGCGTATAAAACATAATAATGTTTGACTGCAGCTTACAACTCCTTCTTCAACTAGAATTCATACCAATCTCAATTCACCCAGGCTTCTATTGTACGTATTTCATTGTTCGAATGATGTCACATCCATAGCATTTCTACCCTTTACCCAGTATTGGATTGGAGGTGGAGTTCTTCTTCTTCATCATCACCAACGTCATATATAACATCATACGAAGTTCAGAATGGGTTGTCCTCAGTATCATTATTTTAATGTTCATGTCCCATGCGGATTCAACTTCATCTTTTTAACCATGCTGATCTGAGTCGGCGCCCTCGTTATCCAAAGTCACTACGCCCATGTCAGTAAATTGGTAGTCCCCTTGTTTAATTACGTCATCATTTGATGATATGTGAGATGTGCCTGTCACGTCCATACGTCTCACCCCATGTACATATAAGGTGTAAATTCCATAAACAATTATAACATTACATATCTAGAACTGCGATGCAAGAAACATTGTAGTTGACCGTCGTCATTGATTTCTATCAAAATAATACTTCCTTGATGCCTAAATTAATCTGATATTTAGAATGGTGTATTCACCTTCACTCTGAATTCATTTGAATCAACACCTGTGATACTATAAATCATAGAAAGTAGTTCCCCCATAATTTGCAAACCGAGGGATACTACGCCATGCATGAGGAGATTAAACATATGAATTGTAAAATGACATTGAATAACATTACCTTTCCAAAAATAATAATATCTTCACATAGTCATTCGTAATCTCAATTGACGATATAAAATATTAAAAGTTACAACAAAAATCTAAAATAATAAAAATACTGAAATAAATATGCAATAGTAATAGTAGAAATACAATTATAACCTTACAAATTTTATACAACTAAAATAACCAGATTTAAACAAAATAAATAAAAATCTCACAAATAAAACAATTACATTTAACAATTAAAGCAACTAAAACACCTATTTATACAACATAAAACTTATTATATGTCTTATAACTAACCTAAAATTTTACCAATGCTATAATATTTAAACACAATTCTTATAACCAACTTAACATTTAAACAATAAAATTTTAAAGAGTTAAATAAAATCAAAGAACTAACATAAAATTTTGGGAATGAGACTTGATCCAAATATTAATGTTTCATGCCTTCCAACTATAGGTTGGGGTTCGATTTCCACAAAAAAAAAAATTTAAAAGCAAACAATTAACCTGAAGCATGAAAATGAAGAAAGTTGAAGATGAATGAGTATGAGGAAAACATATGCATGTTGATGAATTGAGGAAGATTGCATATGAATGTTGATGAATGAAGTTTGAACGATTCAACACTGATATATAAAAGCTGTGAATCACTCAAACAATTGAAACACATAAACAGGAGTCTGTCCCACTATGTTTCTTAGGTTCGCATGCATAAATCAACATTATACACACTCTATTCCAAGTAAATTTTTTAGGGTCACTTGTAAACAGACGATTGATGTCATTTTTTTTTAATTGTGATCCCCGTCACCACAATTTACTTTTTTTTTTAAGTCACCACATTTTTTGTTAGATGATTGTTTGTTGAGCAATCACGAGTCTTTTTATTTTTGTAAGAGATTGCCTAGCGGCCTTTTATATCATTATTTATTTTATTTTATTTTTTTTAGCGAAGAAGCAATTGGCCATAGAAAGAGTTTGAAAGTTCATTCCACACAAATAAATTATAAATGAACAAAACTAGGGAGGCAAGTCGCCAAGTCCTCAACCATTTACTATTTGCAAAATGCCAAAATACTTCTTGGTCGGTTCGGTCGTCGAAATGCAATTACAAAGGAGTGAAAGATTCAAATGCAATTTTCCCGAGACGCGTTCCATTTCTCATTTCAAAGTGGCCCCAATAAAATCGCATATTAGCATATCGTACACGCATCCCTTTTGTCTTCCTTAACCGAGTGACCTTTCCTCAAGAATCGATCGTCGTCGTCCTTCCCCAATACTAGCTGCCACTCGAGATCCGATCTGCGGCCCACGGCTTCAATTGCACTAATTGAGGCGATCTCCGGCATACCTCCGATTCAGAATTGAATGGCGCAATACACCCAGCAGTTCCTCAACAGCGTCCTCTCGCAGCGGGGGCCGTCGGCGTTGCCCTACGCCGAGGACACTAAGATGCTCATCCGCCAACACTTATTGCAACTCGTCGAACAATACCCTTCTCTCCAGCCCAAGACCGCCGTTTTCACCCACAACGATGGCCGCACCGTCAACCTCCTCCAGGCCGACGGCACCGTCCCCATGACCTTCCAAGGGGTCACCTACAACATCCCGGTCATCATCTGGCTCATGGAGGCCTACCCTCGCCATCCTCCCCTCGTCTTCGTCAACCCTACTCGCGACATGGTCATCAAGCGCCCCCACTCCTACGTCTCCCCCAACGGGGTTGTTTCCGTGCCCTATCTGCACTCCTGGGTCTTCCCGTCTTCCAATTTGGTTGAATTGGCTAGGAATTTGAGCCATTTCTTCTCCCGCGATCCGCCGCTGTATTCGCAGCGCAAGGCCCCGCCGACGCCGTCAAACCCTAATTTGAATCAGGGCTATGGGAGTATGAATTCTTCGGTGGGATCCAATCCAGCGCGGCCGGCGATCCCTCCTAGGGATTATTCCCCTTCCCCTTCCCCTTCACCATACCCAACTCCTCCGCCCCCGTACGGTAGTGGTCGAGTAATGGATGATCCGTCAGAGGTATTCAAGAAAAATGCTATAAATAAACTCGTGGAGAGCTTCAGTGGTGATATAAGGGAAATGAGGAAGGCAAGGGAAAGTGAAATGGAAGGGCTATTTGCCACGCAGGGTGTGTTGAGGAAACGTGAGGAGGAGTTGGCAAAAGGGTTGAAGGAGATGCAAGATGAGAAGGAAGCATTGGAGCAGCAGCTGCAAATGGTTTCGATGAATACTGAAATCCTAGAGGGATGGCTAAGGGATAATGAGGCGAAATTGGGGGGTAAAGATCCTAGCGTTGTTGATGTTGATGAAGCATTCGAGCCCTGTGATGCTTTATCCAAGCAAATGCTGGAATGCACGGCCTCGGACTTGATGGTGGAAGATACGATATATGCTTTGGATAAAGCTGTGCAAGAAGGAGCCATTCCATTTGATCAGTACCTGAGGAATGTGAGGCTTTTGTCACGTGAGCAGTTTTTCCAACGCGCCACAGCATCAAAGGTCAGGGCAATCCAGATGCACGCCCAGGTTGCTAGTATGGCTTCCAGGGCATCGCCCCAACAGTATGCATTTTGATCAGGTCAAATCTTATCATCCTTATGATATTGTGTTTACTTTGGTATATGGTTTGGTGAAATTCCTCTATAAATGAATTTGGCGTTGGTTAATGATGGTCATTTTGTGGGATTAATTATTTTGCTGCAGCATTTCATTCTTGAAAAAGCATAATACCCTATGTTGATTGGTATTTATACGAAAGGGCCATAGGGATAAAGCAAGCTTAACCTGCTGGTCACTAAAATGGAGATCAATAAACTTGTGTATTACTATTGTATTATAGGCGGATACCTATCCCAACATTACTTTTTTATGCAGAAATTTTGATATTGATCTTGTTGAACAAGGTATATGGGCTTTTGGATGTGCTTTAAAATTGTGAAAGTAGCTGCCGTTACCTTCTTGATATGTTGTACTTAATTTTTTCCCTTCGGAAAACTCGTTCTATTGATTCTAGTAGTCACACCAAATTGTTACAGGTTTATGACGAGATGTGATCAGATTTGATTCATTCTTGTGTTTAATGTTATTTTGAACAATTTTGGTCTCATATATGAGAAATTGGCTGCAAACTTTCCGGTTCACTGTGTGGGGACAAGAGATTATGTCATTACCGCAAACATGTTATGGTCTTGCTATCCATAACATGTCTATTTGGATGAAATTAGCAGGACTGTTGTGAATTCCCCTTTCTTGACTTCTGTTGCTCTGGCCAAGGATTCTTGAATTATTCAGAAACCATTCTCATCCTTTATAAATTATATGCATTAGTGTGTTTCTTCTGCAGCTCATTGTGTTTCTTTGCGAATCATAATGACTTGACTACTTGAGGCTCTTGTTTGATAATATCTCCAAAATTTTAGATGTGTCTTTGTATGAATCTACTAGTTCCATGTTTAGTATTTAAGATTAGTATTGAAGCTCCAGATAAAAACAATGTCCTGTAGTAACTACTGTACATCTCTGTGATTGCAATCCTAAACATAAAAATAGAAAGCCTGTTTATTTGGTTTTATTGCAGTTCCAGACTGCTTTTTCACCCTGGGGAAGAGTTCTTCACTTCAAGAATCAAGACTACTCTTTTGGCTCCATTTTAATTTTTATTTTTAATTTATACGATGAAAAGAAAAGGTAAGCTGGCTTTTCATTTGGGAATCGTATGCTCCAGACAAAAAAGAAGGGAAATGATATCACAGCACAAGTTGGGTAAATTATTGGTAAAAGTTTGTGGTCTGAGTTTAACAGAAACAAATTAAAGTCAATTGAAACTTGGAAGACTGTAACAGGCACAAATTAAAGTCAATTGAAATTTGCAAGAGTTTAACACAATCAGAATTAAAGTCAACTGGAAACTTGAAAGCGTCACTAGTAGGATTGATCAGAGTATGTTATAGATCAAACCAAACCGCAAATCAAACCGTATTTTTGTGAATTGGTTTGGTTTGCAGTTTAAAATTTATGGTTCGGTTTTATTTTTATCAAACTGTGGTTTGCGGTTTATGTTTGATTTGAAGAAAAAATTAATCAAATCAGAACGCAAACCGCACTACATATATCCTTTTTTTTTTTGTTCGTTAACACTAATTCAACTTATGTTTCTCTTGTTCTCTGTCTTTATGGCACAAAGTAGAAATACAAGATCAAGATTCAATTTTACTTGTTTTCGGATCATTATTTATGCATTGATAATTGCAGTTTTATTTTTTTCCAAGAGCTTCTAGTAGTTTTAGTTCATTAAGTATTTGGCTTGTAAACAACGAACTTATGTTTTTTTTTAACTTTTAATTAACGTTTTGGAATTTGGATTGTTACACTTTCGATTGTAATTTATAAGATTTTTCTTTTGTTTTTACAATTTTGGTTAAACTGAAACCAAACTGCACCAAACTGTTTTTTTTTTTGGTTTAGTTTGGTTTGAAATGCTAAAATGGTTTGGTTTGGATTAATTTTTTGAGGTAATAACTAAAATAGGCCACCAGAAGGAGTCATTTCCACTTTTGGGCCACCATATTTTGATTTAGGAAAATAGGCCATTAGAAGGTTTTTGGGCCTGAATTTAGGCCATTGGGCTGGAATTCGGACCACGATGGCCTAAAAGTGGAAATGACTTTTTCTGGTGGACTATTTTAGTTTTTCTGAATTATTTTTTATTTTATGTAATTAAAATAAATAATACTCATTCTGTGACAATATGTCCTACTTTTTTTTTTCTTGTTCCATTTTTATTTCATTTCCATTTTAAAATAATTAAATATTAATTGTCAAACATACCCATGTCCGAAAAATTCCTTTCATTTAATACTAATTATTCCTACATAAAATACCATGTCCGAAAATTTTGGGATACTTATAATAAAACATGTTTATTTTTACTTTATAATTTATTTTAATATGTATTTGTTTTAATTATTTTATAATATATTTGAACTAATATTTATTTTATTTCTTATACTACTCCCTCCGTCCTATTAATAGTGTTAAAAAAGGTAACTTAAAAATTTATATAATATAATTGTAATGAGCTACAATTTAATTTTTTTTTAGAAGTCATTGAAGACCTGGAACGAGTGGTGGGATTCCAAGCCACACAATTACAAAGGGGAGGGACAGGGGACCGGATGGGGATTCGAACCCCCAACGTATAGGTTGGAGTTGGGGGACTTATCACTGGAGTAAGTGCCCAACCCCACAATTTTGATTAATTTATTTATTTGTGATTTACTGATATTTGGTTATAGGGTGGACTGGAATTATTAATGGTAGTGGGTAATTTGAAAGTTTAATATATTTATTTATTAATGTGAGGTGATGGGTATGTTTGACGATTAATATTTAATTATTTTTTAAAATGAAAATGAAATAAAAATATTGAACAAGAAAAAAAAGAAAATTTGACATAAATAATGACACTGAATGAGTATTATTTATTTTAATTACATAAAATTAAAAAATAATTGGAAAAAACTAAAATAGGCCACCAGAAGTAGTCATTTCCACTTTTAGGCCATTGCGACCTGAATTCCAGCCCAATGGCCTAAATTCAGGCCCGAAATCCTTCTAGTGGCCTATCTTCCTAAATCAAAATATCGTGGCCCAAAAGTGGAAATGACTCATTCTGGTGGCCTATTTTAGTTATTACCTCTAATTTTTTTTCCAAAACGTTTTTTTTGTGGTTTAGTTTGGGTTTTGGTGACAAACCGCACCAAACCAAACCAAACCGTGTACACCCCTAATAGCTACTAGTTGTCTACAAATACAATGTATCTACTTCCTGTTGGTAGTTGGGTATTATTGTATTAACTATAAGGGTTAAGGGAAGGCAGTCTCGTTACGATACAAATTAGGAGAGTCTACATTAATAAGGACGTAGTACTTGTACAGTTAAAATAAGTTAAAATAATTATTAATAATAAAATTAAATATTTTTTTGCTGAACAGTCTATACAGGTTAGAAAATGAGTTGTGAGAGTTCATACTACACAAATTATAAATGTACAAAGGAGAGGGATATGAGACCCGGTGGAATCGAACCCCTAACCTGAAGGTTGAAGGTAAGGACTTAACCAATTAGCCAAAGCCCTCATCTCCAATTAAATCTTTTTGAATGAATTAATTTAAATTTATATAATACTATATATTTTCAAAAAAATAGTACTACATTTACTAGTACTTTACTATAGCATTACTACTGACTTAATGAAAGGGATATATACTTAACATTTCTTTTTTTTGAGGGGAAAAAATAAAAGGACAGGAAGAATAAGAAGAAGAATAAATGATGCTGGTACTACGTTTACAGCAACAAACCTTTATACAAAGTTTAATAGTACGAAGTAGTTAGAAATATATTTTTTATTATAATTTTAAAATAAATAAAAGAATTATTTTACTAGCTACTACTGCACGCAGTTTTGGAAGCTTTGAGGAGCTTTAACTTTTATTTCAAAACAATAATCTCGTTATGCACACTAGCTTTTAAAGACTTTAGCTGTGAATTGCAACTCCGAAAAGCTCTATATCGGAAACTACGTTCAGTAGCTTTTGTGAGCTTTTGAAAGCTCTTTTCCAAATTTAATTAATTTTTCTCTTCAAATTACAATTTATGACAGCTACATCTATTTGTACCGAACACTTATCAAAAACTGATAGCTACAGCTCCTACAGCTTCCAACAGCTGCAGCTCCCTACAGCTATAGCCCGCAGCTACAGCTCTGCGTGCAGAACAGACCCCTAGTACCAAACGCAGTTGGCCTGAGTAGTATGGGGCTCTGACAGCTTAAGAAAAGGTCTCGGGTGCGAGCCTTTATATATGCAGAATTCTGCTTTGGGAGAGACAATCCTTCAATGCCCACCAGATCCTCGAGGGATTAGTTTTGATCCCAATATGGCCTGGGAATGCCCGGTATACGCCAAAAAAATAGCTACTAGTCCTAGTATTCAAACATTTTAAGGTCTATACTCCCTCTGTCCCATTTAACATGTCTTGTTTGATTTCTGCACACAAGTCAATGTACTTTTTCAACCATTAATATCTCAAAATATGTACACAAAAAATTATGTAAAATATATATTCTAGAACTACATGATTATACGATTATAACAAGACCTAACTCGGCTATTGTTTTTTTCAAATATATTCATAATAAAATTAAGTTAAAGTTGAACAATGAACAATGTTAAAAAGTCAAACACGACACGTCACATGGGATGAGGGGGTATATTAGTAGTATTATACATCTATAATAATGGAGTAATAATTATTACAACAATTTAAAAACATAAATATAGAAGTACGTGTAAATTACTTCATCCGTCCCAATAATTTTGGCCAATATTCCTTTTACGGTATCCCAATAAGGTTAACCACTTTCCCTTTTAAGCAAATTAGATTAATATGATTATGATTAAAAACCCACAATAATGACAATTGTACTTTCTGCACAAAGTCCAATATAATTATTTAACCATTAATATCTCAAATTGGGTATAAGAAAAAATTATATAAAATATATATTCTAAAACTATACTATGAAACGATTATAATAAGACCACAATTCACTATTTTTCTCTTCTTACATCATTACGATAATATTGAGTCAAAGTTAAACAATAAATAGTGTCAGTCAAATATAACAATTATAAAATGGGATGAGGAGAATAATCAAGTTTAATCACACCACTTGAACTACTAAACAAGTAAACATCACTACCTAAATTTGTGTGCCCAAAAGAAATGGGCCATAATTAATGGGACGGATGGAGTACTAAATTCAATAAAATCTCGAAATAGTTCAGGTGGTGGGCCCTTTTATGTTGGACAATTTCTGCAATTGTGACTGTTGCGCAATGTTAGGCTCAAAATATATGTTAGTTACCATAGTTATAAAAGTACATCGTTTTATCCAAAATGATGGAAAAACCACATAATAGTAGCAACCGTATAACCAGCCATCTGCTGGGGTAATTCGGCGGGCTACTATGTAAGTATTACTCCATTTTTTTATTTTCTTGTTTTATTGCGGGAGTATTTAAGTAGATGCAATTTAATGTTGTATTTATTGTGAATTGGAAATAATGAAATTTTAAGACTATTAATTTTTTAAATTTTTCATTTTCCAAGGTGTTTGTTTGAGGAGTCCGCTAGGTAGACTGGTGAGCTAATGTGTAAAGATATTATTTTTTCATTTTTTAAGTTGTCCGTTGGGGGTATCCACTAGGTAGACCGACGAGCTAGCTAAGTGGACTGGCGAACCAATGTGTAAAAGTATTATTTGTTTTCAATATTTAAGTTTTTTAAGGTGTCGGCTGGGGTATCCGCTAGATGGACCGGCGTACCAATGTGTAAATTTATTTTATTTCTTAAAATTCTTTAATTATTAAGGTATACACTGGGGTATCTGCTGGGGAGTCCGACGAGCCACTATGTAAAATTGCTATTATTTTTCAATGTGTCTAATGGGATTTCGCGCCAAGGGTTTTTATTGGTTTTTCCATCATTTTGGGTAGAAAAGCTTACTTTTCTAAACTGGTGGTAACAAATTGATTTTTTATATCTCACATGGCATTGTAGCACTGCACCCGGACATTTTGATTTAAGGGCTCTAATTTAACAAAGGAGTAGGGTGTTAATTTTGGACACGATCCGGAAAAACGAACCCGACTGACACGAACCCGGTGCAGTTTTGGGTTTAGTCGTTTTTCGGTTTCTCTAATTAGGTCGATCCGAAATTCGACCTAAAAATTTTCAGGTCTTGTTCGGATTTGGTATTTTAAGTTCATTTTGGGTTTCTGGTCGTGTTCAAGATTACAGATTTTGTGTTATACCCTTACTCAACACCCGACACGAAACGACCCGAACCTGTGAAACCTGAAACACGGCCCGACCAACCTGACCGAAACACGACACGAATACGACCCGAAACCTGAAATTCATACTCCTACAAAGGAATACACATGCAGGCACCATATATTTTATGTGAGAGTTGTGTTGCGTAATGAATGAAATAGTGTGTTTTGTGTGATTGGAGAGATGTTTTGTGTGATGGAGAAATTGTTCAATTTTATTATATCGATTAGATTTTTTAAGCTCCTTAAACGATTTTAAATATTACTCCCTCCGTCCCATCTATTATGTCTTGCTACTGTTGGGCACGAGAATTAAGATGTGATTTATTAGTGAGTATATGATGGGGTCCACCTAACTTTTGAAAGGGAAAACTATTTCTATTCGTGGAAACAAGACATATATGATGGGACAACCAAATATAGTAAGTAAGACACTTTAGATGGGACGGAGGGAGTACATGAATACATGTATATATTGTACAGTAACCGAGAAATATACAATATGCCGCTACCAATAATTTCTATATGAGTACAATTTAGTGCCTTGAGAAAATATTATAGTACGAACAATAGTGTAGAAGGAGGAGAAAAATGAAAAATGAAATATAAAAAAAAATACTTTCTACTCACGGTTCTAATGTAATACAAGCAAATGAAGTACATGAAATCCAAGTTGCATACGGTAATTGATATTATTATTGATTCACCTTAAAGCCTTGAGAAATTAGAAATTTCAGAAAGATGTAGACATTTCCAAATTAAATCAGAAAAAATATAAGAAAATACTCTTGTGAATGAAACCATTGATAAATTAAAATTTAGAAATGATTATGCAAAAAAAGTTATTGAATGTACCATCATCACGAATTTCATAATAATATGATTTTGTGGGATGTATGACCATAGTTTATCAATTTATTACTTATTGTCGTATTGCAATTTAACTAATTTAGTTAAGCTATCTAACACAAATATTTTTTATCCATTAATGAATATAATATGAATCTATAAATTATTTATTAATTTTTTTTATCATATTAAATATAATTTCAACGAATAAAGTAATTTGTTAAGAATATGACAAATATTGAATTATATTTAAATAATAAATATAATATTACCCCATAAAGTTTTTGCTACATATTTGGTAGTATTTTTTTTTATCTATATCAATTAATGAAATTAAACTAGTGAATGAGAATTTTTACTCAAATTTGGTTTTTCCTAGTACTTTTATATACTTACTCCATTTTTTATAGTAAAATATGACTGATCTTTGTGACTGTTTATTATCCAACTTTGACTCATGTTTATACAATATCTATAGAAGAGAAAATATAGTCAAGTGAGATCTCGTTGGTTTCGTCCCATCTTGTAGTTTTAAAATATCAAACTTTTAGAATTTTTATATATACACATTTTGAGTTATTAAGCGTTAAAAATGTATATTGGATTGCGTGCAGAAAGTGAATAAAGAGGAAATATGTAGTTACTGTTAATAAGGGGGATTTTTGTGAGAGAACTGATAGGTTACTGTTCATAAGGGATATTGTTTTTTATATCTATCTATCTATACTATAATAAATCCTGCAACCATATTTTTATTGTGTTCTTTATATTGCTCTTTTAAGTTATAATTAATCTTTTTAAAAATCATATATATTGTGGGTTCAAACCATAATTTACCTCAAAGATGTGCATATCTATCATAAAGATACATATCAAAGGTCTATAAGGTTAAATCACTTCATCATAAAATTCAATGACCATTGGATTGCAATCTATTGATCTCTATCTAAATCCTGTAATCATATTTTTATTGTGTTGCCTATATTAACCTTTTTTAAGTTATAATTAATATTTTTATAAGAATTATATATTATATGTTCAAACAATAATTTTATTTTAAAGATATGCATATCTATAATAAAATATATAACAAAGTAAAATCATATACTCCCTCCGTCCCACTTAAAATGTCTTGGTTGATTTCTGCACACAATCCAATGCACTTTTTAATCGTTAATATCTCAAAATATATAAAACTAAAAATTATGTAAAATATATATTCTAAAACTAAATGATTAGACGAATCTAACATGACCGAACTCGACTATTTTTCCTAAATATATTTACAATAATATTGAGTCAAAGTTGAACAATAAATAGTGACAAAAAGTCAAACATGACGTTTCTGCTGGGACGAAAGGAGTACTATTTTTACTAAAAATATTTATGAATACTAAAATTTAACTTTTTATTGAAAAAAATAATTTTGAAAAACTACATAATATGAAGAAAAAAAATAAGTACTCCATCAGTAAGAAAATTTCAATATACTATTTTATGTTCACAAAAATTAATATGATGATAATTTATTTTTTATACTTCCTCCGTTTTTTAAAGAAAGCTACACCTAGAAAAATAACACTATTCACAAAAACACTTTGACTTGAAGTTTTATCATAGTTATACAAGTTAAAATATAGGCAAGTGAGATCTTGTTAGATTCATGTCGTCTTGTAGTTTTTAAATATTGAATTTTTAGAATTTTTACTTGTACCGAATTTGAGTTATTAATGATTTAAAATATATATTGGACCGCGTGCTGGGTGGGGCCGTAGCAAAAAGAAAAAAAACAAAGGAAGTATATTTTTATTAGTCATTAATCTATATATTATATTACTAATATTGATATCATATCATATTATATTTTAATATTTATATTATTATATACAATCAACGTAATTTTTGCGGGTGATTAAGAGTGAGTTACAAAGTTGAAAGTTTTAATGTATTTAATTATTTCTATTATACATATAATATTTATAATTAGGAGGCGTGGTAATTTTAATGAATTAATTTTTCTATTGATATTTTCTTTGCATAAATATTTGAATTTATGTTTTGGTATATATTATGAAAAAAATTTAAAATTTGTTTCTTCTATCATTTTGAAAAAGAAAATGATAATAGAAATTATATTTTATAATTTTTTACATAACTATTCTAAAATAATACTCCATCCGACATTGAAAAATTGTAACGATTGGAAATTGGGTACAGTTCACACAATCACTTTGACTTAAAGTTTTATCATAGTTATACAAGTTAAAATATAGTCAAGTAGGATCTTGTTAGATTCGTCTCGTCGGGTAGTTTTTAAATATGAAACTTTTAGAATTTTTACTTGTACCGAACTTAAGTTATTAATGATTTAAAATGTGCATTGGACTGCGTGTATTGTGGGTCCGTTTCAATTTTTTGAATACAGAGGGAGTATCATCTATTCATTTAAATTAATTGAATTAATATTAGTTTGTATTAAAAAAATTAACACCCGTACACTGAACTTGTGCGCGGAGCCCGGGAGAAAAATCTAGTTATATATAGATATAGATATCGATATATTGATATATACACATATATACTTAATATGTTTTAGTAAAAAAATCTAACATAATTTTTCCTCCCTTTTTTTCTTCCCGGTCCCTTCCCCATTCCAACATTTTCCAATTCCTCCGTTATTCCGCCACTCATTGTTAAGGGAGGTCTTATCTTCTAATCTTCCTAATGTTAAAACTCTTCAACATGTTTTATAATTCTCCCGTTTGACCCTTTCATTCTCATTGTTCAATTCTTCCACTTTTTAGATCTTATTATCCATTTATACTTCACTTCCATACACCGCAAATCAAGTATAGTTTTCTAGATTTTATTATGTCGAAATATCAATTGACTTTGAATATAAATGATTGAAAGTTTATGTATGCTTTTGATCCATTATTTACCCGATCTACCCGCTTCACCCGTGGTTGATAGGTGGTTTAAATTTGGGTTGAGTTTTAGATGGATGATGAAATAACATTAATGGATGGGGGTGGATTTATCCTTCTCCGATCCATTGTCATCCCTAATTGACACTTGAGTGTTGACAAAGGTGTGTGGGAACCCAATCTACAGAAATTACAAATGGATAAAGGGGAGGGATAAGAGGCTCGGGTAGGGAATCGAACTCCCAACCATAAGGTTGAAATCAGGAACTTGACCATTCTCATCCCCTACCCTCTCCATTCTTTTTCAAGTCTTTTTAAATATTAATAAAAAGTACTCCTTTTGTCCCATTTGAAATGTCTCAAAACTTTTGGACACGCAGTCCAATGCATTTGTTTAACAGTTAACATCTTAAAATGAAGAGGAGTACAAATTATTAAAAAAATATATATATTTGAAACTACTCGATTATACGAATCCAACAAGACCGAACTTGACTATATTTTTCGTTTATATAATTGTAATAACATTATGTCAAAGTTAATCAATGAACAGTGTCAAAAGTCAAAATGGGACATAGGGAGTATTCCATAATAGTTGTCATTTTTAGGTATTTATACTATATTTTTCTATTATGCCCATTACTTTACATATTTGCTATTTCTTGACATTATTACGAAACAGTTTAAATTAAATGGTAAAAATTATAATTTATGAGTTAATTAATATAAATATTAATTATTGGAATTCAATTGAAAGAGGCAAATATTTAAAAACGAATGAAGTACTTAAACATAATCATGGGGATTTGGTTTGTGAGTTGAATCAGTTCATGTGAATGAAAAAGTGTTTTATATGTGCTGAATATTTTTATACAACTCAGACATCGTTCAATACTCAGCATACATCTCATACTCCCCCATTACTTGTCTTGTTTGACTTTTTTGCACTGTTCATTGTTTAACTTTGACTCAATTTTACTGCAAGTATATATTTGAAAAAAGAATCGAGTTGGGTCTTATTTTTTTTTTTGTGTATATCGGGTATTAGGGGTGTCAATTATGGACACGACCCGAAAACGAACTCGACCGACACGAAAAATTTCAGGATTGGGTTCAATCATTTTGGATTTTTTCCAAATCAGGTAGACTTGAAACCCGACCTGAAATGTTATGCCCCCTACTAAGCCCGATACGGACACGACCCAAAACCTAAAATTGACACTTCTACTTGTCTTAGGGATGTCAATTTTGGACATGACCCGAAAAAATCAACCCAAACGGCACGAAAAATTTCAGGATTGGGTTTAGCCATTTTGGGTTTTCTCCAAATCAGGTCGACCCGAAACCCGACCTGAAATATTATACCATCTGTTCAATTAGACACGAACACGACCTGAAACCTGAAATTAACACCCCTACTGGGTATCTATCCCCAGGCCACATTTGGACCCAAGCCTAGTCTCTCCAGGAATTTGGTAGGCATTATTGAAGTGTTGTCTCTCCTAAAGCAGAATTTTGCATACAAAAAAAGACATTTCCTTAAGCTGTCAGGGCCCTATACCATTCAGGCTAACTGCGTTTGGTAGTTGGATCTTGTTAGAATTGTATGATCATATAGTTTTAGAATATATATATATATATATTATATTTTTCTTTTGTTGTACATATAGTTATCTATGCGTAATAATGGAAAAATTAACATTTTTGTCCTTTAAGTTTCAAAATTCACCAAAATGGTCCTCTTGTTTCAATTGAAAAAATTGGTCCCCTAAGTTTGATGTTTTATACAATTTGGTCCTTTGGGCATAATAAATCAAATTAATATCTAATGAAAATTAATTAAGTCATTAATGTTGGTTCTACAATCCTTAATTAAATGGGTCAACCCACCAACACATTTATCAAAACCGATTTTATTTAAAAATAAAACTATTTTATATAAATAAAATTACCTTTTATCAAAAATTAATTTTATTTAAACACAATAATCATTTATCAAAAATCCATTTTATTAAAACAAAATTAAGGGTTATGAGTTGACCTATTTAATTAAGGGTTGTGAGACTCATAATAATGGTTTAATCCTCCTTTATTACAAGTTAATTAAATTTATTATGTCAAAGGGACTAAATTGGAAAAAAAATCAAACCTAGAGTATTAATTTTTCCAATTGAAACGAAGATGACTATTTTAATGAATTTTGAAACATAAAGGACCAATTTGTTAATTTTTCCACATAATAATGATCTACTAGAGTAATTTTACTTTCACACTAATATGTGTATAATAAATGACAGAATGTTTTATAGGAAAAAATATACTCCCTTTGTCCCGTCATAGATGTCATGTATGACTTTTTAGCACTGTTAATTTTTCAACTTTGACTGCTTTATATTATAAGTATATATTTGAAAAATATAGTCAAGTCCGGTCTTATTAGATTTATCTAATTGTATAGTTTTAGAACATATATATTAAATAATTTTTCTTTATTACATATTTTGATATATTAACCGTTAAAAAGCTGTATTAAATCTTCGCCAAGAAAATATATTAAATTGTGTGTCCGAGTAAAACATGATATCTTTGTTGGGAGTTGGGACAGAGGGAGTAATATTTATACTATTTAAAACATAATGACTACATTTTCAATATAATATTTATTTTTTAATTTACATACCCATATTAAATCATAACTATTTATTAAACAATTTTCTTTCCTGCGCAGATTAAATATACAGGTCCTATTTGGCAAAATAACTAAATTGAATCAGCTAATTTTTGAAAAAAAATGTCAGATAAAATAGCTTTTTTAAAGTGACAAAATAATTTAAAACATTGTCCAATCAACTCTTTTTTAAACCGCTGCAAATAACAATATTTTGGATTTTAGATTATTGTAGATAAAAAAGTTGGTCTCAAAATTATTAAACAACTAATTTTGATTAATTTATTTCTCACAAAAATAAAATAAAATAAAAATAAAAATAAAAATAAAAAGAATAAAAATAGTAAACCCGATTCTGCTCATGGGTTTCAGTCCTTGTAAGCCCAATTAAGCCCACTCGAACACTCTTGGCCCAAATTTTGAGATAAGCCCATAGGAAAAAAGAAACCAATTTGAAATTAGCTCATAACAAAAAAAAAATACTTAAGTGATATATTGTTAAATTCGTTTAATTTTATAGTTTTAGATTATTAAATTTTTTATAATATTTAATTATACACGATTTACGTTATTAACCGTTAAAAATATATATCGATATGCATGTTAGAGACATCGAGACGACGGAAGTATTAACGAAAACTTTCTTAAGCAAGACAAGAGATTATGAAACATGAAATACAATGTTCACTTGGTAGATTTTGACTAATTTATTAATGTAATCAGTTAACAGCTAACAGTTAATTCACAAACACGATAAATATGCCAATTAAAGAAACGCACAAAAACCAGAAAGCCCTCAAATAAACATCTCAAATCATTAATATACGAATTTTAAAATTAACAGTCCACATGTCCCCAAAAAATAAAATAAAAAAAAATAAAAATAACAGTCCACTGGTCCAGAGACAAGCTCCGGTCCTCCCAAGACACATCCCGGTTCCGGCTCGACTCAAGTAGGCGGGCAAAATTGGATCAAGTACCTATTCGCCTGGCACGTCTTGAGCCCACTCGCTTCATCAAACGCGTAGCTGTACGCTCTCGGGCAAACCGCCTTGAACCGCCGCGCGTACGCCGTCAGTTTGCACGTCTCCCGGCTGCCGTACGCCCCCCTGCAGCAATACTCCGCCTCCCCCGTCGCCAAGCACGCGCTCTTGCACGCCACCACATTCCGTCCCTCCCACACCGCCAGACTCGCCGGGCAGCAAGCGTTCACGTCCTTCTCGCACGCCGCCACGCCGCAACCGGCGGAGCCACCGCCCACAGGCATCATCCACACCGGCAGGTTGAACCCGTCCACCAGGCTCACGTCGTAGTAGTGCAGCGGATTGGCGCTCGTGCCCAGCGTCATTTCCACCACCGTCGCCGGCGGCCTCCCGCCGGTTCCCTGGCAGCGCAGCTGCCCACCGCAATCGCCGGTCTGGCACGTCCCTTTCCCCGATTCGTCGAAGCAGCAGCCCGTCCTGGCCCAAATCCGGCCCGACCACCACTTGGGGGCTTTTATGGAGATCTCCTGGCCGGCGGAGAGGGCGAAGCCGCCGTCGTTGAGCGGCGGGTGGCTGGCGGAGCCGAGAATTCCCGGCCAAATTGGGAACTTGCAATTATTGACAATGAGGAGTTGGGTTCCATCTACAAAAATAATGAATCAAAAAATGAAGTAATGAATTAGTAAATTAATTGGCCGAAAATAAGAAAAGGAACATAGAAAATTAAGCATACCGGAAAAAGAGAGGGATGCGAAGAAACAATGGAGGAGGCAGAAGATGGCGATGAAAGAATTAGGCATTGAATTTTTCGTAGAACAACTTAGTGAAAATTAAGGATGTAATTAGGAGTGGGAAAGAGTGAAGAGTAGTGGATGTAGTGCATGTATGTCGTGTATATATATACACAATTGGGGGTGAACGGTTTGTGGGAGAAGGTGGGAGCCCAACTCCCGGGTTAATCGGCAATTCAGAAGTGGAGTTGGGGGTCCACCAGCCCAGATGGCTCCATGAATTTAATTTGCAGTTTTTGGTTGAATTCTTATTCGCCCCACATTTTCATGTAGGAAAAAATGTCAAAAAAAGGTGTTGTAGTTCTTTCTATTTTTTAATTTGGTGTCATAATTTTAGAATTTTATAATTTGTTGTTATAGCTTTCCTAATGGCTTTTAAATTGGTCCAATCGGGCCTTAATCACCCCAATTTGCTATTGTAACACTAAATTAGTGTACATACTTAATTTAATTATGTCACGTGGGTGTCAATTAGGCATTGAATGAGTTTGACCTATACATGTAAACAATTTCTAACCCTATTTCTAATTTAATGTAGGGGTGTCAATTTTGGACACGACCCGAAAATATGAACCCGACCGACACGAATCCGATGCAGTTTTGGGTTTTTGGGTTTAGTCGTTTTTGGTTTCTCTAATTTAAAATTCGACCTAAAAATTTTCAGGTCTTGTTCGGGTTTGGTATTTCAAGTTAATTTCGGGTTCTGGGTTGTGTTCGGGATTTCAGATTTTATATTATACCCTTATTAACACCTGACACGAACACGACCCGAACCTGTGAAACATGAAACACGACCCGACCAACCTGACCGAAACACAACACGAACACGACCCAAAATCTGAAATTGACAGCCCTAATTTAATGGTCTCATTTCCACTTAACAAATGAATCAGAAAGTATCCACATGTATAGGCCAAACACAGTCAATGTCAGTAAATTGGGGTGATTAAAGCCCGATGAGAACCATTTTGCAGACCATTAGCAAAGTTATGACACCAAAATTATAAAACTCCAAAATTATGACACTAAATTAGAAAATTGACAAAGTTACAACACTATTTTGGCAGTTTTTCCTTTTTCATGCACAAGAAATATGGAGTTTAGGGGTGTAAATGAGACTAATAAAGCTCGTGAATTGTTCAAGCCCGACTCGACCAAAATTCGATTTAAACTGGATTCAAAATGGTTCGGTTCGAGCTCCAGTTCGGCTGGTAACACACATGATCTCAAGTCGAGCCAACTATTATTCGGACCGAAAGCTCGATAATATGCTCAATTTATTTTTATACATATATTTATTTACTAGTTAATATAGAAATTATATAAAACATTAAAGTATAAGTGTTATTATTGTTTATACTTTTAATTTTTAAATTATAAATATATAATTAATTAAATATATATTTTTAAAATTATTTAAATATATAGATTAAATAAAATATAATTAAATATTTTCAATATATGATACTTCATATATAATTCCTTTTATAAATTAATGAGAATGAAAATGATACTTTTCGAGCTCGGCTCGATTTGGTCAAAACTCGATCAACACCCGGCTCGAAGTAGCTCGGTCAATGCTCGGCTCCATCAAAGTTTGGCTCAAATTCTTATAAGCTTAAGCCGAGCTTACCACTATTCGGGCTCGGCTCGGCTCGTTTACACGACTCTACAAGTGAAAAATGTTGAGCACATATATACTACAACTCTTTGGTCGCACGCTACGCCGCGCGGATCTGAGCCTGAAGCAATTGTTCAAATATATTGTTACCGATGAACAAGAAGTGCAGAGGTTTTAATAAGTTGAACAATATATTTCTTCACAAACAAAAAGTATTACTCCCTCCGTCCCATTTGAGAAATCTCATTCTTTTGGGCACGATATTTTTTGGTATAGTGAGTTATTGTATTAAAGTGGAGTAAATAGTTTATGTGATGTTTATTTGAATGAGTAAAAAAATTTTAAATAATGAAATGCGACAATTATAGTAGGACGGATCAAAATGAAAAGTGAGACATTTGAAATGGAATGGAGGGAGTACTAACTTATGCTCCATGGAACTGAAAGTTAAACATATAACTTTATCCTTTGACAACTGGAGTATGAATCAATCAGTTTATGGACAAATTATAGCGAAATAAAATAAAATAGGCGTAACTCTATCTACCAAATATAGAGGATGTTTGGGAGTCAGCGGATCCGCTAGCAGATGGCAGATTGGAAGAGCAAATTATCTCACATTTCTCTCTCCGAATCCGCTATATGATAGCGGATCTGCTAACTCCCAAACATCCCCATAATCTGAAATGTACTTGAAAGTCTAAAGAGATTATGCCTAGAGAAATAAAATAAAATAAGGTCTAGCTTTATCTACCAAATATAATCGTCATATCCATGAAATGTCTTTAATAGTACAATCAGCCATGGGCACGAAGTCATGTTAGACTAATTGGTATTCACAGAATCTTCAATATGGTTGTTGAGGATACAGAAAGCAAAAATAAATTAAAAGTAGTGAAAAAAAAAATTAAGGCACAACCATTTATGAGAATTGAAATCACAAACCTCAGAAAGGAGTACATATTTCATGAACAAAATCCCTACAAACATAATTTTTTTTTTCGGATGAGCCATTGAAGGCCTGAGAAAGGGTGGTGGGAGTCCATGCCACACAATTACAAAGGGGAATAAAGGAGAGGGATAGGGGGCCGGTGGGAATCGAACCTCCAACCTTCCGTTGGAAGTAAGGGGACTTAACCACTTGGGCTAAGTCCTCATCCCAAAACACGAAATCCAAAAACAAAATTAAAAGGGACCTTCTTGATATAGGCGATGAGGCAGTGCAAACTTGGTAGGGGTGGGCAAAATATTCGAACCGATTCGCTGAACCGCAAAATTGAATCGAAATCGAACCGAATTTTCGGTTAACCGAGGACCCCGGTTCAAATACAAATACTTCATTTAAGTATTTGTCCGGTTTAAATACAAATACAAATACTTCAATTTTTTTCCCCCGATTAATCGAACCGAACTAAATATATTTAGTGTCTTTTAAAATATTATATATATTATACATATTTGATGGTATATAAATATATATCAATAATATATACCATTGTTTATTTAGTTATTTAAGTATATAATAAAATCAATATTAAAAATAAGATAATTATCAAAAATATGTCCTATATTGATTTTTTGTCCTTAAGAATACTCATTATTGAAATAGACATTGCACTAAGATTTTTTATATGTACTAATATATTTTGATAACACTAAAACGAACTGCCGAATTCGATAGTTATATGATTTTTTTAATTGTTATATTGTAATAACCCCAAAAATAAACCTATAAAGGTTAAGAATTAAGAAATGAAGATTTGATTATAAAGCTTAATAAGCTTGGCTAAAATATTCAAATCGAATCGTTTAACCGCTGAATTTAATCGAAACCGAACCCCCGGTTAACCAAGGAGTCCGGTTACAAATACAAATACTTCATCTAAGTATTTGTCCGGTTCAATACAAATACAAATACCTGAAAAACTCAGAATAACCGAACCGTGCTCACCCCTAAAACTTGGCGGAAGCAACAGGATACGCCAGCGTTTCGTGTATGGGTCGTGGGGCCTTCTAGGGGCGCACACAAAATTGAATCACAATTTAGGATATGGATATCAATTTCAGGTTTCGGGTCGTGTTCGTGTCGGGTTGAGCAGGGGTATAACTTAAAATCTGCAAACCCGAACACGACCTGAAACCCAAAATAAACCCGAAATACCAAACACGAACACGACATAAAATTTTTAGCTCGGGGTTTCGGGACGACCTGATTTGGAAAAATCCAAAATAGCTAAAACCAAACATGAAAGTTTTCGTGTCGGTCGGGTTCGTATATTTCGGGTTGTGACCAAAATAACAACCCTAATTAGACAAGTAAGATAACTAGGTTTAAAATTTAAAATGGGTTTTCAGGTTTTCGGGTTGGGTTTTTGGATTTCGGGTTGGTTTCGGTGACCTGATATTGTATTTCAGGTTTTTCAGGTCAACCCGAAACCTAATCCGTCCCAACCTGATTTTTTCATTCTGGGTTCGGGTTGACTTGATTTGGAAAAAACCCAAAATGAGTAAACTCAAAGCAGAAATTTTTCGTGTTGGTCGAGTTCGTGTGTTTCGGGTCGTGTTCAAAATTGACACCCCTAATTTGGGAGTCAAATTGGGGTCAGGGAGAGGAAGATAATGACTTCCCATCTTCAAAATCGAATGGAACGGCAGGAAATATCACCATGGTTTATAATTAAAAAATTTATAAGTATTTACTAACAATCCAAACCTGCACCACAAGTAGAGTTGGGCGCCAGGTCGAGGTACCTGACATAATCGGTTTTTAAAATGTCTACCTGAAACCCGACCCGCAATAACAGGAACCCGACTTTGTATAGGGTTAATCGGGTACCTGATACCTGAAAAATATATATTCAATATATTAAGTTTTACTTTAAAAAAAACAATTCCTAACCGACGTTACACAATTCGTTAAAAAAACTAAGATTACTAATATTCAAGAAATATATAGGTATATTCATCTATATTGTTATTAAAATAATCATAACTATCAATTTTCTTATTTAAAAATATAAAATTCTAGTTTTATTTATTTTTTATGTTATCTTATTTATTAGTATTATTTAATTAAATTTTAGTGTTCTACGATGACACTATTAATTAAAATAAAAAATTTAACTCATTGTGTTATGTTCAATTCTTAAAATCCAATCATATTCAAGGTTAATTATCCATTTCTAATGCCAAAAAAATTCATATATGAGACATTACAATTTTTTCAAGCTTATACTTGACTTTTCACCATATAGAATGAAAAAATACTCCATCCGTCCCATTAAAAGTGACTACATTTGACTTTTGACACTGTTCATTGTTTAACTTTGACTCAATTTTATTGTATTGATAAAAGAAGAGTAAAGCCCATCCATAGCATGCGTGCCTATTCATGGGCCTCTTCTTAAATTAATGATGATTGGCCCATTCTAATTCACAAAAGTCCTTAGAGTAAGCGCAATTATTACGGCCCATATCCAACGGTCAGTAATAGATTTCCTCGGTTCAGATCGACGGAGATGCTGCGTCCACTCAGCTCCAATCGATTATCCCTTGCGATCTCTCCTACCAGTCAACGGCCGACTGCAAGATATTCCTATCGAACCACCTCAATTGTAAGCTGTGACTCCCGGACTTCCCCCCTCCCCCCAATTTAGGGTTCTTGGTTGAGCTCACCGTTGGTCTTGCGGTTACTCCTTTAGTTCTCTCGTGGTTCGTTGGCAGCTGGGAGGAATAGTCTTTGGAATGGATGTTTCGAATTGTGGGGTGCTGTGTTCGAAGCCTGGGTTTAATCAACCTATATTGTTAAGGCATTCAAGCGAAGTTGTGAGTTGAATTCTTTTTGATAATTTCGTTCTGTTTACCGTGTTCGTCTTCACTTTCTTTTTCCCCTCTGTAAGTAGTGTTCTTGACGGTTTCTATTTGACCGCGGAGTCGGGAATGTGATTTTGATTGACATGTCAAAGCATGAATTTCAATGAATAGGTATGTATAAGTGAATTTGATTTCGGGTGAATCGGTGACTGAGCTGCCGTACCGCCGCTAAAATTTTTAATTGACGGTTTTGCCGTAATTAATGTGGATATGAAGTTGGGTTTCTTGTTCCATAGAACACTAGCAAACTTGAACGTTGGCATTTTGTTACTTGTTCTCAACACTATGCGAGCAGTTGTAGTTTCTTGATAATATTTTCCATTTTTTTTTTTTTTTTTTTTTTTTTTTCATGTGGACTCATAATGATTGTGGCTATAGGTAATGTCAGCCGCCGGAGAAAGTAGGCATTTACTTGGCTCATCCATCAAGAATTGTGGAGTTCTTGGGCATCATCTTTTTAGCTTTCCTCGCCGGCAATGCAGCATGGTTTTGGGTGGCAATGCCAGTAGAGGGTCTACACTTTTGGCTGATTCCGATTATCTAACTTCACGGTACAATGCATTTAAGGCATTTTCACTTTGGAATTGTGTTGTCAAATTTTTAATGTATGATTTTATCATTCGAATTGAATAAACAGAAATAATAGATAAAATTGTTTGTTTAAAATTTTATCATCCCTCAGGGTGATGTCGTTTACGCACAATGGATATTTCGAATTTGGTATATCCTATAGTGGAATAGATGCACACTTTGTTCTGTTTGTGTGTGTGTAGGAAAATGGTTGAAATACTTGGGTTGCATTGTCTCGATTTCTTTTTGAATTTTCCTCACTTTCGGTTACAAGGTAGACTTCTGATTCTCTTTTCAGAGCAATGCTTTTTGGACAAGAGTCTAGATCACGTTCCTTGAGATTGTGCCATGTTACACGAGAAGAATCTGGAGGGTCCTTGAGTGGCGAAAGTATTTTACTTAATGAACAAACACTAGAACGTGAGCTGGAAATTGCTATTCAAGAAGAAAACTATGCCCAAGCAGCAAAAATCAGGGATAGTCTTCGACTTCTCCAGGAGGACAGTAAGGCTTCAGTATTAGCAGCGAACGCTCGATTTTATAACTCATTTAGAAATGGTGATTTAGCTGCTATGCAATCCCTTTGGTCAAAGGGTGAGCATGTGTGTGTCGTACACCCTGGTGTGAGTGGCATATCTGGATACGACCTTGTTATGGGCAGCTGGGAATTTGTTTGGGCAGATTATGAGTTCCCCCTGGAAATTGAGATTAAGGATGTTCAGGTTCATGTGAGAGGGGATGTTGGGTACGTTACCTGCATTGAAATGGTTAGGACTAAGGGCGGTAGCTGGGGACGGCATTTTGCTTCAAATGTTTTCGAGAAACTTGGTGATCAGTGGTTCATATGTATTCACCACGCATCATATGTTGATCTGTGAGCTCGAGATCCTCTAGAATGTAACATCTGAATAAGTCTACTTTCTGCTGTTGTAATACCATTACCATGTGAAGAACATGAGTTTGATGAGTTGTGTTTTGGCTGGCTATTGGAGGTGTACCGTCCTTAATGTTTCAATGTGATGTAGCTAATGTAGAAGTCGATTTTGGCAAATTTGTGTGTAATAATTGTAAGAGTGCGTGCCCCAGCCAAGTAGCTTTGGGGGCCTATGAATGGATAAGCACAAATTCCAGCAAGAATGATCACAGATTCCTCAATCATCTGGAAAACCAAATGCTGGAATGCCTTAAGCCATATCTTGTTGATATTATAGCAATACAGTTTGAAAGACAAGAAAAGATCTGACTATTTACTAATCAGCCTGATGAGGCTATAGCTATTGGTTAAAATATCTGCATTTACAGATCAACAACATTCAACACCTGCCATCCACAGTTAAAAACATGTTTGACAATATTAGAGTCATCTTGAAGACATGATTATTTTTTACTCCAAATTTTACTCGAGACATGACGGTAAAAGAACCATGAATGTCAATAACAACTCTCTTTCAAAGATGGAATTTTAGATAATCGAATATTGTTTGATGGAAATTTTTAAATTGGCAGGTCGTTAAAAGATTCGTTCTTGATGAGGTTTCACGGTGCATTGTTAATTACTGTAATGTAGATGCCAATTTTTTTAAAAAAAAGTTATTACTTAGTCTTCATTCCGTATGAGGTATTAATCGTCCTTCGTTTGCTGGTCCCCATCCCTTTTTAGGCAGGAGTTAATTCATATATGTTTCTGAAATATGTATATGTGAAAGATTTATAAATGCTTTTGTTGCATTTAATTGTCCATTGTTGTCTTCTTCTATTAAGGTAACCTCAAAATAAAAATACTTGTGATATGCACTTTAGGCTCTGCGCTTACCATTTTCTTTGCTAAATAGGCTTGAATTTTTAGTGTTAGTCTATTTTATATGTTATTTTTGTCGTTTTGTAATATAGAATTATATTGCAGAAGCTGGCTGGTAGATCATAAAATGGTAGCATTTCGGAGGAGAATATAATGCTAACGCATACGCTTGCTTTAATCCAGATTTATCCATAACTCAATATAACTATTCACCAGTCTATAATGTCAGACTCCAATTTGAACCGGTTTAAGTAAAACTCCTATTCAAGTCACTTGGGAACGTATGTATCTTCCTATCACTTTGGTGAGTTTCAATGCGTTTGATGTTTTTCTTTTTCCCCATTTTTACCTTTTCATGAGCATTAAGAATTCCTAAATTCTATACAACAATTGTTATACTCATAGAGATTCACTCCTCCCTCATGAATGCCTCTTTTCAAGAAACTGGTTTAAGTTTAGTTTATAATATGCTTGTGTAGAATAAAATATCTCCATCAGTTGTTGATTCATTTTGGTTATTGATATTTTGGATTCAATTTGTAGTAGATGAAGCACTAGTTACATGACGGAATGTGGGGGAACTGAAAAATGAAAATTTTAATGAATCTTAAAAGAGAGATGCAGATGTTCAGGTACCATGGAATGATCATCTTACAACAATTTTTTGGAAGTAAGAGATGTGCAGTTTTGGATATTATGTGGTCTTTTATTTTATAGGTGTATAGTTATTCATATACCTAGAGCTTCTGCCCTTTGAATATGGGACACATATAATACTTTTAATTCCTTCTTTCTGACAGGTATTAATATTATTCATGATCCTAGGTTCCTGGAAGTTGCTGATGCTGAGGGTCAGTTTTTGGAATCAGGAATTCAGGATATGGAAATTATGATGTTGTTAACGCACGTGGTACCTTCTTTTGCCTTTCAACTGCGCTAATTGTAACTTGTAAGTCTCATTTCTGCAAATTTTATGTGTTTTGCATTTCCTTGGAAAATTAACGTAGAAGATGAACAAATGTCTAATGTTGTTCTATAAAGAAAAGGCTATAATGGACGATATTGTTGCTGCTAACAGTTATTTCATGATATTTTTTCAACCATTTGAGAATGACGTTGAACTATTCTATATAACATTGGTAGACACTAACATTTTAATTTATATTGTGTTGCTCAAATTTGCAGTTGATGGCTCTTCTGCTGCTGAGTCATACTGTGTTCATTATATTTATGTCTTTAAGTTGCTTTCTCTTGTTCAGAAATCATGGGTAAATTAGTCTGACTATTATTATTCTCACCGCAGTTGTTGCTTCAAGCTGTTGGATTTCTTCTGACTCTCTACATGATCTGGGCCATCAATATCTTGCAACGCCGTTGGCAAAGACATGTAGCTCTTGCTTCAACACGAACCACCTGCCTTTTTCTTTCTGAATCTATCTATTGAGTAAATAACAAAACATACGAACAGGCTCTGGCAGCTGAACGGTTTGCCGTTGTCTTTCAAGCAACACAAAGAAGAGGTCACCTCATGGCACCAACATTAGCTTCTTCACAGAGCAATCCCTTCCTAGAACAAATCTAATGTCAGTGGTAAAGTTTGCATTGTTCTTTACGATGTTCTTTCTGAAGAAAGATGAGAATGATGATCAAACTTTCACAGCAACATGTTCCTTTTCTGTTTATCCCATTACATGTATGTATATGTCAGTCAAATAGTAGATCTGTTTAGTCCTCTTCGGGTAGACTAATGATTAACCAGTTTGACATCAAATACTCTCATAAAATCTCTGTTTTGTTGGTTCACTTTGTTTTCTCTCTGCACTTTGTTGTGTGCAATGATTTCCGAATCTTTTCGCCTTTCCCTCAGAGATGATTTGATGTTGGGCAAAGGGTCTCTAAACTGTGAGGATGTTCGTTCTATATTACATAGAATAATTAATCTAATCTAGCTATGATTTTTTATTTCATTTGCTGCCTACAAGCATCCTTTTTCCTCTTGGATATGAGTAGATATGCCCCCACTGTAAGAAATCATTCAAGTTATTGAACCTGCTGCTTCAAATGGATTTTGAGATTACTTGCCATGGTAGTTATCTTGTATCCCTTTTATCCAGTACACCCTTTTTACCCCAAACACTCCTTTAGAAGATGAAAATTGTAAGCAAGCATCATTGGGTTAATAAATTGTTAACATTTTCTTGTGATGCCAGACAATTAATGGCACAGAGAATGGAATCAATGAATATGAGACAGACAAGCCTCAAAGATATGTAAACAACACATACATATCCTCACGGGTTGCTAAATAGAGCTTTTGGATGTGCAATGGTTATGGCTGGGCAATGAGATTTGGGAATTGGGATGTATGTTGCTCAGGTACATCTAATTAGTCTCTTCTATTATTTCTACATTTTGTAATCTTCCTTTCAAAACCTATGGTGCAATCAAAAGGTTAGGCGGGATATGTCATGGTTGATTTGCTTTCCTTTAAACTAGCAGCAATAAGTATTATGAGGTTACCCTTTCAACGTGACTGCATCTTTTTTCTTTTCAGTATGTACTCCTACTGTTTTTTTGTTGTTAATAGTTTAATGTGCAATGACTGCGCGATATGTGGGTCCGTAGCCAAAAAAAAAAGACGGAGGGAGTATTTTACATGTATTGAAAAACCACTACAACGCCATCGTCACCACCTACTTTTAAAATTTCACAACCGCGGGGCGTAGCCCGCAACTACGAGTACTAGCTAAATTTCTCGGTCAACAATAGTTCCTCCTCTGTTTTGATAAAAGCTGAGGTTTACCATTGAAACTATGGATCGGTGAATGGTCAAAATTCAATTTTTGAGCTCAAATAGTTTGTTAATGCATATCACTACTATACTATCCTCATGTGTTAGCATTGTGTGCAGGAGAAGGAAAATTTAAAGAGTCTTTACAAAGGAATAAAATATGCATTATGGTGAGATCCTGTTTCAATACTTTCACAATTCACTTAGTAGATATGGTATCTGATGCAAATTATGTTATTGTGGAAGGAAGACAAGTAAAGGAACCTCGTTGTCCTTGCTTTGGTATTGGCATTGGATGGTACTTGTAAGTTTAATTTAGAGATTTTATTTTAATTTCCTTCATTGCAACTTCATGTTGTTTGTGATTGACAATTTATTATGTTGTCAATTGATTGTTCCTAATGCACTTGCTGGTTTGTCTTTTTTAATATCTGCTACTGTCAGGTAAGAGAATCATGCTAACTATTCTATACTTGTTTGTGCCTGTTAGGCAAGAAAATCATGCCACCTGTTCAGTATTAGTATGAACGTAAGATGATCTGGATGGAGCTGTTGGAAATTTGCAAAGGAAGAGAATGTAATAAGATATGGTTCATGCTCCAGAACACTTCAGGTATGCCTTTTCCTGTTTGTATGTATATCTCTTCATTCTTAGCTACAATGGAGTTTTTACCTAGACTAATTTGTTGGTCTTTCTTTAGCCATCTTTGGCCAGTGAGTATACTGCATTGGTGAACTGTATCATGTGGAGTCCTGACGGAAGTTCATATAACATTAATGGCTACTGTTATATATTACCATCTAATTCCCTTATTCAAGAAATCGATTTCAGCTTCATAGAATTGTTATTTCTCTCAATTATATTGGCCTTGTGAAATTTGAACCAGTTGTTGCATAATCAAAGCATATAGTTCACCTGTATGAGTATTATGGTGGTGATGATTTAAGGAGTTGAATTGAGGCTTGAGTTGGCTTTTTGTGGGAATGTGTTCCTGTAATTTGATCCGTTTTTTTTCTCTGTTTTTACTTCTGATTTTTGCTCCAGAAATACGAAAACAAAAACCAAGGTTGATCGAGTTCATTTGTTTGATATTTCAGGTTGATGCTCACATTGGTAGTGTCAATCGAAGTCTTGTATTTTCATCCGAACAAGCAGTTTTTCTTTATCAGTTCCAGGAGACGATAAGACAATCGAGGTTTTGTCTTCTCATCGGTGGTCTAAGTGTATGTGCCTTTCTTTTTTCTTTTCATGAGAGGGCCAAAGGATCCCTTCATTCCGTCACTCTGGTAATCTCATCCCTCTCAAAAATTAGTACCGCTGGAACCCTAGATTCTGAACCAAAAGATGCCTTTCTTTCAGGAGATCCACCATTGAAAAATTGATTTTCTATAAATTGATTGTCAAAATGTTTTGAAAATTCTATACCAATTCAATGTTGAATATTTTTTAGACTTTTGTTGGACTCTTTCATTTTTATGGATTTTCATTTGTTGTGTGTGAGAGGCTAATTATGATTTATGCACTTGGTTTAGTAAACTCCTCCTAACTTTTCCTGGGAGCATGAAGGGTCTTTTCATAGTGATATTGGGAGTCTTACAGCGATCGCATGTTTTATTCGATAAGGAGTATATTTCTTCTTGGTACATGATATTCTATAATTTGTTCTTAACAGTGCCTTCAAATGATGAACCAAATACTGTTAGATGCACGAATCAGTCTTTCAAGTTTCCTTCCATCCACTATAATAAATAGTCTGCATTCAAATTTTATGTCTTATCTATCTATACTTCTATATATTAAATTCTTCTGTTCCTAATAAAAAATGAAAATTATGTATTCCCTACACTTCAGGTAATCAACTGTGTATTATAACTTTTCCTCCAACAATTATCTGTAGGAAGTTTTGGTTGTGATAGAAATATTCAGTTGGTTATCGAAAGAAAAAATAACTTGGTGAGAAGTGGCTAGTGACGTGCTTTATGTGTTGGTTCTTTGTTCTTTTATAGGAGTATTCTATTCCCCATTTCATTGATTTGGAATTTTCAATTTCATTTTATTGCATCTTAAATTGTGTAGAAGACAACTTCAGCACGAATTTCTGGATCACGGAGTTCTAACACTTTTGAAGACTTGGCTCTAACCCCTTCCATATGCAAGCTTGCCCAATATAAACATCCGGGCTGCAGTTCTACAGATCCTAAATGACGTACAAATGCCACATTCAATTAATTTATTTGAAGTGCAATTGTTGCTTGGAAACTGAAATTTTTTACTCGTCTGAAAGTTTCCCATTGATCTAGAACAGTATGATCGACAAGATCATCAATTAAAAAAGAATGGGCTCAGAAAGGTCAATAATTTTCTGAATGTGTCTGTTGTTATATGGCCATATATTTCTTACTTTCACCTTTTTATAATAGTAATTGGAAAGTTAATTTTTGATGGTTGAGTTACATTTGGGGCAGGTAATTATGTTCTTGTTGAAGTCTGATGAGGAGACTACAGCCAACCGAAAACTTACAAAAGAGTTGGTTCATAAATGGGTATGTTGTTCTTTTTCCTTAATTGCTTACTGATGATTAGGCTCTTCTGTGGTTTGCTTTCATATTGATCATTCTGGATGTTTGATGGTGAATAAATAAGTGCCAGAAAAATGGTTAATCTTTTTCAATCCTGCTGGCCGGAGCCTTGGACCATTCAAAGGAATTTGGGAAGTTCCAATTTCGGGCCATATTAAAAATCAAAACCCCTTGTTGCATTGGTGACCTTGAATTAGGTTATAGTAAGGGTTGCTAAATTCAAGATTTTTTTGCTTTTGCTTTGGCAGTTGTTTTGCCTTACAATGTGTCTTCTTTTATAATTTGATCCATCATATGTTGGACATCGTTTAAACTTGTTTGATGAAATAGTTACCTAAGCTATAAATGAATCATGTTGTATTCATGAATCATTGTTTTCATATTGCGATAGATTTCCCTTGAGGGCTGTTAAAGTGATGGATACTGTTTGTAGCATTAAGGACAGAGTCAAGCTTACCGGTCACCATCAGCTCAGCAGGTGAATCTGCTGTTGTGTACAAGGTTTGTGTGATACAATTTGCTGCAAATTCATAGGTGATCACAGGGATCTGATGGCTGTCAGGCTTGCTATCAACGAAGCGAGGTTTGATATCTGTGTTGCATTTAATAAGTATTTAAATTTCAGATGTATCTGTAGATCATTTAAATAAGTGATATCTAGGTGTATTTTTTGACAACTTGTTAAATAATGGCCATAATCAATCAGCAAGACTGCAAGAGTATAATTTCTTTCACGGGAAGATATGTTGTATTATTACATCACCCACATGGGATATAAGGTAATTCGGTTACGGTACAATCCTTTAAATAGTTTGCACGTGTAAACATCACATAGGATAGCTCTCCATCGCATACAACATCTCTCACATCACATATCCTTCCATCATACAAAACATCTCTCTCATCACACACAAACAGAATATGGTTTCCATCACGAGTACTATCGCTCTCATCACATATATGAAATCTGCATGTGCAAGTGTATGTATTCAACCCTCACCATATAAGGGAACCGTTTAGTGTGTAAATTCTGTACGGAGCATAATGTGATGGCAATGGCTCGTTTTGATACAACAAGGTGATTATATAATGACTATGGTAACTTTTGTAATGTTTATAAATGTAATGTCGGAATATAGTTTTCTGATTACATTTTTAACCTATCATAAAAAGAATGAGTATCTTTCAACACTTCTGCATAATTTATGCATTATGTAGCAAAACTATATTGGGATATGTATCATTTATTATTACGTTCGCTCGCATCTCCATCTTGAATATTGTATGGATTTTTGTGAGAATGATCTAACATAGAATTTAACTAATCTCATTTGGTGAACTATATTTCAGTTTTTATGTTATACTCCCTCCGTCCCGCGAAAGTTGACGCGTATTCCTTTTTGAGCTGTCCCACGAAATTTGACACGTTTCCTTTTTTAGATAAATTAAATTAATATAAATATAATTAGAATCTTAATGGTTTCTAAAAACCCATCAAAATTAATTATTTTAACTATTCTGCACAACTCCCAATACACCTTTATTTTTCTATACAAATCTCTTACCTTTCTTTAATTCTCCATATCTCAAAATAGGTACAAATAAAAATTATATAAAATATATATTATAAAACTAGACACCTAGACGATTCTAACAAGACCACACTTGAATATTTTTTTCTAATTAAATCATTACCATAATATTAAGTCAAAGTTAAACAATAAGTAAAGTGAAAATTCATTAAAATTTTAAACACAAATACCCACAACACTTTAACCATTAAACCCCACTACATAAATTACCGTGCCTAAAAGAAACGCGTCAACTTTCGCGGGATGGAGGGAGTACTATGTTAGAACCCAGTTTTGGTTGAATGTGTCCCAAACCAATTTTGAACACTAGATAGGCTCCCCATCCCTTGTCAATCGTTTGCGCTATTTTCGGAATATCTGTTTAACCACTAGATAGGCTCCCCACAAGATATTCGGTATACCGAAATACCGAATACCAATATACTCCTTCCGTTTTGAAATAAATGTAACATAAAGAAATGGCACGGGATTCAATGTAAGTTACAAAAGTGCTTTAGTGGAAGTTGTATACCTTTAAAAACATTCTATATATGGTAATGTAAGATTTATTATGAAACACCCAAAAAAATAAAAGTGTTACACTTAAAAAGAAACGGAGGAAGTATATATGGAAAAAAGGACAAATATGTCCTTTTTCTTTTCCAAAAAACCAAATTAGTCCTTTTTTCTATTTTATTACCAAAACAGTCTACTACAAATGCTAATTATGTCCAAATAAGTCCCATTGTTCACTAATTATGCTCTAATTGCTGACGTGACAAGGGTTTTAATTTAAACCTGATACGTGGGCATAATATTAGTCTTTTTTCTTTTATCTTCTGCCAATTCGGTCATAAACTTTTGTTTTATTCCATTTAGTCATCTACTCAAATCAGTCATTTTTATATTAATTGGCCTACAACCTTTCAAATTATTTCATTTCAGACCCAGAACCTTGAATTTTTTATTATTACTAATCCATTTATCAAATAAATGCCCAACATATTTCCGTAATACTTCCGTAAATAAAATTAAACATCAAACCTCATACATTGGATTTGACTGCTTTGTTATCAGGTCTTCCAAGTACTGGAAATTTTACAAACTTTCTCTAACCACCCGACCGCAACCGATGGTTAATTGATTTTGGTTTCCTTCAGCAACAATCAGCACAATCTTACTTTGTTTCCTACCTTAGGACGTAGGAATGTTTGAGTAAATGATTTAACTTGAATTTTTGGAAGGTTATAGATACAGGAAGCCTTGATTTTATTAAAAAAATATTAAAAATAGTATTCAAATATTTTTAAAAATAGCCTAAATTTTATTGTCCATACTTCATGCATCCATAACCTTCCAAAAAGTAAAAATAAATCACAAAAATTAAAATTAAATCATTTACTCAAACCTTGCTATGTTCTAAGGTAGGAAACAAAGTATGATTGTGTTGATTGTTGCTGAAAGAAACCAGAACCAATAAACCATCGGTTACGGTCGAGTGGTTAGAGAGAGTCCGTAAAATCCCGGAAATTAGGAGACCCGGTAACAAGACAGTCAAACGCAATGTATGAGGTTTGGTGTTTAATTTTATTTACGGAAGTATGTTGGGCATTTATTTGATAAATGGATTAGTAATAATAAAAAAATTTAAGGTTCTGTGCCTGAAATAAAATAATTTGAAATGTTGGAGGCAAATTAATATAAAAATGGCCGACTTGGGTAGAGGACTAAATGGAACAAAATAAAAGTTTAGGACTGAACTGACAAAAGATAAAAGAAAAAGGACTAATATTATGTTCACGTGTCAGATTTAAATTAAAACTCTTGCCACATCAGCAATTAGAGCATAATTAGTGAACAAGTGACTGTTTTGGACATAATTAGTATTTTAACGGACTGTTTTGGTAATAAAATAGAAAAATGACTGATTTGGATTTTTTGAAAAGAAAAATGATGTATTTGTCCTCTTTTCCAAGTATATATTATAAAATATATAATTATATATAAAATATATAATTATATATTTTTAAAATAAAAAATATATTGAAGGTCAAGACAAATTAAGCATTATCTTTGATCTTCAACTCTAGTGTAATGTGACTTAGAAAGTATTATATTTTTAATCATGAACATATATGAATAAATAAATGTCATTCTGCTAGAAGAGATTATGAATGACGTCTAAAGTTCATTTAAAACTCTATTGATATCCTGTAATGTTAATTACATTATTTTGGAAATTTATTTTATTGCAATTAAGTTAAACTATTATATGAAAATTTTCATTCAATTTTCAAGAATAATGTTATATTGGTATATAGATAATACCGAACTTTTATGCCAAATATTTCGGTATACCGAATAGTGATATACCAAATTTATGGTATAGTAATGGTATGCATCTTTCATATACCTATATTTACAGTATGATAACGTTATGAGTGAAAAAATTCGGTATGCCATACCGATCCAACCCTAATAATTTTAACATTACTATTTGATGTGTTAGGAAAGGGTTCCGACTATGGTGCAATCATGGAATCCGCAGCACATCAAGGCAATAATCACAACCGTTCATTTAAATCAAAGGGTTGTAAATGAAAAAGGGTAAAGTTGTCTAAAAAATATATATAAGAGTCTAGTCGCTGAAATATATATAAGGTTGTAAATGGTATATCGCTGAAATACACAGAACTCGTTGCTGAAATATGTTACCAAAGAATTGGGTTGCAACTTTTACGAAGTAGCTGAAATGCACATCAACGAGTCGTTGAAAAATACTATAGCACGTTGCTGAAATATATAATAATACGTCGCTGAAATACATAGAAGTCATCGCTGAAATTTGTTAAACGAAAGAATTGGGGTTGCAACTTTACGAAGTTGTGAAATGCACATTATCAATGTAACACCCCGATTTAATTAACTCATAATTAATTTAATTTAATTATGGTTAATTAACAAAAGACTTAGTATGGGGATTATTTTGTAGGGAATGAAGATTTAAGTGGGGGAATAAGTGAATTCAATTCACTAGATAATAAGAGTCAAGTGCTCAAATGGGTGCAATGTGGTCAAGACAAGTAGTGTAAACCTTTTAACCCACATTCCGACCCGACCCGGATCCATTTTTACTATTAAAAATCAGATTTGTTGGGTTAGAAACCCATTTCTTCTTCCTCCCCTTCCCATTCCCGTCACTCTCTCTTGGTGCAATTGGGGATCTTCAATCTCTTGAGGAATTGGAGATTTTAGGGCCAAATCAAGTGGGGGATTCATAGTATAACATGAGGTAAGTAATTTCCACTATCTAATTCATGTTTTGGTGAAGTTTGAAGTGGATTTTGGAGGGTGTTATGTTGGTGACGGGATTGAAGAGTTTGGGTTGAAATTCTTGTAGATCGGCTTGGAATTTGTGTTAGATCCTTGCTTGGGAGTTACAAATCAGTTTTGGGAGCTAAGGTTAGTACTTGAGACCATTTTGGTGTTGATGATTTCAGTTTTTGAGCTTCAATTGGTGTCATGATGAAGAAATCATGTCCTTGGATGAATTTTGATGTTTGGAGCTTGATTCTTGCAATATAGGCTTGGAATTGTAGATTGGAAGCTTGCAGGTTGAGAAGAGGAGCTTGGAGACTCATCTACATATCAGGCAAGGGTAGAGATAGGCCTAAATGGGGGCATAATCGGTGGAATGGCCGGAAACCGCCATTTCCATCGTTTCTGTTGTGTCGGCGCGCAGTTGGAGCGCCCTTTAGCCAAACAGCGCGCGAGCAGCGCGCGAGAAGAACGTCAACGACGTCCTTGTCAGGACGGCGCGGGGTTGGCGCGGTTTTCTCAAGAAAACCGCGCGGGGAGCGCGCCAACCCCCCTGCCCGCGCGATTCGTCCGCTCGTTTTTCCGATTCTTCGTCCTTCGTGTTTCCTTAGTTCTTCTTATGCTTCTAGCATGCCATAACCATCATTATGCTCACAATCTTTGAACTTAGTTGTGATTAGCGGTGATCTACTATGCCTTAGTTAAGATCGAGACTTGTTTCGCTTCTATGACGATATGTGTTGATGCCGATATGTGGGACTTGGCACACCCCGGAATATTTTAAAACTACTATTTTAAAGAGCCCGGATTATTTTTTTTAAACTATTATTTTCAAGTATTATTATTTTTAAACTTATCATTTATAAACTAGTAAGTATATTTCAAAGAGCCCAGACTATTTTAAAGCTATTTATTTTAAGAAAATACTTAACTCGAGATGAGTGATTGAATTGAATGTGAATAATTGTGATGATATGTTGAGACTGAAAAGGATTTATATCCTAGTCTGATTTTGGCTGGAAAGGGCTCATGACCCTTTGCCTGACCCGCTTGCCGTAAGCCACAATCTCAGCTGTTAGTGTCCGCGGCGGGGGCACTGTGGGTATGTCTCTCGACCATTAAGGGGAGTGGACCCTTATATGGGAGGGAATACCGACCATGGTACCTAGGTGCGCGCTAGGCATGCTTATGTGTTGCATTTAGGGTAGATAGACATCCTAGGTCATAACATTTCATCTCATCATCCATCATTCATCTTATTTGCAGTGGTTGAAGCACCGGTATGGGACGGTGTGATGTTTACTTATTTGCTCTGCTCAATTTTTATGTTATGCCTAACAAATGTTTAAAAACGGAATATATCTCCACATATATGTATAAATATACTTCTAGGGAATCAAGTTAATTCTTGTTTCCCCTTATGCCGATTCTTCTATTCTTGCTCAGTACCTTGTACTGACCCTTGCTATGTTCTTATGTATAGATATTCCCGGGGAGGACGCAGAGCCTGAGCACGATGTGGGGTTTTGGGGATGAGTGATCTACCTAGGGATGCATTAGCATGTTGTGGACTTATGTGCTTGTCTTGAATAATATGCTATGACTCTATTACCTTGTCTCGTACTGCTTGTGGTACCGATCGGTACATTATGTTCTGTCTTGTGTGTTACTTAATATCTCTGACAGGTTGAGATGAGACTGTTATGTCGACTGGTAAGTCGCATGAATAAGGCTTGTAAGTCGGATTTCTGTTATGATGAGAGGTTTCCTTTCTGGATTTGTATTATGATTCATTGGCTTCCTGTTTACTTGGCTACGTGTTATTGATCTTAAATTGATTGGCCAACAGTTTAAGAGAGGTAACACGGCAGTGACGTCACAGAAATTTGGTTTTAAATTTTTGGGGCGTTACAGGTTGGTATCAGAGCCATGTCTGCTCGTATGTGCTTAGAATTCTAACACAAGCATGTGGTGAGATGTGTGGGGGAAAGCATATGGTGTAGGAATTGCATCTAACTCTGCTTATATTCTTGTAGATTGCATTGTTTTTGGTTATCTGCGTGTTCTATAGGGGTGGATTGTGGTTTGTGAATCAAACCAGGATCAATCCTTGGGGATATTCCGGGAATTTTATACTTAATAATTGCTGTTCGGTAAAGAATTATTCTTATTTACCGAGTGTCCCTGTTGTCTCTGAGTTCGGGGATGTATTTCCCGACTAAATTCTTGGTCTCCCATCTGCTCGGGAGATTGATTTTACTGTTGAGCTGATGCCTGATGCAGCTCATAGTTCTAAGGCTCCTTACCATATGACTCCTGTGAACTGAAGGAGTTGAAGGATCAACTGAATGAGCTTACCAGTAAGGGGTATATTTAGCCGAGTAGCTCGCCATAAGGAGCTCCTGCCGAGTTGAGGGAGTTGAAGGAACAGCTTAAGGATCTACTTGATAAAGGATACATTCAACCTAGCAGTTCGCCTTGGGGAGCACCGGTAATCTTTGTCAAAAAGAAGGACGGAAGCTTACGGATGTGTATTGATTATCGGGGGCTCAATCAGATCACAGTCAAGAACCGTTACCCACTGCCGAGGATTGATGACCTATTTGACCAGCTGAAGGGTGCATCCACATTCTCTAAGATCGACTTGAGATCAGGATACCATCAGATTCGAGTGGCAGAGGGAGATCGTGAAAAGACAGCTTTCCGAACGCGGTATGGTCATTTCGAGTTCACAGTGATGCCGTTTGGGCTGACTAATGCCCCAGCAGTCTTTATGGACTTGATACATCGCGTCTTTCGACCTTGGTTAGACGTTTGTGTGGTTGTCTTTATTGATGACATTTTGGTATACTCTTCCAGTGTAAAGACACACAAGGAACATCTCAGGACAGTGTTGCAGGTGCTTAGGGAGCACAAGTTATATGCCAAACTTTCGAAGTGTGAGTTTTGGTTGGATAAGGTGGCTTTCCTTGGGCATATTGTGTCAGGCGAAGGAATTTCAGTAGACCCTGCGAAGGTCGAAGCGGTGTTGGAGTGGAATCCTCCAACTAATGTCAGTGAGGTGCGTGTTTCCTTGGATTGGTGGGATACTACAGGAGGTTCATTGAAGGGTTTGCTAGCATTGCTCGACCCTTGACTCAGCTATTGAGGAAGGATGTATTATTTCATTGGAGTGAGCACTGTCAGCAGGCTTTTGATCTATTGAAGAAAAAGGTGACAGAGGCTCCGGTCCTAGTGTTACCGGATGAATCGGGGGAATATGAGGTATACACAGATGCATCTTATCGAGGACTTGGGTGTGTGCTTATGCAGTATGGCAAGGTGATTGCATATGCATCTAGGCAATTGAAGCCTCACGAACTGAATTACCCGACTCACGACCTGGAGATGGCAGCGGTCGTGCATGCATTAAAAATTTGGAGGCATTATCTTTACGGAGCCAAGTGTCAAATCTATTCGGATCATAAGAACCTTAAATGTCTCTACACTGCAGATAAGATGAGCGGTAGGCAAAGAAGGTGGTTAGAGTTTTTGCAGGACTACGACACGAGTATTCAGTACATAGAAGGGAAAGCCAACCGGGTGGCTGATGCACTAAGTAGGAAAGGACATGTACTGAACTCAATTACTCTTCCTTGGAAGTTAAGGCAAGAGTTGGACAAGGAAGGTGTTGTGGTTGTTCCTTACAACACGATAGCGAGGCTGAATGATATGACGGTGGTGCCATCATTACTCGAGGAGCTCAGACTAAGTCAAGCTGTAAGTCAAGAGATGATGCATTTGAAAGCTCAGATTCGTAAGGGTAAAGCGGAAGGCTTTGTGATTGATAGCAAGAATATGATCAAGTTTGGGGACCGTTGGTGTGTGCCTCCGAAAGATCAGGCGCTGAAAGGAAAAAAAAATTATGGAGGAAGCACATTGCACACCTTACTCCGTACATCCGGGGGCAGTAAAGATGTACAAGGATTTGAGGCAAAACTATTGATGGACAGGCCGAAAGGACCATTAGAGCCTTGGAGGATATGTTGAGGGCGTGTGTGATGAATTTTCAAGGATCGTGGGAGGAACATCTACATTTGGTGGAGTTCTCCTACAACAATAGCTATCACGCGAGTATTCGTATGGCGCCTTTCGAGGCCTTATACGGAAGAAAGTGCAGGACGCCCTTGTGTTGGAGTGACCCTTCAGAACGAGTGGTGATGGGTCCTGAACTCATTGAACAGACCACGGAAGTGGTACGGGTGATCAGAGACAGAATGAAGGAAGCTCAGGATCGTCAAAAGAGTTATGCTGATTTGTCCAGGAGAGACATTGAATTCAAGGTTGGAGATTGGGTACTTTTGAGAGTGTCACCCATGAGGGGCGTGAGACGATTTGGGAAGAAAGGGAAACTGAGTCCCAGATTTATAGGCCCTATGAGATCACTAAAAAGATTGGGAAGGTCGCTTACCGGTTAGTATTGCCAACTGAGGTGGGAAAAGTGCACAACGTTTTCCACGTCTCTCAGTTGAGGGAGTTTATCTCGGATCCTAACAAGGTTATACAACCGGTGGAGGTGGAGTTGGATGACAACCTAGAATACGAAGAATACCCGGTGGCGATTCTCGACACTAAAGAAAAAGTACTTCGCAATAAGGTGATCAAAATGGTGAAAGTACTTTGGTCGAGACATGGCGTAGAGGATGCCACTTGGAAGACAGAGGAAAGCATGGCTGGGCGTTATCCTGAATTGGATTTGACTCCAATTCAGTGAAGTAATGACCTTAATCCATACTTTTTCATTCGAGGACGAATGATCCTAAGGGGGAGAGATTGTAACACCCCGATTTAATTAACTCATAATTAATTTAATTTAATTATGGTTAATTAACAAAAGACTTAGTATGGGGATTATTTTGTAGGGAATGAAGATTTAAGTGGGGGAATAAGTGAATTCAATTCACTAGATAATAAGAGTCAAGTGCTCAAATGGGTGCAATGTGGTCAAGACAAGTAGTGTAAACCTTTTAACCCACATTCCGACCCGACCCGGATCCATTTTTACTATTAAAAATCAGATTTGTTGGGTTAGAAACCCATTTCTTCTTCCTCCCCTTCCCATTCCCGTCACTCTCTCTTGGTGCAATTGGGATCTTCAATCTCTTGAGGAATTGGAGATTTTAGGGCCAAATCAAGTGGGGGATTCATAGTATAACATGAGGTAAGTAATTTCCACTATCTAATTCATGTTTTGGTGAAGTTTGAAGTGGATTTTGGAGGGTGTTATGTTGGTGACGGGATTGAAGAGTTTGGGTTGAAATTCTTGTAGATCGGCTTGGAATTTGTGTTAGATCCTTGCTTGGGAGTTACAAATCAGTTTTGGGAGCTAAGGTTAGTACTTGAGACCATTTTGGTGTTGATGATTTCAGTTTTTGAGCTTCAATTGGTGTCATGATGAAGAAATCATGTCCTTGGATGAATTTTGATGTTTGGAGCTTGATTCTTGCAATATAGGCTTGGAATTGTAGATTGGAAGCTTGCAGGTTGAGAAGAGGAGCTTGGAGACTCATCTACATATCAGGCAAGGGTAGAGATAGGCCTAAATGGGGGCATAATCGGTGGAATGGCCGGAAACCGCCATTTCCATCGTTTCTGTTGTGTCGGCGCGCAGTTGGAGCGCCCTTTAGCCAAACAGCGCGCGAGCAGCGCGCGAGAAGAACGTCAACGACGTCCTTGTCAGGACGACGCGGGGTTGGCGCGGTTTTCTCAAGAAAACCGCGCGGGGAGCGCGCCAACCCCCCTGCCCGCGCGATTCGTCCGCTCGTTTTTCCGATTCTTCGTCCTTCGTGTTTCCTTAGTTCTTCTTATGCTTCTAGCATGCCATAACCATCATTATGCTCACAATCTTTGAACTTAGTTGTGATTAGCGGTGATCTACTATGCCTTAGTTAAGATCGAGACTTGTTTCGCTTCTATGACGATATGTGTTGATGCCGATATGTGGGACTTGGCACACCCCGGAATATTTTAAAACTACTATTTTAAAGAGCCCGGATTATTTTTTTTAAACTATTATTTTCAAGTATTATTATTTTTAAACTTATCATTTATAAACTAGTAAGTATATTTCAAAGAGCCCAGACTATTTTAAAGCTATTTATTTTAAGAAAATACTTAACTCGAGATGAGTGATTGAATTGAATGTGAATAATTGTGATGATATGTTGAGACTGAAAAGGATTTATATCCTAGTCTGATTTTGGCTGGAAAGGGCTCATGACCCTTTGCCTGACCCGCTTGCCGTAAGCCACAATCTCAGCTGTTAGTGTCCGCGGCGGGGGCACTGTGGGTATGTCTCTCGACCATTAAGGGGAGTGGACCCTTATATGGGAGGGAATACCGACCATGGTACCTAGGTGCGCGCTAGGCATGCTTATGTGTTGCATTTAGGGTAGATAGACATCCTAGGTCATAACATTTCATCTCATCATCCATCATTCATCTTATTTGCAGTGGTTGAAGCACCGGTATGGGACGGTGTGATGTTTACTTATTTGCTCTGCTCAATTTTTATGTTATGCCTAACAAATGTTTAAAAACGGAATATATCTCCACATATATGTATAAATATACTTCTAGGGAATCAAGTTAATTCTTGTTTCTCCTTATGCCGATTCTTCTATTCTTGCTCAGTACCTTGTACTGACCCTTGCTATGTTTTTATGTATAGATATTCCCGGGGAGGACGCAGAGCCTGAGCACGATATGGGGTTTTGGGGATGAGTGATCTACCTAGGGATGCATTAGCATGTTGTGGACTTATGTGCTTGTCTTGAATAATATGCTATGACTCTATTACCTTGTCTCGTACTGCTTGTGGTACCGATCGGTACATTATGTTCTGTCTTGTGTGTTACTTAATATCTCTGACAGGTTGAGATGAGACTGTTATGTCGACTGGTAAGTCGCATGAATAAGGCTTGTAAGTCGGATTTCTGTTATGATGAGAGGTTTCCTTTCTGGATTTGTATTATGATTCATTGGCTTCCTGTTTACTTGGCTACGTGTTATTGATCTTAAATTGATTGGCCAACAGTTTAAGAGAGGTAACACGGCAGTGACGTCACAGAAATTTGGTTTTAAATTTTTGGGGCGTTACAATCAAGTCGCTGAAAAATACTATAGCACGTCGCTGAAATATACTATAATTCGTCGCTGAAATACACAGAAGCCGTCGCTGAAAACACTTTGCATGTCGCTGAAATATATTATAGCTTGTCACTATTAATCAACAAATCGCTGAAATGTACCTAAGTTGTCGCTGAAATGTACTAAATTATATTTGGGAGTAATACATCAAATTTACTATTTTACCTTTCAAGTTAATCTCAACCATCAATTTACAAATTGAATGTACGGCTATGATGCACTGCAGTACATCAAGTTGCTGCACCCTAACGAAGTCCGTTAGGGGATTGGTTACAGTGTAATCAACAAAATCCGCAGCACATTAAGGCACCAATCCCAATCGTTAATTTAAAATCCAACGGTTCAAAATGTAAAAGGGTAAAGTTGTCCAAAAAATGTACAACGGTCAAGTCGCTGAAAATACACGTAGGTTGTTATCGCTGAAAATATTGTGGCATGTCGCTGAAATACACATAGTCCGTCGCTAAAATACACACATCACGTCGCTAAAATACATATAGCTCGTCGCTGAAATATGTTAAACCAAAGAATTGTTGTTTCAACGTTTATGAAGTCGCTGAAATGAACATTATCAAGTGGTTGAAAACTACTGTAGCTTGTCGCTGAAATATGCTATATTGCGTCACTGAAATATACTATAATTCATCGTTGAAATATACAGAAGCCATGCTGAAAACATTATGTCTATCGCTGAAATATAAACAAATTGGTGAAATATATATAAATTTTCGCTGAAAGGTACTAAGTATATTTTGGAGTAATATGACAAATTTATCTTAACCTTTAAGTTAATCTCAACCGTCGATTTATCCTAACTTCTCCCTATCAAAGGTTTAGAAAGTAAAAACACTTCATCCTAAAAAATACATGATCTTAGGATCACAAATCTACACATCTCTACCATTTATTCCTAATATAGAATATAATATAATAAATTCTCGAACCATATTTTTATTGTCATACCTATATTGTCCTTTTAAGTCATAATTAATTCTCTTTATAAAAATATATATTACGGGTAACAATAAAGAAAATACATAAAGAAATCTTTAAATAAATAAATATATATATATACTATTTTGACAAAATATTTAGGAGTATTAAAATTTAACTCTTTATTGTAAACAAAAGAAGTTGAAAAACCACATAATATACATAAAATTAAGTACTCCATCAGTAAGAAAAATTCAGTATACTATTTTGTATACATATTTTTTTTTTGCACTATTGTATAGAAGTACATAAAAATTAATACCATAATAATAATAATTTATCTTTTATATATGTTTTTATTAATCATTAATCTACCTACATATTATATTATTATTAATCGAGTTAATATAAGTTAATATTAATATGTATTAAAATTAATTTGAGCAGAAAAAATTAACACCTGTGCACAAAGTGGGAGAAAAATCTAGTTAAAAGAATAGCCCAGCAAGGACAAAAATATGAAGCAAAATAAAACTAACTTGAATTGGCTTTATTTATTTATTTAAAAAGAAAATAAATGAAATAAAATTAAAAATGCTCAATACAATAGAAACACATAAAATAGAAACAATTAATTTTTATGAAGCTAGTTCAAAAGAAGGGAAAAAAATTTATATATATATATATATATATATATATATATAAATTGGAGTTTCTACTCGCATGCTGACTATATTTTTTTAGTACGCATACCAGTAACAATTTGTTGAATATTCTATCATGATAGTTGAATACTGTATGCAATAATGCAGTGATTGTATTTCGAAGCAATAACGTTGGACTTCAGCACCAACAATTATGTACTCTGTAATTGATGGGATCATCCAGATTGCAGCTTGCATATGTTTTATGGTACTAGTAGTTGGCATTTAGGGGTAAAGAAAGTCACATTTGAGATTGATAACCTAATTTCACATAAGATTCGAGTACAGGAGGAAGATTCGAAAAGTGATTCTTGGAAACACCAAGGACCATGAATATCATCATCGGATGTACCAACCACTACCAACTCTTATCTATGACTATCCATGAATGGTGCAGATCCCATCTGCTAATAGTAATGGGTCCTGGAATCGGGTTGGATGGCAGCAGATCCAGGTTGGACCTAAAACCGAATTGAAACCCGAACCTCAAGTTGGATCTAGGGTACAGGAAGACACAGACCCATTGCTAGGGGTGAAAGCGGTACGGTAAATATCCGACCGATCCGATGCCGTATCCGATTATATTCGAATCCGAATCCGTTTTCGACTATCCGGCCGGATATTTCAATATTCGTATCCGAATCCGAATCCGTATTTTAATATCCGCATTCGTATTCATATCCGAAAATATATAACCGTATCCGAGAATATCCGACCGTATCCGAAAATTGATAGGATGTTATCCGGATTTTAAATATGGATATCCGAATATATTAATATATTATTATTTAATAATTAAAAATGATTAATAATTATACAAAAATATCAAATTTTCAAAAAAAATTATAAAAAATTATCCGATAATCTGTATCCGATTGAATCTGTATCCGTCATATATCCGTCCTGTATCCATACCGTATCTGTAATTCGAAATATCCGAAACCGTATTCGTATCCGGCTCATCCGTATTCGATACCGAATTCGACAAAAAAATATGGATAATATCCGTATCCGACACAATCCGACCGTATCCGTACCGTTTTCATCCCTACCCATTGCCATCCCTAGGACTCTGAAGCTCAGGTCCCAGGAGCTCCCAAGTAGTATCACTTAATTATGGTACCAGTCAGTCACCCAGTTTTGTGTTTCAAAGAAAAACAAGCTGACAGATTCTTGCAAGGGGTAGGAGCCACAGTACCCACTCAGATTCTGTCAATTAACTTTTTTGACCGCCGACATAAACTCTTAACTTTTATGCCCGAAAAGACCAAAATGACCCTGGGTCGACATCGGGGTCGAGGTCGACCCCGGAACAAGATGACGATCCCGGGATTAATTAATAAGGGGATAGGGAGGCGGGGTCGTGTGTGAGGGTCTAGGACGAACCCGGGTCCCCGACGGCGACCCAGGCTCGAACCCACACCACATACCCAATTCCTCTTTATTATTATTTATTATGAATTATTATTATAATTAAAATTGAATAATTATTATAAATTATAAATAATAATAAATAGTACTGTTTGTATTTAATATTACTGTTTATATTTAAATTAATGCTAATATAATTATTTTATAATTATAATAATTGTTACGATTATTTTATAATTTATTTAAAAATGTAATAAACAATATTTATTATTATGAAAAGAGAAATTAGTATTTAGTGTAAAACTAAATCAAATATTAAAAATTTGAGAAATTAATAATAGTAATAATTAATTTGACTATATTTATTTCTTTCTCTTTTGTTACAATAATAAATATTGTTTATTAATAATGTTCTCCAATAATATTATAAAATTATTTTATCTTTGTTACAATATTATTGGAGAATATTATTAATAAACAATATCATTATTGTAACAAAAGAGAAAGAAATAAATATAGTCAAATTAATTATTACTATATTAATTACTCAAATTTTTAATATTTGTAATAATTAGTTTTACACTAAATACTAATTTCTCTTTTCATAATAATAAATATTGTTTATTACATTTTTAAATAAATTATAAAATAATCGTATCATTTATTATAATTATAAAATAATTATATTAGCATTAATTTATATACAAACAGTAATATTAAATATTCATATTATAATAATAACTAATTTTTTCTATTATATTTCTTAATATTATAATAAAAAAAAATTATAATACTATTTATTATTATTTATTATTGATAATAATTATTCAATTTTAATTATAAATAATAATAAAGAGGAATTGGGTCTGTGGTGTGGGTCCGCGCCTGGGTCGCCGTCGGGGACCCGGGTTCGTCCTAGACCCTCACACACGACCCCGCCTCCCTATCCCCTTATTAATTAATCCCGGGATCGTCCTCTTGTTCCGGGGTCGACCTCGACCCCGATGTCGACCCAGGGTCGTTTTGGTCTTTTCGGGTATAAAAGTTAAAGGTTTATGTCGGCGGTCAAAAAAGTTAATTGACAGTGACTGACCGGGTACTGTAATATATTACTTCATTCTTGCAAATGACCTGCTTTGTAATTGTGACCATCACTAGTCACAGACATGATTGTAAGTGACGCACCCCCACAATTCATCGCAATCACCAGACAAGAGTTGTCTTTCATAGAGTTGTGAAACAGCTAATGTACAAAAAGCTAAAACAGAGATGTAGTCATTCTAGCAGTTTACCAAAGGGGCAAGAGGGTACATAATCTTCGATTAAAGTAATACTGATCCAACTAGAGTAAATAGCTAAGGCCGGGCCAATCAATTGATCTATCTACCTGAACTTCGTTCTTTTGGTGGCTGAGCTGCTGGGGCCAGCCCTCGACTTGCCCATGGCCTTCATTTTTCGTCTCCTTCTCTCATCTTCACTGTCTGAGTCATCTCCTTTCTCCCTGTCAGCATTGCTGGCTTCTCGCTCCAGCTCTTCCCATGTCTTTCCTTTCTCTTCCTCCGAGTCTTCCTCAGAGTCTTCCTCATCTTCTGAGTCCACCAACGATGCGCTGTCTGAGTCATCATCTTCCGACTCTGACTCTGGTTCCACATCTGATGGCTCATAACCTTGGTCCGACTCTTCTGAGTTGTCAGAATCAGAGTCCGTGGCTTCCAGGTTCAAAAACTCCCAGCCCCCATCTTCTATGAACTTCTGTGGGTCGTCGGTGATTGTTTTCAGAATAGGACGCCAGTTGAGATTCAGCCTACTCTCGTAATACTTTATGTCAGTGGTGTCAAGCCATTCCTTGATGCCATCGAGTGAGGAAGAGGGGATGGAATCAATTCGCATAACATCGCGCTTGAAGTCCTTGAAGACAATGGCCATGTCAAAGTTCTTCTGTCCAAGACCGACTCTTTCCAAGTTGACAATCTCAATCTCACCGAGGGTTATCACAAGGAAAGGAGTATCTACCAACTCAACCAAACAGCTAGAAGTTGGGATAATAAATGATGATGCCTTGTATGGGACGCCATGGAAACCAAGTTCTCTCAGTGGCTGGTCAAACTCCAGGTCAAATGCTTTAAACTGAGGCTGCCCCCAGAGATCATTCACCCTGTTCACAAATTGCTGGAACTCCATGTTTATTTTGTTTTTCCGGTCTCTCTCCCTCTGTTCCTCCTCAATCTCATCAGGGTCATATGCAGATCTCTTTCCACTACCAATCGATTGGACCATCTCCATCACCTCAACATAGAACTGGACATCCTTTGTTTTCTTGTTTCCAACCATAATGTGGTTGTGTAGATGAAAGTGAAGCAGCGTAATCATCTCCTTCTCAGCTGGCTGGAAGAAAGCATGCTTAATGTTCCCAAACATGACATCTACACGCTCATCTGCCCTTGAGGTAGAATACCGTATCCCATTGGTATGTGCTTCTAGTGTACCAGACATCTTCCTTGCTCGGCCTCCAAAAGTAGGCCGTATCCATAGGTCATGCAGTCTTATGGGCTTAAATCTGTTTCCTGCAAGGACAAGTTTCTCCTGAGTGACCAAAGTAGCCCTCTCAGCCCTTTCAGATTCCCTTGCCATGACATTACGCCTGAGTGTTTTAATTTGCTGCACCACTTCACTAATGTGCCTTGGGTCCTTGGAACGGAATGAAACCTCCTTCAAATATATAGCTCCTTGATTCTTGAGAGAATTGACATCATGAGGAGTGAAAGGTGTGCCCGGCACATTAAAGATGATCCGAACGTAACAGTTCCTATTTGTATCCTGCTGGCTCGAGACAGTTTTAATAGTGGCAACATGGAAAGGAACCATGCTTCCATAAATGGGAAGGAGAATGGCCTCATTCTTCTGGTCAACCTGAATCATCATCTCCCTTGGAGGAGGTAGTTCATTAACATTTCTATATGCAATCAGTTCATTAGCTGTCTTAACAGCAGCCCGGCCATCTCCATTACCGTGACCAACAGCAAGGCGTCTAGCAGTTTCTTCATTCTTCTGCCGTGCAAGTTCTGCCTGGTGCTGCCTACGGAGTTCTTCTTTTGAAAGCTCTCCATTGTCTGACCTGAGGGTTGCTTTGGAGAATACAGACTCCTTTGTATGTTTAATCTCCACCTTAGCTTTCAGCGGCTCTTCCTCTTCATCATCTTCATTGAATGAATAGGCCACATCTTTAAGAGACTTGGAGCAAGCTGCTGTCGCAACATCACGGCCATCTTCTTTCACAATAACCGTATCAGCCAGCAATAATGAAAAATTCTGGCTTTTTGGATTCTTTGAAGTAGTCTGCAGATTCTGGAACCCAAGTAATACATTAAATGCCATTCCTTCTTTGATCACATGTTCATTTTTTGCATTCAAGTTCAATCGAGATTCACGGAACTCCAGACCAATTCCTGTCCCAGCGGATTTTGTCAGGTTGGCAACAAGCTCAGGAGCATCCCTTTCCACTACCGCCAGAGCTGCAGCATAAACAGCACTAACCTTGTTCCCAGGCTTTATTGCAAGAATAGCTGCCTCGTGAGCCTTCAGAAGAACTTCATAGGCCTTGCTCTGCACTGTATTTGAGTCTATGAGATAAGTTCTGGCTACATTAGAGCAGTAACTGTTGTACCGTGATCCAATTGCACAAATGATAATACTGTTTGAATCATAGTATAGAGGGTCGTCATTGCTTGAGGCACTGGGTCTCAGATCAAAATTTCCACCACTCTGAAAGATAGGAGGATAACAGATATCAACATTCTCAGCCTTCAGTTTAACACCAATCTTAACAGGTTCCAGTATTGCCTTCTCAGTGTCGTCCATTAGTGTTGCATGCGAAACTTTTTTCTCCTCATCAATAACCTTTTCAACTTTAGGAACCACAAAATTTTTCATTGCACAAGCAGTCAAATAAGCAGCTTTTTTTATGCAGGTAATCTCATTTTTGTCCTTAACAGCAAAAAGGTCAGACAGTCCAACTGAAATGTCACTTAGTTCGAGGCCAGAGTCCTTCAACTTATTATCCCATATCTCCAACAATTTACCTTCAGGATTTTCTTTAGCAAGAAATCCAATTGTTGGGACATGACGGTTGGACTTTGTCATGGAGCGAACAGAGGCTAGCAATTTATCCATCAGGTCGCTCCCATTCTGATTTTTATCTTTCTCATGCATAATAACATCTATCTCCAGTGTCTTAGCAGACTTTTTAACAGCCCTGAGCAATGATGCTTTTTTTGGGCTGCAGAGAAAATGAATTTCCTTGTCTCCAAAAACCATAATAGTTTCTGGAAATTCATAACCAAGCAACCAAATATTCAAAGCAGAAGACTTCAGGTAACGCAAATCATCTGAAGATGGAGGTGTGGCCACAGAAAGCACATCAGCATTTCCCCACAGCTCATCTTTGTGCTGATGCCAATGAGCATACAAAGCCTTCAACCGCTTGCTAAAGGTATCAAGGTCAATTGTATATGCATTAGCATTTGCTGTTGCACCATTTGTATTTGGCTTTTCTGGCATGGTAATTGCACCAGGTCAATCTGTCAAAAAAGTTACCAAATAAGCATGTTGATACAAATGAAAACAATGTTCAAATCAAGCATTTTGATACCCCAACAAAACCAGCAATAACAAAACAAAGCATTATCAAAAGGCTATCTTATGAACATAATAGTGTAGTGAATGGATGAACAATTTTTCAAACAATGCATTCAATCTAGCAATATATGGAGCTCCAAAAAAGGCAACTGAGAATTCAAACAACAATATGCTGTACCACCTCTTCAACAATGTCAACATCTTAAAAAACACAATTTGAATCACACACATAACATAAACTTTGAAACGATGTTGACACAAACAAGCATATAAAGTCGAATCAAATGAAGTAACCCAATAGAAGACAGCACTTGAGATTAAAAACTAGAAGATGTCATTATTATATAAACAGAGGGAGGGAGGGAAAGATTGGACATGTAGAAAGGTATGGTACGGCGATATCCACCAAATAGGCACTGTTCATAACAAAAAAACTCTAGAGCCCTTTTTTCACTTTTTTAAAGCATCCATATATATACGTATATAAATAGCAACAGCTAAGGGAACCCCATCAACAAACAAGAAGAAACAGCAAAGTTGCCATTTATGAACCAATAAAGATTTTAAGAATGACAAAAAATAATGGGGATATCAAAAGGCTATCTTATGAACATAATAGTGTAGTGAATGGATGAACAATTTTTCAAACAATGCATTCAATCTAGCAATATATGGAGCTCCCAAAAACTAGGAAAACTCAGGCAAATTAACAGGACAAATACAAGGAGAAAATAGAGTAATAGAGCATTATTCTATGTAATTAATTTGATAATTGAGATAAGATTTTAATTAGCTTAGACTTCAAAAAACTATATACAATCAGCAGACATTATAAGCCTACAGAATACCTAAGAAGGTTAAATATATTAACAAAGACGAAGAATAGTTACCCCCAATACAAGCAAATGAAGAAGGAACTTGAAATGAAAAACACTCACCTCTGGTAGAGTAGTCAAATATCTTCTTGTGAAAGCAAGAGAACTAGGCTATCTGCAGTTTAAAAATATGAGTTAAAATACAAGAATCATACAGCAAACTTCAAGAAAAAGCCAACAAACACAATCAAAAGAAGCATTACTACAAAACCTGTTAAAAGTCCAGTTTCCCCATTGAAAATTGATTAAGAGAGTGCCCTTTTAATAAGACATTTCTATAATGATAACACAGGAAATAGAATAAAATGAAGCCTAAAATAAAACCCAACCAAGAACTTTAAATCTAAGGGGGCGTTTTTTCCACATATTGGAATCGGAATGGGAATGGAATTAAATCAAGGATTTCACATGCCAAATTTCAAATTTCAATGTATCAAACCCAAATCCTAAGTAAAAAATCCCTTATCCCAAAAATAAACTTGGACCCAAATCCAAATCTTAAAAAAAATTCGAACCCTCCAATTATACTTACCAAATAGGAAACCATAGTAGTCAATAGCACCCTATAGCGACGCGATAGCAGGACACCGGAGCGGAGGCGTAGTCGGGCGGTGCGCTCCGTCACAATTTTGCAATAGCGGCCTGGCGCGGCGTGTTGGAGCGGATTAGGGTTTCGAGAACGACGATAGAAGAAATTAGGGTTGTAGGAGAAGGACGGGGGGGCTTGGTTTGGAAGATGAGCGGGTGGGCCGGCGCGGGTTTTAAACTTAAAACACCGCCCTTAACTGTTCTACGCTCGCTAACCAAATTTTTTTGGTTGAAATTTTGAACTTTTATTTTGGGGAACAGTGCGCGCCGCTAACCAAGTTCTCGACTTTATCTTATGAAAATAAATAAATAAATAAAATAAAAGTAGTAATTAAAAAAATAAAAATACTAATAAAATAGTAGTAAAATTTTATAAATAATACTATATATTATCAATATTTTTCATTTAATTTAGACTAAGTAGCCTGGGAATACACGGTATAAGTCGAGGGGAATAAAAGGGAGGGATAGGGGGCCAGTGGAAATCAAACATCCAACTTTCCGTTGGAAGTCGGGGGACTTAACCACTTGGGCTAAGTCATCGTCCCAATTTTTACAATAAGTTGAAAAAAAATGCTACTCATTGAAGCAGATTCAAAAAGAGTTGATTGACTACTATTTTTAAATTATTTTTGTCTCTTTAAAAAAGTTATGGGCCCGGCTAAATTCACTCTACCATTTTCTAAATCCACCCCACCCTTATTTCTCTATACCCAAAATGTCCTTCAACAATTTAAACTAATGGGGTGTATTGGATTTAAACTCTATAGGATTTTTTTTGACTTTGAAAGTTGGGGTGTATTCAATCTATATTTTAAAAAGTCTTTAAAAATCTAGATGTATTCAATATAGATTTTAAAAAGTCTTTAAAAATCTAGAGGTATTCAATACAGATTTTAAAAAGTCATTAAAAATCTAGAGGTATTCAACACTCTATGTATTTTAATTCTTTATAGATTTTAATGGATTCTCTTAAAAATTATAACTACACAAAATCTCTCTAAAATCAGCCAGACTCTTCATGGACTCTATACAAATCAGTCAACTCTATGTGGAGTCTATGGACTTTCTAAATCCACCGACTTTTTCAAGTTCATAAAAATCTAACAAAATCTCAAACGAATACACCCCCCTAAAAAAACATACACTTTATTCTTACTAAATCCACCACACCCCAAATCCCTTCCAACACTTAAACCCTAACACCTAAAATCCTCAAACCCTAGTTTTTTCTACCCAAAATGATATCATCACCCAAAAATCAACAAACAAATGAAATAATTACCAAAAATTAAAGAAGAAGTGGTCTTGAACTCATTAACAAATCAATAGAAGAGGGAAAAACACTTTGCAATGTAAATATAATAATTTTTTAATACTGAAATTTACCATTTTTTTGCACAGCTGTTCGGACCTAGTCGACCGTGCACAAAGCAAGGCGCACGGCCAACCCCGCCGTGCGCAAAGCACAAGACACTGCAAACCCTGACGTGCGCAAAGCACGGCGCCGTGTCCACCCCTACCCCAGATTGCACGGCACCGTGCGACCGCACGCCGTGCATGGTGCACAGCGTGTCGTGCCGTGCGCTCCTTTGAGTGCATGGTGTGCCTTGCCGTGCGCTCCTTTGAGTGCACGGTGCACCAGATCCGAACGCCCTGGTACCAGCAGCCCAAAAAACTCACGATGTTCAACATCAAATTCAACCCAAAACCTAATTTCATCATTAAAAAGTACTACTAGACTCTTCCTACTCACAATGTAATATTAATTTAACATTTCTAACATTTAAAATCAAGATCTACTTCAAATGAGTGAATTTAATATTTTTGTAACTTAATCTATTCATTTTTATGTGAGAAGTGATGTATAACTTTGGGCTTTCTTCTTCTTCCTTGTACTTGTTTGAGTTTGGTTAAAAATGATGAAGAACAATAACACAGTGAACGGACGGAGAAGAAGGAACGAACGGGAGTATATTTTTTTTTCTTCAAACTTGAATGTGGGGTGAGTGAAGGTGGGGTGAGTGGTTGGAAGAGATAGTGGGGTGAATGTAGTAAATATTAGGATTAGATATTGTTTTGGGTATAGAAGGGTATTTGGGTATAGATGGGCAATTGGGTGTGGGGTGATTTTAGAATCTATTGACTTTTTTGAATTATTTGATGGGGTGGAATTAGGGGTGGGGTGAATTTAGCAAAAGGTAGAGTCCATTTAGCCGTGACCATAAGTTATTTTGTCTCTTTAAAAAAAGTTATTTTGCCTCACAAATGAGTTGATTCAAATTAATTGTTTTGCCAAAACCTCCTATATACTTATATACTATGGATCTGTTTGACAATTAGTTATTTACTGATTATATGAGTGTTATATTAGTCAAATAAACTATTTTGGTACCAAACAATATTACTACAATAAGTTGAAATGCAAACACTGTTAGGCCCAATCTCAATATTTGTCCAATATTGGCCATGTTTCGCAATTAATTATTTATTTATTGTTAACTTGTAACTGTTTGCTTATTAAACTGATTTGCCCAACTGTTTTGATAATGCATTTATAAAAATTGTTTGATAAAAATTAAATGATAATAAAAATTAGTTGATAAAAAGTATAAAAACTAACCACTAAAACCAAAACGCTGAAAAACCAACGTTTTCAAAATTAACTTTCTAAAACCAATCATCTATTCTAAAACTTTATTTATTAGTATTACTCCCTCCGTATTATTTTTCTTGCCCCATTTTCTATTATAGGTATAGTCAAAAAACAAGCCCCATTTCCTTTTTGGGTAAAGTTTTAAACATTTTAATTATGATTATTGATAGTATCTGTGTAATTAAAATTAATTAACATAGAAGAAATAATAAAGTATGTTACATATTCCAGTGCAAATGATACCGAAGACTTCTCCAGATTACTTTCCCTATTCTCTCTCCTCTTTCATCTTCTACCTCCTGAATCTTCTACCTTCTTTCCAAATCTTCTTCAAATCAATCTTGACACAAATTAAATCTTCATATCTAGTATGTCATCTCCCTCTTCAACTGGATGTACAACAAGCACCCATTCATGAAAAGCTAACACTACCGAATCGTTTACACCTGTTCTAGAAATTGAGCTACAGGACGATGCAAATTCTATGAAAAATTTGAAGGATAAAGAAATCCGTCTGGCATCGATTGCTTTCGAACATTGAAGTTCGAGACTGAGTGCTACCCAAGAAAAAAGTGGGACATCGAGTGTTTTACAAGAAGAAAGTATGAAATCGATTGCTGGGCAAGATGAATTTGTGCTGCCTAAATCCGTTCAAGAATCTGCTTATGAAATTCTTCAAATATGGATACCATCATACAAGCCCAAACCCTGATTTGCTGGAGGTAATTAAATAAACTTGTGTTCATTTACAATAAATTAGCACAACTGAATTCAAATTAGAAATTATAAGTTGCCCAAAATACAAAAGATGTTTCAAATCCCTTTTGCCCAAATACAGAGTACAACAAAAGATGCCCAAAATACAGTTTGGCTAATCTTTTTCAAGTTGCCCAAACTTGACTTCAAACATTGTCATTTTTACATGCTTTGGTCTGTTGGATTTGGGTGCAGTTCATAATGCTCCACATTTGTCAAGTGTTTGATTGCTTCATTTAAGATTTCTTCATCCACTGAAAAGCTTGTTGGAAGCAAACCTTTTGCTTCTAACTTTTCTTTCCCTTTATGCGGGTTCTTATAGGTATTGTGCCCATATACCTTTATAATTTCTGTCATCACCATTTGTAGATGTAACCATGTAAAGTTTAACACTCTTGGCTCAAACATCACAAATGCTTGATTCACTGAATTTACCACATCCTCCACTGTTTTTGGAAAATATTTGTGCTGAATAGATTGGATTGCTCTAAAGAATCCCAAATCTAACACATTCAAATCAGGGGAATTTGGAGGCTGGCACACTAGCTGGATATGAAAGCCATCTAAGTTTGCTGCATTATGAAAATCAGCATCTGATTCACAAAGATGAGGTTTTGCATTGTCCTGTTGGATCCATATTGTTTTACACGAGTCACTAGGCCACTTGTTTCTTACTGCCGGTAGTAGCTCATAGATGAATTTTTGTTTTATGATCTCTCTTGTAACTGATTGCAATGGTTTCATCTCTATAGTTCCAGCATCCCTGTTCTTACTTTTTCTTTTTGCTGCCACATGCTCTACAAATGGGAAGATTCCAATCTTTCCATCCCAATCCACCTCTCCATTTTCCCTTATTCTAGGCCTTGCCACTGCACAAAGAAACACCACTTTCTCGATAAATCTTTTAGACTTATAATGTCTATATGGCTCTTCCCCACCTTGGATAAGGTAAAATCTTTGTGATTGTTGGGTCATAAAGAACCATTTCTCGTCTACATGAACCATATTGTACATATCAGCAAACCTTGGTAGTTCATGCATTGTTTTCGGAATTGTAAAAGACAAACACCATTGAAGTCGCTCTCTCTTGTTTGAATCAGTGATACTTGGCTTGATTGCATTTGTGTGACTCCTTAAAGCACCACTTTTCAATGTTCTTTGAATGGTTGATATACTAACACCTATTGATTCTGCACATGATCGAATAGTGGTTCTTTGGTGTTGTGGGACTGAACTTAATCTTGCAACATTGTCAACTCTTTTTTCTGCCACTTCTCCCTTTCTTTCCACTTTCCACATTTATGCTAATGCCTTCATCTATTTGTTTTTTTCACTCTTTTCCACATTCTTTGAATAGTCCACCTGCTTACATTAAATTTTTTTGATGTTGCATTGATTTCCCCATGTGGAAGCTGCATACCTACACTTTTGGACAATAAATACTGAACAATAGCATGTCTCTCACAACTAGTTAGATCAAATCTCTTTTCTTTTTGGGAATTTGACTGTTGTGTTTCATGCTCAATAAAATCCTCAACTGATATTGAATGTACCTCTATTTCAGGCTCATAGAAATCTTCAACATCACTTGGATATGGTTCCCAAGTAGCTTCAAGTTGGATAAGCTCTGCTTCTTCTATTTCCCCATCATCAAAGTGTTGATCTTCAAAGTGTTGATTCTCAACTATATGTGGATTCTCCATGTTTCTAATTTTGTTGTACCATGCTCCTATTCTACTGTGTTGTTTATGTGTAAGAACTGAAGTAATGCGATATTTATAATGGTGTAGAGTTTGGAGCCAAGTGAATTATGTATTAGAGGAAAATTGATGTGCAAATTTTAAGTAGGAGGGAAATTATATTTTGTCTTTTAGTGTTGTGAATTAGAGATTTGAAATAGTACGGAGTAATACTGAAACTGTCTAAATTCTAGTAAATGGGGTTGGAAAGAGAAAGTGGAAAGAAATTGCTTAATTGTAGGGCTATTAGTACTTAATAAAGGTTGCCTAAAATCCCGTGCCACACAGTAAATGGGGCAAGAAAAACAATACGGAGGGAGTAGTTGTTTGACAGAACTCCCAAATCAGCTAAAAATTTAGCTTATAAGCTAATTTCATTAAGATGCAAAAATATATCTACACTTAACTAGAACGATGCCATGCAACACAAATCACAAAACCACAACATCCAAAATTGAAATTGTGGTTAATGAGTGTCAGGATATATGGTGATTTCATTATGATTAATGATTCTCAAAAGAGTCAAATCAAGATTTGCAGTTGGATTCACACAAAGGGCCAATTATTGAAATACTCACATCTACTTATATGCACACCACACAACACAATCGAGGGCTCTCCAGGGAGCATAAACTACAAAGGAATGCCTCCACAAATATATTCCAATTCAGATGTGCAAATATCCCATAAAACTTTGAATCAATTATTAGGCTACTGATGTCTAAAAAGGCAGCTATGTTGCTTCTTCAATACCTATATATTTGATGAGAACTCAACAAATATTCTACAAGACTTGTTTAACTGATGAATTTGTTCCAACATTCCCAACATGGAATGTCAAATACACCAGGGAAACATATCCTACTCATATTGTTGTATAATGCAAAATGTTTCCTTTTACATTGGGGTTACTTCATATGAGCTGTATCATCTACTATAAAACAATCAAGGATGAATGTAAGAATGCTCAACAAGTGGATCATACCAAATGCTGGAAGGGGCTGTAAATCTACAATACAAAATTTCCAAATCGTCTATGCACAGAAGAAATTAATAAGACGAAGAAGCTATGGAACAGTATGCCCCAAATGCTGTACTGCTCAGTAACCATAATATACAAAGAAAGAACATTTAGAAACCAGTATCAACCAAATCAAACATGAGCAGCAGAGGAATCTTAAAAAAGAATGTATTGCCGAACATGATAAGTTGTTTTTTATTGCACGAAAATAATACATTCAAAAAGAATAAAGTGGGTAAATATGCATTGGGTGCCCCCAACTTTGTTTATTTTTCCATTTTATGCCTTGCGTGCCCCTAAGTTTGCATAGGAAACTCTTGGGTGCGTATAACCGCAACCCAACCATTAAGTGAATCCAGGATCTAGCTTTGGAAATGATGGCTCATATTACAGCGAAAAAAAATATATAAAAAATGCGCTTGTTTAAATTATTTTTAAACCATCAAGATATGCAAAACAAAATTGTAATCGGGATATACAAAAATAATATTCCCAAAATCTTTTTAATTAAACTTATAGAAGCGATTACACAAAATACAATAGTACTGTACTATTTTTTATCTCATAATTTTTTTCAAAAGAATGTATTGGAGCATTTCTAATTAACTTTACTTTTTATGTATCTAAGAAAGGAATATTGTACTTTAATTTATGATATACTAGCATATCTCATTTCATAAATTTCTAAGAATTTTGTATTTTTTAAAGAGACACTATGTGCGTTGAAAATTCTTGATTTTTAACCCCCACAATAATGATTACATGCTACTATGGAATTGCATATGGGAAGGACTTAATGAGGGTTGTGGATATACTATCATTCATTAATGGAAAAGATAGAAGGGTATTTCCATCACATCACTGTTGCCTTGGCGGTTGGTCTTGAGTCTTCACCCCAAGGGAAATTAGCCAATGCCAATAGGCACTATGACAATGGGTCGGATCTGGATTGAGTACCCAAGACCCAATCCGAGGCTCGGGTTCGGTTCGGTTCCAGGTTTGACCCGAACCCATTGCCATCTTTTCGGATCCGGGTCTGACCCGGACATTGCCATTGCCATCTTTAGAGATGACAACGGGTCGATTCTAGGTCCAATTTTATAAGAATCAAGACCCGACCCAAAGCTCGGGTCTTGCTCCGTTATCGGTTCTGACACGGACGCATTGTCATCCCTAGGGTTGCAAATCCTCAATCCAGACAAGCTCTTTTGAGTGTCATTCAAACATAGCTTATCTACTCATAGAGTCACAGATTCATAGTTACGCCACCAGTTTGCCTCCTCACCATTTATACCCCAACATACTCCTCAAAAACCCATGTCTCATTTCCTGTTCGACAAAATGGCCCCATCTATCGGAAACAATGCCACTGGACACAGTCGGCAGCCTGGGAACATATAAACTTCTTCGTGGTCCACAATTATTTTTCAACTCAATTATATGCATGGGTCATGAACATGGACGCTAACCATGATGAGCACCTTCATCCAAACCCACTAGGTTGTACTTCCTCATTTTTTTTAAAAATAGCTATGTTTGTGAATATGACACTATTCACACAAATACTTTAACTTAAAATTTTATCATAATTATACAAGTTAAAATATCGCCAATTGGGATCTTTTTAGATTCGTCTAATCTTGTAGTTTTTAAATATCAAACTTTTAGAATTTTTTCTTGTACCGAATTTGAGTTATTAATGATTTAAAATGTGCATTGGACTGGCGTAGCAAAAAAAAAAAAACAAAAAAGAAAAACAACAAAACAAAAACAAAAAAAGAACAGAGGAAGTAGATTAATAGGTTTTGTTGTGCCAGGAAAATCCACCCATGCCATCTTTTACACATTTAGACAAGCGGAAAAGCCTCGTTCATGTTTGATGAAACATATAGGCAATATACGGGATTCTATAAATTACAATTACACTAGTTTTTGGCTTGGCAAATATGAATTCATGCCACTCAAACCAACTTTTTTCTCCGGAAAGCAGTAATATTTCTGTACTAACATTTTATTATTATCATAAAAAAAATTTAAAAAAAAAGTGTGTATGCTTCACTAATCAGAGCACTATATAAGAATGTTGATTCCTAATCAAGATAAGTCCAACAAAAACAATAAATGTTGCAATTCTGAGCCCAAACATTTTTTTCCCCGGAAGACACACAACTGGAGCTGGAAATAATGATGCCTGATGCTTAAAGGGCAAATCACAGAAAGTAGCAATAACTAAAAAAATAGGGGAATGCAGAGAATTACTTCATAACTTTTTTTCTCTCAATCGGCCTTGCACCATCGAATCTATTGGAAAATTTCCCATTGAATATGTCAGAAACACAGTGCTGGTGATAAAAAAAGCACCTGCATTTGAGAAAAACAAAGGGAAAAAATTGTCATCAAAGTGTTCATCCATCAAGATAGAGATTCAAGTAACAAAACTTGTTCAAAAAAATCTTGCAAAAACTGCCAACAGAAACATGTATTACATCAGGGCAATGCAGCCAAAAAAAAAAGGTACATGTTCACGAGGTATGATGGCAAAACTAAACATGAGGGAGGTACAATAGGGATGAAATTTTGAAGTTGTGCCCAATTAGGGAATTACATACAAGGGGCTCTTTTTTGCCCCCGCCATCAATTCAAAACTCCTGCAGCAGGACGAAATGTGTGAAAAATGGACTTAAAATGATAGTTTCACAATTGAAAATAACAAAAACCAAATTCAACATTGAACAAGACCAAAATGGAATACTTCTTCACATGATTGAGTTTGATACCCCCCAAAAAAAAAAGAAAACTTCAAAGATTATGAATCTGAATTGCTGACCACTTTACACATACAAAGACACTTCATATGTTGGGTAGCTTGATGCTATGCTGAGACACAACTTGAAAAGCAAGTCAAGAAACACAAGCTCAAATTGAATACACATCAAGCTGAGCGTCTAATCAAGGACACAGTTCTCAATTTGTTGGTGACTAAGTATGAGGGAAAGTCCTAATTCCAGAAGCTTTCACTTGGCATGGCAAAGCAAAGCAACTGGGAATGCTATTACCCCATAGTAAGCAACAAAATAATAAGATGACATTAAATGCACATATGCTGGAAAAGAAATTCACTACATATTTCTTTGCCCATAGAAGAGAATTGCACATATTCATCCAAGTGCGCACGCACATGCACACACAACATTATATATATAGTCAAAGTGTGCGCGAACAGAACATACATTCATATGTGTATGTTGTGGCAGTTTAATGTCAGAAGTGGGTATTATGATGCAGAGTCTTGCTAAATTATAGTACTAATTTTATCACACACATGAAGTGGCAGGTTAATGTCAGAAGTGAGTATATTATGACCCAAAACAGGGTTTCAAATCTCCTATCCCTTATCAATCAATAATATTATAAATATATATATATATGTATTACAATGAATACTCGGTTAAATTTGAAAGTTCACAAGTCGTGACAGACCGAGACAAGCAAATTTGTCCTAGCAGCAAGTAAGCCACATCTTAAATATGTGAGAAAGAAAACATATTTTCTTACGTTGGATATCTAGCTTGAACTTTTATGCTTTCCATCATCTGCAATGACATCCGCCACTAGGTTCATTGGCCGCTCATCAATAACCTCATCGATAATCCCAAACTCCTTTGCCTCCTCAGCTGTCATGAAATAATCACGATCCATACTCTTCTTAATTACGTCAAGTGGTTGTCCAGTGTGCTTGCAGTAAAGTGCATTTAGTGAATCTCTAACACGAAGAATTTGCTCAGCGTGAATACCCATGTCCGCTGCCTGCCCACTATATCCACCTGAAGGCTGATGGATCATAATTGTAGCATTTGGGAGCGACCGTCTCTGCCCCTTTGCACCAGAAGCCAAGAGGAGAGAACCCATTGATGCAGCTTGGCCTAAACATATAGTATTGATTGGAGATCGAATGTACTGCATGGTGTCATAGATAGCAAGACCTAAGATCAAAGAAAAGGTGAAAGTTTGATACATACTATAGTATTAGTTTAGTTTTCAACCATGAAAGAGCATGCAAATTCAGAAGATGAGGCAATTTTTAATAATGAAAAACTCAATTGAAAATTTTTGCGATTAAAATTTATTCTATACATTCTACCAAAAAAGAAAAAAAAAATAGGAAAGAAGAAGAAAGAAAGACAAGCTAAAAATAAAACGTGAGCAGAGTAGTCTATTCAACGTAAGATGAAAAAGCAAAAACTTGCTACTTCCAAACATTTTGGGCAATAAATGGATCAGGAACCCACTAGTTTTAAATCAATTTCAAATTTCAATCAACAATATGATAGAAACATAAATCTAAAAGAACCATCGTGGCCTCTCCCAAAAAACTCATACCACAACGGCAAAATCATCCAATTACCCCAAAAGACCACAAAAGTTGGACAATTACACAATAACAAATGTTCACCTACCAGCAGTGACGGCCCCGCCGGGCGAATTGATGTACATGTTGATGGGTTTGGACGGGTTCTCCGACTCCAGAAAGAGTAGCTGCGCGACGACCACATGCGCAGTGTCGTCGGAGACAGGGCCATTGATGCAAATAATCCGCTCCTTGAGCAGCCGCGAGAAAATGTCATAGGCCCGCTCCCCTCTCGACGAGTGCTCAATCACCATCGGTATCAAACCATAGCACCTTCTTCCAGCACTGTTCGACGCTGCAACCGACGATTTGCCGACGGTGATTTCATCCCACAGCCTTCGAGAAAGCAGGCTCCGCATGATCTCTTTTACCTTTTCTTTCTTCTAAGGCTATAAAATATGCAATATTAAACATTTATAGGGGACTTTAAGCTTTGGTGGTGGATATATACACACATAAAGTTTGGGCACCCAAAATCCACATAAAATCTCGTAAATACCCCTAATAGAATCTATCTATCTATCTATATATATATATTTATAAAAATCATTATTGGTCAACTCAGTCAATATTTAATGCGGTGTCTCCATTTCAAATTTCAAATTTTCATAGATATTTGGATCTTTTATTTATTAGTTTTAGATTTTTGCATTTATTTATTTATTCATGTTAAAATATATATTAATTTCGAAATGGAAATCCCCAATTTTCAGTTTTTAAAAGATAGTATAAAAATTCCAATATATATGGAATTCCCACAATTTCCAATTTTTAAAAGATTTGAAATTTGAAATTTTGTATTTTTGTATTTTTTATTTATTTATTTTAGATTTTTTACTTTTTTATTTCAACAATTTTTCATTTTTATCCAATTTTCAGATTTAAAAGATATCAAAATTTTAATTTATATGGAATTCCTACAACATTCAGTTTTTAAAAAATTTGAAATTTGAAATTTTGCATTTTTTTATATTTTATATTTATTTATTTATTTATTTAGTTTATTGCATTTTCATATTCCCACAATTTTGAGTTTTTATTTATTTATTTTTAAAATTTTAGATTTTCAATACATCCATTAGAATATGCATAATTTTTTTTATAGTAGTTTGTATCTCAAATTTTAATAATTTAATTTTTTTGTTTTAAATATTAAATTAGATTTTTGTATATGTATTTATTTATTCACGTTAAAAGATATATTAATGGGTATATCGAAATCCCAATTTTCAGTTTTTAAAAAATATGGAATTTTCGATTTATGTGGAATTCCCACAATTTGCAGTTATTAAAAGATTCGAATGTAATACCCGAGCAATTACCCGAAAGTATCCTATTTTGCGTATCTATATAATAAATCCTGAATACTTTTTGGCATGTGCAGACTGTATTGTCCTTATTAAATATAACTGATTCTTTTTAATTTTTAGGGTTTTATCAGTAATTATACCACCATTTTATAATCAATGGCTACAATTAATCCACATTATCGCTGATTAATCGCTGACTAATTCCAACTCACCTTCCACGTCATCAATATCTATATTTAGAAAATAAATCTAACTATTAATATAATAAAATCTTGAGAAAATCTCCATATATATTTTAAAAAGATATAAAAAAATTATTACACTTAAAATATATAAATTGATTAAAACTATATAATATAAATTATTTATTTGTATATATATTTTAACAAAATATTATTATAATATTATTAAATAAATTTAATTTAGGTTAAATTTATGTGTACAAGTATAATCATATATCAACATAAGGAATATAATAACTGTATTAAATAAAAAATACTTTATTAAATGTTGTCTTTTTTCCAATTGTTCTTAGTATTTTAGATATGAAAGCGAAACTCTATATTTATTTTTTCAGTGATGCAAAAAAATATTTTATATTATATCCACCTATTTGGGGTTTGAATTTCTTTCCATGCTCCTATTATCTCCTTTATTTCCCTCAATTTTTTGCTCCATACATTTCCACCACTATTTAAGCAAAAGACTTTGAACCTTATGTAATAACTCAAAAAATAATATCTTCTAATTTTATAATCTTCATATAAGTTCAACATCCGTGCGCAGCGGGCGAAAAAACGTAATTTCAAGGGTTATACAGTAATTATGCCTTAGGTTTCCACGTAGGCGCTGATTAATCATATAAAAACGTACAGTCATCCAAATTAATTACACGTCTGCATGACACGTTTTTAATCTTTTCAATATTCTATATTTAGATAATAAATTTATTTGTTAGTACAAAAAAATCTTGAGAAAATCTTTCCATATATACTTTTTAATAAAAATATAAATTGAAAATAAATTATAATATATTGGATATTTATGATATACTAGATTTTTCGCCCGCGCTACGCGCACGGGTGTTAGTTCTATTTTTTTTTTGCTTAACAGCATATAAAGGCTACAGAAAAAAAAATCAAAAAAAACGAAATCAATGGGCCCGAGGGAACCAAGTACCAGCGGAATCTGCCTTAATAAGAGACGCCATTCGTCTGGCGGAAAGGCCCACGTCGTAAAGAAGTGTTCGTTATCAGCTCCTTTCTATTAACTAATATTAACTCGATACAAACTAATATTAACTTGATTAATTTAAAATGATAGAAGATATTATTTTAGTATATTTATGAACAAAATATTTTTTTAATAATATATAATTTCTATTATCATTTTTTTCAAAATAATAGAAGAAACAAATTTCTAATTTTTTTATCATAATACATACCAAAGTATAAATTCAAATTTTAATGCAAATAGTTTACCAAAATTTTTTTTTATGAAAATAAAACATAAATAAAAAAATTAATTTATTAAGATTACCAACCCTCCTAATTATAAAAATAATTTGTATAATTAAAATAATTAAGTATATTAAAACTTTCACCTTTGTAACTCATTCTTAATCACCGAAAAAATATGTTGACTACTAAAAACATATATAAAAGATAAACTACCATAAAAAGGATAAATTATCATAATATTAATTTACGTACACAAAATAATAGATTGATTTTTTTTTTATTAATGGAGTACTTATTTTCTTGTGTATATTATTTAATTTTCAACATTAGTCTTTTTGGAATATAAAGTTAAACATAATATATATTTTTATAAAGATAATGAATTATCAACTAAAAGAGCAATATAGGCAGAACAATAAAATTATGGTTTCATGATTTATTATATTATATATTCTAATATTAGGGATAAATGACGGAGATGAATAGATTTGCAATGTCATTGAATTTTAGGATGAAGTGAATTTAATAAATAATTTATATTATATATTTTTAATCAACTTATATCTATTAAGTGTCATAAAAAATTCATATCTTTTTTAAGATATATATAAAGATTTTCTGAAGATTTTATTAGATAAATTTATTTTCTAAATATAGATATTGATGATGTGGAAGGTGAGTTGGAATTAGTCAGCGATTAATCATCAATGACGTGGATTAATTGTAGCCATTGATTATAAAATGGTGGTATAATTACTGATATAACCCTAAATATTAAAAAGAATTAGTTTTATTGAATAAGGATAAAAGAGTCTGCACAGACAAAAAAGTATTCAGGATTTATTATATAGATTTAGTTAAATCAGTACATTATAAATTATTTAATTGAATAAGTAATATTTTCAAATATATATTATATTATTTATATTAAAATTCTAGACTAAATATTAACCTAAATCAATATAATAAAATAAAAAATGTATAGTTTAGGCTTACACACACATTTGACGACACATAGGTGTCAATATTTACCAAAAAATATAATAAAATAAAAAATTAATAATAATCATCTTTTAGGTAATTTATCAAAATATATATAATTAATAAGAAATTATAATTCATTATAAAAATTTAATCAAAATTTAATCCTTATTTTTTGTATAAGGTTTAATTTTTAAATATATTTTTATCATAAAAATAATTTTAATAAAAGAAAATAATATAAAGAAAAAATAATTATTGAAAAATAATTTTTTTCTTCTTATGAACATAATCCAGAATTTTGCATTTTTTTTAGTTTCTCAAAAAGGTCAAAAAATTTATTAGTCCATTTTACGATATCATTTGCTGATATATTGCCAAGAAAAAAAAAAAGAAAACCTGAAGTGTTAATTATATGACTATAGAACAGAGCCCTTCTGTGCATCGAAGTGTGCATAGCATTAAAAACACGCATAATACTTTTAATGATGTACCAAAAATGTATTCATATTCACTTATATATTATTACTAAGTAAAATAGAAAGACAGTCATTCCATAATAGTTGAAAAAACTGCTAATTTTGCTGAAAATTTAAGTATAAAAAGTGGATACTTCTTTATTGTATTAACTTATTTTTCTCCACTAATCACACATTTTTGGATTCATTTTTCAAAGTTAAATCATTCTTCATGTTAAGATAAATGATAAATATAATGAAGTATGATAGTTTGAATTCATTCAATAACAACAAATATGATTGGATAATTATTGTGAAAGTGATTCATATACGGACAGTTACAATACATAAGTAAATAAATAAATCAAATGCCATTACATATTGTTATTGAATGTCAAGATGACTATATACTAATTTCATACATAATCACCTCCACATAAGTAGTTTTTATACTGCAATATTGATATAATGATACTATGGAATTAATTCTCTCATATCATTCTATTTCTATTTGAATTTGATTGTTCATATCTCATTTAGTGTGATTGTAGCAATTTCAGATGATTTTAGCAATTTTATACTACAATATTGATACTATGGAGCCTTTTTTTTTAAAAAAAAATTACTGGAGCCTTTTGAGGAAAGAATTAAATTTTGTATATATAATTTTTTATAACAAAAACTTGAAAAATCATTTTAAGCTATTCATTCAAATGCAACATACAATCTATATCTGCATGCAATGGGTGTAAAAGAGTAATTTATAGTAACATATTAACTGATAAACCTTTGTAATAGCTAATGATTTCCGATAGTCTTACTGAAGTTTACACTCCAATCATCTTTTAATATTTGAGACTATGCATTTTTACTCCTTTAGGCCATGGTTTCTAATTCTATTTGATGAGAACAATTATCTCTTACTGCTTAAGGATTTACTCTTACACATTATCTTTTGATCTTCTTCCCCGTTGATTAGCTTATAATTTATAAGAGGATATTGTGAATTATAATCCACGTTTTAATACGCATCATCATTCATGTGTCATGACATCTTATTATGTTGTGTATCCCGATTCCTCAATGAAACAAGTATGCACGCCTGTCTTTGAATCTTACATTTGGTTTTGAGATTATGGCTGAGATCTGATATCAATGATTGCTTTATTATAATTTATGGAAAAATATAGATGCTCAACTCTCTTCGAATCTAATAATTGGTTATAGGGCTGAGATTTAATTATGAATGTTTTCTTTATTGTAAATTTTTAATTCATGATGCAACATTCATACTCAACTCGATTAAAACCTTTCATCCAAAAAAACTCTATTATAATCTAATATTTTCTAGGTCTTCTAAATAATGGTTTGTATAATATAATTAATTGAATCCATCCCTTCTACTATCTTATTGAAAATGTGGAGATTCGTACTCATGGTTTAGAATAGCTTGGTTTATGGAAATTGGTGGATCAAGATATTCCTATAGAAATTGATGTTGATTATGTCGAGTTAATGAACTGATTATTTATTTTGTTGCATGTTTTATGATCAAAATGATACAGATTCTTATGGTTTTCTATGCCTATGTTATGAATTTAAAGTAAAGCAAACTTTATGCACAAAAAATAATAAGACCACAAATATTGGATTTTATTTGGAAAAAAAATAAAGAAAAAACACCGCCCGCGAAGCGCGGGTCAAAAATCTAGTTATTATTATTATTATTATTATTATTATTATTATTATTATTATTGAACACATTAGCAGGGCCTAACTTGTACTAGGGATATAATTACAATTATGCATGCACATGGATAAAGTTTGAGACAATTGGCAATTGGATCCAAGAATTTGGGATATGAATTGTCATCGACAGAGATAATGGAAAGGTGGCAACTAAATTAATGCTAGATGAATGATATCAGGCCATTTCCCCTTGCAGTGAATGGACCAAGCATTTTGAAAGGAGGGTATCTTGAAACCGTTGCCATTTATGAACCAAAAAGGATTTTAAGAATGACAAAAATAAATGGGGATATCAAAAGGCTATCTTATGAACATAATAATGTAATGAATGGATAAACAATTTTTCAAACAGTGCATTCAAGCTAGCAATATACGGAGCTCCAAAAACATAGGAAAACTCAGGCAAATTAACAGGACAAATACACGGAGCAAATAGAGTAATAGAGCATTATTCTATGTAATTACTTTGATACTTGAGAGAAGATTTTAATTAGCTTAGACTTCAAAAACTATATACAATCAGCAGACATTATAAGCCTACAGAATACCTAAGAAGGTTAAACAGATTAACAAAGACGAATAATATATACCCCAATACAACCAAATGAAGAAGGAACTTGAAATGAAAAGCACTCACCTCCGGTAGAGTGGTCAAATATCTTCTTGTGAAAGCAAGAGAACTAGGCTATCTGCAGTTTGAAAGTATGAGTTGAAACACAGGAATCATACAGCAAACCTCAAGGAAAAGACAACAAACACAATCAAAAGAAGCATTACTACGAAACCTGTTAAAAGTCCAGTTTCCCCATTAAAATTGATTAAGAGAGTGCCCTATTCATAAGACGTTTCTATAATGATAACACAGGAAATGGAATAAAATGAAGCCTCAAATAAAACCCAACCAAGAACTTTAAATATAAGGGGGCTTTTTTTTCACATATTGGAATCGGAATGGGAATGGTATTAAATCAAGGATTTCACCTGCCAAATTTCAATATATCAAACCCAAATCCTAAGTAAAAAAATCCCTTATCCCAAACATAAACTTAGACCCAAATCCAAATCTTAAAAATTCAAACCCTCTGATTATACTTACCAAATAGGAAACCATGGTAGTCAATAACACCCTATAGCGACGCGATAGCAGGATACCGGAGCGGGGGCGTTGTCGGGCGGTGCGCTCCGCCACAATTTTGCAATAACAGCCTGGCGCGGCGTGTTGGAGCGGATTAGGGTTTCGAGAACGACGAGAGAAGAAATTAGGGTTGTATCAGACGGACGGGGGCTTTGGTTTGGAAGACGAGCGGTGTGAATTTCAGGTATGTGTTTCTGGTGTTTTTGTCGTGCGTGTTTGTGTCGGGTGGGCTGGCTGGGTCTCTGTTTCAGTATCACAGTCAGGTGTTTGTGGTCGTGTTTTGGGTGTGTTTGGATCGGCTGTTTTGTTTTTTTTTTTTTGGCAAAGTTTGGATAGGCTGTTTGTTAAGCAGGGCTATATCACAAAATTTATAAGAAATCTAAAATGAACCTCAAATATTAAATTTAAACCAGATTCCCCCTCCTCAACTTCACTGTGCAGCTCGCGACTTGTGGGTTTGGGATGGCTCCAACACCGGGTGTTATTCGGTGGCCTCAGCGTATCACTATCTAGCTCAAGGTCAAGAGGAATCTCTTAACTGGAAGTGGGTATGGAAAGCTCAAGTACAAGAAAAGTATGGTCTGTTTCTTTGAAAGTTCTGAAGATAGTCATTCCAAGTGACTGTGCCAGTTTGCCTAAGGATGACATTCGGGGCTTTCTTCTTGCTATGAGCCGCCTGCATGGTCCCACATTCATAGCAGCTTTATGGAGTGTCTGGCTTGAGCGTAATGCGAGAGTCTTTAGGGGTAAGCAGCGAACTCCCTTGGTATCTTAAGAGAGAAATAGGGAGGATCACTTCGGACCTTATGCAGGCTCGCTGCCCTTCCCCTCCCAGGATCGCTGTTCAGCGCATGGTTCATTGGAATGAACATGATGGTGATGGTCCCATCTTCCACGTTGTTGACGATAGTAAAAGGGGGAACAATGGGAGAGCAGGTTTTGGATTTGTGATTCAAAATAAGGAAGGGAATTGAATTGGGGGAGGAAGTGGTTATATCGGGTCTCACTCTATCCTCTGCGCTGAAGTCACGGCTATGGCTAAGGGACTGGCTTATGCTAGGCAACTTGGAGCTCAACAGGTCCGTTGCTATTCAGACTCGCAGCAGGCCATCGAGTTGGTGAATTCTTATCCCCTTTTCGTCCGCTAGAGGGCCTGATATTCACTATCCAGGATTTGTGCAGGTCCTTCGAAGTTTGCTCCACTCACCATGTCTTCCGAGAGGGGAACCTTGGCGCGGATTGTTTGGCCAAACATGGGGCGTCCTCGGAGGAATTCTTTACCACTTGGGCGTATCCTCCGGATTTTGCTCTTGAGTTCCTCTCGACAGATGCGGCTGGTTTGGGGCGCCTCAAATCTTAGCCTTGTGTTGGCTTTCCTTTCTATGTAGCTAGGTTTCCTTTGGTGTTTTGTTTTTTCTTTTCTTGTTCTTATCAGGCTTTTTAGCGACTCCAAAAAAAAAAAAAAAAAACCAGATTTGAAAATTTTCGGGTGGGGTTTTTGACCTGATTAGAACAAATAAAAATGACTAACTCAAATCTGCAATATTTTCGTGTCGGTCCGGTTTCGTGTTTTCGGTTGTGTCCAAAATTGACACTCTAACGCTATTTTCTTTTTTTTTGGGGGGGGTTAATTTTGAACTTTTTCCTTTTTTCCTTTTTTACCACTGCGGTGACCAAGTTGGCGATATTATCTTGTGAAAATAAAATAAAATAAGTACTCCCTCTGTTTTATTATACGCTTTTATAACTGTTAATATCATAAAATTTGTACAACAAAAATTTATATAAAATATATATTCTAAAATTACATAATCATACGATTTTAACAATACTCAATTCGATTACTTTTTTCAAATATATACTTATAATTAAATTGAGTCAAAGATAAACAACGAATAGTGCAAAAAAATCATACAAGACAAGCTGACTGGGATGGAAGGAATAGTAAGTAAAATTTTATAGATAACCTATCTTACCAAATTTTTTCATTTAATTTTTCCTCTGCAACCGCAGCCAGTATTTGTTCAGCATTGGTCATGTTTGGCAATTAACTATTAGCAGTTTAATTGTTAGCTAAGTAAACTGTTTTGCCCAACTGTTTTGATAATGTATTTATTAAAAATTGTCTGGTAAAAATTAACAGACAATAAAAATAGTAATAGTTGATAAAAGTGTAAAAACTAACTAATAATTATAGAACTGCCTGCATATAGTTGCTTGTAGAACTGAAAGCAGGAAAGTAAGAAAGAAAAATATAAAGCAAGGGAATCCTACTGCTACTAAGCTGCTACTAAGACTACTCCGTCTTAAAACCAAATCATTGGAAAAAAGTTTCAAAATTAGCTTTTTAGAACCAATTATCTATTCTAAAATATTATTTATCAAATTCCTTTATTAGTTGTTTACCAAAACTACCGAATCAGCTAAAAATTAATTTATAAGGTAATAAACAAACAGGGTCATGTTCTTTTATCAAGACCACAATATATATGCACTTGAGTTTGAGATGATGGCATTTAAAGTATACTTGTAGATTTTAGGAGTAATTTTTTTTGGTCAAAAGAATTGATACCAAAAAGTTCCGTACGAAAGAAAAAGACGCAATCTCCCAAAAGCTTGGACACATATACTTTAAATATATTCAATAAATCCATCCTTATTTTTCTAATCATATGTATTATCATTTGAAATTATGCATTTACTTTCAATAAGATGTAAAAATATAAGTTAATTATATCTACACTTAACTAGAACGATGCCAGGCAACACAAATCACAAAACCACAACATCCAAACTCGAAAATGTGGTTAACCAGTGTCAGGAAATACGGTGATTTGATTATGATTCTCAGAAGAGTCGAATCAAAATTTGCATTTGGATTCACATAAAGGGCCAATGATTGAAATACTCACCTCGACTTATATGCACACCACACAACACAATGGAGTATAAACTACAAATGAATTCCTCAAAAAATAATTCCAATTCAGATGTGCAAATATCCCATAAAACTATGAATCAGTTAGGCTACTGATGTCTAAAAAGACAGCAATGTTTCTTCTTCAATAGTTATTTGATGATTACTCAACAAATATTCTACAAGACTTGTTTAACTGATGAATTTGTTCCAACATTCCCAACATGGAATGTCAAATTCACCAGGGAAACATATCCTACCCATATTGTTTGGGCAACATGTTTCCTTTTACAGTGGGTTACTTGATATGATCTTCTGTACCATCTCTAAAATCATCATTACAGATTTACAGATGAGAGCTGAATCACTTTTGGAACTTTGAGTACATAAGCAAACAATGATGAATGTAAGAATGCTTAACAAGTGGATCATACAAATGCTAGAAGGGGATGTAATCTACAATACCAATTCCCAAATTTATGTACAGAAGAAAATAATAAGACGAAGCTGCTATGGAATAATATGCCCCAAATGTTGTACTGCTCAGAAACCATATGGAGTAATTTACTTAGAGAGAACATTTAGAAACGAGTATCAACTTTAACCAAATCAAACATGAGCAGCTGAGGAATCACAAAAAAGAATGTATTGCCAAACATGATAAGTTGCTTACCGACAAAATGAATCCTCGGCACTAAACTGTATACAACTCATTTGTTGAGGATTCATTGCTAAATCTTATAAATTTCATATCCCAAACACATCACCATATTCGTTAAATATATGCACATTCTATTGTTGAATTATAACATCAATAGCCAACGCAAGTGGAGCTTACCTGGGCCTACACGCTCAATACTGAAGAACTTATTGATTGGTCAAAACAATTATATTTTTAATAAAAGAAAATTAAATCATCAGTAAGTGGATATAGAATTCAATAGTAAGAAACGGTACAAAAATTCCATCAATGGTAGCCATAGTACAACACACATCTACAAACCATCATAAATTCTTGAACCAAAACACTATCATTCCTTACACCGTCTCTCAACCTAACCTAAAAAAAAGGGGAACCTCTAAAGAGACAAGAATGCAACTGCATTCAAAGAAACTTGAGAAGAAAATATCGCACAATATAGGAAATACATTGATTGGACATAACGGTAAGCCTGGTTCTCTTTCCAAGTCAACATGCACAATCAGTGAGAAGACTCCGCCAAGAAATTCACAATCCTATTTAACAAATTTAAGCCAAACACAGTTTCTTCGCAGTTCATTTTCACAAACACTTCAAGTGGTTCGGAGCAAGTACCTTTGAGAGTGAGTGTGACTAAACAGGGAATGGATTTGCCCAATATCTCACCACTTAGCCGTAAGCATAAACCTGATGTGTCATTGAGGGTACCAGCAACAGGCATGTCTACTGATACGAGATATAAATTTGCATTTGTAAGCATCTTCAATGCCAGTTTCTCGCATATCAGTAGGAAAACATCTTTTGCTGGTGATGGGCTATTTGTGTCGTTAAGTTCGCTAATGTGGTCAGTAAATGCGCATCTGTTTCAAACAGAAAGAAATACATCAGAAGCTGACAATTCTGCAAGAAGAAATGTTGGAAAACATATTGCATAAAAAAAGTTCAAGGATCAGTTATGGAATCACTACAGAGTACATAATTCCAACAACACTATGTGTACCCATATATAAATTTAGGTATATATATATGGGGTAAAACCAAAAGAAAGTTCAAAGACGATGCTTGTAGGTTGCTTCCCCCCAAGATTTCTTTTGATTTATTAGGTTCCTAACAGCACAATGAAAACATAATATATATGTAGAATAATCTGAATTTCTAATTTCATAACCATTCACAATTTCTGTTAAAAGATGAATTTAGTGAAGAATAGGGAAGATTACCATACAGAGAGGGAAAGGACAAATATTGAATTAATTATATATAAGCACTGACCTCCTTATGTATTCAAACATCCCTGGAAGTTCAGATTCCTTCTTTGAAAATGCTTTAATATCCATTGGAAGAGGCTTAATAAAGTAACCAATGTCTGGTCGCAATTTCACAGGTATCTTTTTTCCAGTACACCATAAAGCCAGTTTCAAAGGCAACAGATGATGTTCAAAACGGACCTGGATAATCCTATTTACAGTCAGACCAGGATCAAGGCCATCTATCTCTTCCATTGGAACCAGAGTAGGTGCTTCACTGTGGGACACTACGGAACTGAAGATCAAGATTAAAAGACATCAATGGCTATTTTTGAGACGAAGAACCACATACAGGTAGAAACATAATGTCATAATCTCAGACTTGATTACAGGGAGGCCACAAATCTACAATATATTGATAGAAGTGCAATGATCACATCCATGCACAACTAGCATCAAGTTGATGGTGAGAGAATGTCCAAGTGAACTTTGGGTTGCAGTGTATACAAGTTTTTTTTTTTTTTTTTGTTTTTTTGTTTCTTTGTTTTGTTTTTTTTTAATAATAAGAAAAAAATGAATTGGTAAACAATAGGTGATTGTATGATGGTACTGAGACATGATGAGCAAAGGCCAGAAGATAGAGGAAATGAATCAGGGCCTAATAGTTTTAATGTAATGACTCTGTAACAGGGAACAAGGAAACTGGTATGAGACTGTTTAATAAGATTTTTCATCATTAATACAGTTTGCTTAGTTTTCCTGACTGCACTCACTTGGCACTAAGGATATACAGTTTTCTTCCCACGTCTTTGTTCGGAGACAATGTTTCCTCACAAGTATGGCTAGCAAGCAGTAATACAATTCCAAATGTAAAAGGGAGAAGAGAAATAAGCTAACTAAACGTCACGCCAACTCAAATACGAAATCCTTTTTTTAGCATAAAATACCTTTCACTTGACGACACGTGTTTGTCTGATGGATCCAACGGTTGATTAGCTTCCTCTTCAGAAAGCAATATATTTGAGATAGGCTCTGTTGAATGGTTTCTGAAGGTAACCTCTAAACATACCAGTTCTGGGGATATACTTGACACCTCAGATGAAAATCTATAATCTACACCTAACCCATTGCCATTTGCAGGATCTAGAAGCTTATACGACTTGGGTTTAACCAGTCGACCAATGTCTTTAATTGAGATTCTAGCCAATGACCTCTGAACATGGGCTTGATCAGAAGGATTCAGGCTTGAACCAGGATTTTCATTCAACCAAGATTCAAGGGCCATATTAGACATCAAGTCACCAAAATCCATCAAGCCCGAGGAACTCTTACCTTCTGAGCTTTCAATGTGATTCTTTGACGTGGGAGCACTATCTGAAAGATGAATTAATGATCCCTCTTCTTTATCTTTGTTGCTATTAGAGGAATCATCATAGCTGCTACCATCACTTGAACCAGAAACAGAACCATCGGAACTGTAATCAGATGTGTTTTCTTCATCCATAGATCCTGAAGTGGCATCAGATCCATCAACTTCATTTGGATCACCGTTGGTAGCAACTCCCAATGAATGTGCTCTTTGACCAGGGTGATCAATCCAATCACCCACTAAACTATGAGGTTCAGGGAGAGGTTCATACCCGGGGGCTGCATGGAGGACTATCTGAGAAAGAGAGCCAGGAAGATAGAATCGATAACTGAAAGGCTCAGATGAAACTTCTGATTGGCCCCCAAATATGTATTCAGCAAGTAAAAATTTCAGGTCTTTGCTATCTGTTTGGTCATTTACATGTGCCGAATCATTAAAACCCCCAAAACGTGATAGGAAATTTTTCAGAACACGAGCACGGTCACGGACATCATAATTCAAGTCACATTTGGCTAGTTCAAGCACATATCCGACAGTTATTCGCAGTTCAGATACATCTATTTCTTTGGCTTGCAGTAGGACCTGGAAAGAAATTAAAAAGGATGCATATTATATTATAATCAAGAAAGAGATAACTCTTCCAACAAACCAAGCATAAATAACCAATTCTATTTTTAAGCCAATATATCCAAAGAATAACTGTTGTTTGTAGTTATGTTCATTTCATAAATAAACAAGATATTATAAACATCATATTACTTCATGATGTAATGAAAAAATGCCAAATTTTTGTGTAGTTCTTTTTTTAAGAGAATTTTCTTCTGGGTAAATAATACAATAAGTTTGTATGAATGCAGCTCGTTTATCAACATAACTTGAAAATTGCTCTGTAGGGTATATCTTGCATTGTGATTGATTAGAGAGACAATAAAATCTAGGGAGAGAAAATTTCTCTCTGTGTAACAAAGCACTCTTAAAAGCCTTCCCATAGATCAGTAAGGAAGATCTTTCCAGATCAGGCTAAATATAAACATGAAAAGCACAAAAAGAATACCAACAAAACTGAAATTAGGTGTTTTCTTTGTCTACGTCTTAATGTAGAGGTTTCGTGCATAATATTAAAGCATATTATGCCATTAATTGTGGTTAGTTTTCTTTGTCTTCTTCGATTCTAGACTATGTGTTCTGAATAATTTTATCCATAAGTTTAAGCCACAGCTGTTTATAATTGGTACATTACCAAAACAGAGATGCAACTGCTTATAAGCATATATCAGAATCTTTTAACAACAAAATTGAAATAGTATTCTATAGATGCAGTAAAAACATTTTTTTTCATAACTTCATAAGTTCGGACAATACTTTAATTTCCATATTTCTCTTTTATTGTCACTTATCTCTCACAAATCTCACACCAAACTTTCCATTGAAACGTAACGTGCATATTTGCATGCACAATGACATATCCACATGGGAATTCAAGGTCAGAATCCAAAATGTCAATGGTTATACATAGGCACTTTTCAGTCTCAAGGTAGAAAAGAACCCATAACTCCAAATCCAAAATAATCAAGAAAGAAAAACAGAGCAAATATATCAACAATATCATATCCAATAAGTAATTGTTCTTGTTTCCGCAACTATGGGAAGATGGGAAGTATCAACAAAATGTTACCAGTTGATGGAGGACTTCCAAGAAAGGGTATAAATCGAACACATACAAAAAGTTCATATTAAGGATAATGACCAGAAAGAATCACATTAACCTAACCCGCCTAGCCAATTTGAGACAAAAGGCAGAAGGACCTGATATTCCAAATATATTGCTAAATAGAAACTGTACAAGTACATGATAAATGGGCACAATATTACCGAACCTATAACACCCAAATAATATACGTTTGAAAGCATGGCTTGGCTATTTAGGGTGAATGGCATGAAAATATGTTATGCAACATTTGAGATTAAAGACATGCCTATAATTAAGTTCAGGAAAGCATTGAAAGTTGTAGCACTGTAGCTGTTCTTAAACAATGCTTGATCCAGAATATCTGGACTGGGAGTGAAAGGCATTTCTCTTTTGCTTCAAGGATACTGTATTCAATTATCTCGAAGTGCAGCCAAATTTAATCACATAAAAGATCATGCTTCTTGCGCTTGGCAATGACTCAAATCTCAATTATAGTGCAAATATGGAACTTTTTATGATTACGAGCACAAAATATTGCTGGCAACCCGTTGAGGACTGATAATATGAAATCCAAAGCAATGCAGATGCATATGCACATTAAGATCCAAAGTGTTAAATAAAACCAAAAACCTACGAACATTAACTACCTTGACACAAGCATTGATAATCTGGAGTTTTGATCCAATTGCCTCAGAACTAAAGCGTCGAGCAAGATACACAAAGATCGACGGTATCATCTTTGAAATGAGGCTTCCAACATAGCAGTACTCACCCATCATCCATATAACCATAGCACGTGCTGCTGCAGCATAAAGTGTATCCAAGCTTCGTAACAAATGAACAATTACCTTCAAAACAATTCATTGTTTATTAGAATATAATTTCTAGTTTATAGAAGTGCTAAGAGATAAAGACATTAGTTCATAATGATAAAGTTAACAAATAATGCACAATTCAGCAGAGGCACCAACTTAAAAAGGAAGTACAAAAGGAGAAGAGAACAAGTACAGCAATGAAGCAATTACATGAGAAGGTATTACAGTCCTCTATATCTGCAAATGAGATGCATCGCTCAGCACCATCTCATCTATGGTGCCATGAAAAGAAATGAAAGAGTGCAATGACATGAACTCTATTGAAGTAAAAATCAAGTCCAAATGTCCAATCAAAGTTTCTACAAAATATCACTTAATTCGCAAGTTAGGTTTGATAAGAGAAACTAAATTACTTAATTGATTACATGGATCTGAATCTAACGCGCAAAATGGAGCCCATTATTAATCGATCCAAGATTTAAGTAATTTGATTTTATCTTATTATCTGGAGAACAAAAATCAAATTTTGGTAACCATTATTATTCTTATCTAATTTAATTTAATTTTAGAATTTAGGTATTCAAATACAGCCAGTGAATAATGCTGAGCCCATTTAGTTGATCAAATGGACAGGCAAAGACCATTGAACTTTAGACTTTTGCATCACCAAGCATATAGAACCAACACAAATAGGCACTTTTGATTCTCAATTCACTTTTTCCTACTAAACAACGCCTTTAAATGCAAAAAGAACGTTAAGTTATTTCATACTGTAATGGCCAAATTTTTTACTCAACTAAATCTCCATGTTGTAAAAACAATGTGCATGCAGTGGCATGCCTTGTCATTATCATAAGTGCATCTGGTTTATCCTGCATGTGAAGTTGCAAAGCAAACCTGACTAGCTCAAGAAACTTAAGAGAGGTTGCCTTGTATTCATGCAATACCAGCTTGCAACTGACATTGGCAGTACATTGTAGATTCAGACACTCAAGACATATTTCTATGCTTGAGAGTACTAGGATGATTAAGCCCTTATCATTGAGGACTCAATGATTGACATAGTTGCTAGATGCAAAAATTATGCTTCCGCTAAATCATGAAACTATTTTATCTGCAATGAACACAAACCTGAAATTGTACTCTATTATTATTCTTGTATGAATGTTCACTGATAGTAGGAACTGACTAACAACATGCAAAATAACAGGGCAAAAAATGACGAGTTCCCAGAAAACCTACTTTCTCATGATTGGAAGGATCTTGTTTTACGATTGCTTTGATAGACTTGATAACTTGAACCAAAACAATTTCTTCTTCACCCAGTGATGCAGCATCCCTATTTGAAGAAGCTGATGTTTGAATTCCATTATAGAAAAACCAAAGACAGAGAAAGTGGGAAAGAGAAAAGAATGAGAAAAACCCTTGAAAAATCAAGTCCTTTGAGGATATGCAGTACCAATAAATGATGATTACCAGATAATGCTAGAAACAGTAGCCCTTCCAAACATGTCTTAGCAACATCAGGGAGCCTTTGAGCACATAAACCAATTGCAGCCGCTGTATCGGCGGCAAACCTCCGATCTGGATCTCTTATATAATCCTTAAAATAGAAAGCTATCAGCATTCAACAAAAATAAGTAATACTAAATTGATGTTAAGAAAATCTCAGTAATTGTAACAACCTTGAGACCCATTTTCAGTTCAAACAAGAGACGTTTCATATTTATTATTGCTGGGGAATAATGAAATGAAACAGTTGAAAACCAATGAATTATTTCTTTGCAAATTGGTTTGAATTTAGTATGCCTTTAGGGTTTAGGCCAAGACTTTTGGTTGGTTAGTCATATAATGCTTATTAATTCAAAATCGAAACCCTATAATTAGTATGAGGAAATAGTCACTGACACTAGAAAATCAAGTATGACCCCAGAAATTTCACTCTTATGGACTTGCTGTAAATAGTAGTGATGTTGATGGCTTTGTTTCCTAACAAACTCAGCATTTATCTGATTTAAGAAAACAACTACACCAACACTAAAACAGTTGTAAGCTAAGATTATCTCCATCAAGCTTTACTTGTTCATTTATACATTTTAGCTCTCCTATTTGTTCTCATTTCTTATCAACTCCTACACACACTGCTTTTTCCTTTTCCACTTCATTTGTCCACTTATTTCACTGAAGAGCAGTCATAGAACAACCTAGTTTTTATTCAACGTTTTATCATCAAGAAATATTGCAGGAACTACATATGTTCTTATTCCTGGCACCCCTCAGGCATACATTTTCCAAGTTAAATGCAACATCAGCCCCATGAACTATTTGAATTGGCACTTTATTTGTAGTTGCAAATTCCTCAATTTGCAACAGCTAATAAAAAAGGGCTAAAGAGCTATTGCAAACAGTTAATGGAACCAAGTTTTGCAATTAACCCGGGCATTTTCGATTAAAAATTGGTGCAGGGAAGCTGCTGCCTTCAACCCATATAGCCACCGGCTCAACACAATTTTGTTACGAATACTGTTTCATTGCATTATATACTATTAATGGACATGCCAGGAAAGCACACACATGGCAGTTCAGGTCTAGAGCATTAAACAACAGATCACATTATATTGAAAGTACTTCATTTTGCCAAAGCAAATTCATCTGGAGAAAAATTATACTCTAACATGCAAGTACCTGAAATTCCAGAAAAATTGAGGAAATGGAAGATTGTGTAGCTATAGAGGAAAGTATTTCAAGCTTCAGAGTTTTAATTTGATATGAATCTGAACAGCTAATGAAGAAGTCTTCAAAATATGGAGAAAATAGAGATGGAATTGCTTTAGCGAACACCTGAATGTTGCAAAGGACCTGCACATGGAAATTTAGAAAAAAGTTAACTACAGAATGATGGGCAAGTTAGTTCAGCATCATTCAATATGAAGCAACACCAAGAAACTGTGGCAAACATATCCACCTACCCCCACATAAAAAAATATAAATAAATAAATAAATAAAGGAAATAATGCAAACCCTTGAACCGACAGAACCTTTCCCTCTAATTCTACAACTGCGGAAGATTTGTTATTTAATTACCTCTAATATATTTGGTTGTTGATAATATAATTAATGAGATAAAATGCCTTGGGTCAAATTTGATTCGCATTTTTGTCAACTGGAATATCTCATGTATTCCTTCACAGGTAGTCGCATTGAGAATATAGTAAAGGTTGGGACGTTGGGTGGATTCAACGATAATTTTTGAAGTTGTGGAGAACATTGTAAATACAATCAAAGATTGGGGATTTACTATGTTTAACCCTTGATTAAAATCATAAGGAAGAGTTTGTTTAGCTGCAATTGCAACTGCTAAAGTAGAGCGGCAAAAGATGTCCAAGTTTTCATAAAAAAGACAATATTATACTACCTCTGTCTCAATGTTTTTGCTACGGACCCACCTGACACGCATGCCGATACACATTTTTAACGGTTTATAACTTAAATGATGTCTAATAAAAAATTATAAAAATTTGATATTCTAAACCTACAAGATTAGACGAATCCAACAAGATCTCACTTGACTATATTTTTCCTAGCTTAACTATGATAACAATTTGAGCCAAAGTCAAACGTGACAATTACGAGACGAAGGAAGTAATAGATTGCTATTATAAAAGAAACCATATAACGTGCTTTTGTAATTTTTCAACTAAATATACAGGAAAGACGTATCACATCAATGAAGTTTGCATGAAAAGGACAAATGGACAATATTATAATAGTAATAGAAACCATATAACAAGCTTTTGTAATTTTTCAACTAAATATACAGGAAAGGGGTATCACAGCAATGAATCCTAGTGCATATTTAATCATAAAGCATATTATCCCTCAACAATTAAATTTTAAGAATTTACAGTAGATATCACAAATATTGAGTAGTTTTTTTTACACCCTAAAATGGTATAGTTTATATTCCAGAACTTAATCATAGCAAAAACTAAGAGTGCAGAACTACATACGGTACACCAGAGAAGTATAATATCAGCATACTTTTAGCAAGATCTGATTCATCATACTTTCATGAGAATACAAAACTTCAGCAAAATCACAAAATAACACACTAAAGAAACTGAGTTAAGAGAAACAATATGCATATGACAGCTTAGACTAACCAAGGAAATTCAAATATAAAGAGGTAAGTACCACATATTTTGAGGAGTAGGATGACCTCAATAGAAACAGCAGAGGCTTCACAATTTTTCGAACATCTTCTTTTGGGGCCATAATCCAATGAACCCCTGCAGCCGCAAGCACGACAGCACTATTGTAAATCCATAGTAATGGAGATGTACACTGCAACAAGATCTTCACATCATCATTGCTTTTTGCAGATGTGGTACATGAATTATCAAATCCCAGAGATTCTCTATTTACGAGACCCAACTGAGAAAGGTACTTATCTGGTCCTTGTAGGTAACTGCGGGATACTATATCGACAATCTCAGTGCATAAATCAAAGCTATTGTCATTGAAGGGCTTTCTTATGGCATCATAAGAGACTGAATCCTCCCTTACAGAGTCGTACTTCATCATTGCATTGGAAAGTAACATTAGGGATTCTTGTACTAGCCCATGTTTTGCGATTACATATCGTAAAAGAATCCCAATCAAAACAATTTGACCCCACTCTTCCACATCAGGAAGAGTCTCACATAATCTTCTGTAATTTCTTCCAATCAAAGTGAAGTTATTAGGACATATGGAAACAAACGCAGCAGCAGCAGCACCAACTACACTAGGAGAATTGTCCTTCAACAACATTCCAACAAGCTGCAGCGAATTTATATTCAGTTAGCTAAATCTTATTTAAAAGAAAATGACAAGAGAATACTCAATTTTTTATGTTTCAAAGAAACAAATCTAACTTCATCAAAATCATTTTAAATAGCAAAGCATATAATAAAAGATAAGACGATATGTACACCTCTAGAAAGTGGTGTGCTTAACATTAGAGGCATCAATTTGAAGTTCAAGAATTCCTAAAATGGAGCAGATGAAGATGTTGATGCTTAGGATATTGGCTTGTTCTTGTTATTCACAGGTTTTGCTTGCACTTCATTGGATGTGTGCTAAATATATTCAGTCAACAAGTGAACTGGCCAAATCCTTATGACAAAATTGAATCAAAAAAGTTTCTTCACTTGGATGACAACTGGCAACGATGTTATTTACAAAAAGCTAAATCAGAACTCCTATGTATGGGGTCTTCTCTCAAATGTTTTTGGCTTTTGCTTTGGAAAAGCACTTCTATAAAATCGTTACTGTTTGGATTGGAAGAACTCTCTCTTCTATAAACAAAAGCACCTTCCAAAAGTTTCAAATTACAAAAATACCATAGCATTACTATTTAAATAATTGTTTGATTTTATTTTTTAATTAATTATGTTATAATCTTTAAGATAGTTGATTTGATTTTTTTGTAATACATAAACATTAAATTTTCAACAATCTATTTTATCTATAAATTTATTAATTATAATATATATATACGTATAAAGGTCAAAATTCTACAGCAACTAAACAACATTCAAGGAAAATAAAAAAGAAAGCCAATGGATTTTGGGTTGGATCTTGACTAAAGCTATTTAACATCGGTACTTCTATTTGTGTCTTGACTTTTGCTTTTGGCTTCTCTGTTTTTGTACAAACTTGTGCAAATTGGGGGTGGTAAGCCAATCTAGTAAAAATTGATTATTAGAAATTACAGGGTAAAACCAAATTGAATATACAAATTGAAGTATTTTAATTGAAAATAATAGACAATACTGATGGAATAAGGTATGCTAGCAAGTTGTTAAGACCGCTCAAGGGATTTTAGGTTGGATCCTTACATGTACTTGTTCATTCTATCTCCAATTCTTATTATATAGTTTAATTCTCATATAACTACGTAACTTGGATATTTATGAACTCCCTCCGTCTTTGAAAAAATGAAACATTGGCATAGTTTTTACTATTCATTGAATAACTTTGATTCGACTTTTTAATATAGTTATATAAGATAAAACATAGTCAAGTGAGATCTTGTTGGATTCGTCTAATCGCGTAGATTTATATGATCAAATTTTTATAATTTTTATTTTTATACAATTAAAGATATTGAGCGTTAAAAATATGTATTGGATTGCGTGAAATGTAGGAATGTTTCAATTATATGAAAACGGAGGGAGTAATATTTAACAACAAAAGCATCATATAAGCAAAAATCTCCCAAGAGCAATAATTAACACATCTATAGCATCAACCAATATTCAAAGAGAAATTTTCCAAACATTTCTCGAGTTTAAATGAATGCCCGTTATCTTTGTTAATACTACCTCCGTATTCATAGGTTTGCACCATTTGACACAGGCACACATGCCGATGCACATTTCAAGGATTAAATAACTTAAATTGTGCACAATAAAAAATTATAGAAAGTTGATATTCTAAAACTACGAGTTTAGACGAATCTAACAGGATCTCACTTGACTTGTTTTTTCTTCTATAACTATGATAAAAATGTGAGACAAAGTTAAACTGTGAATAGTGTAAAAAACACCAATGTTGCAAACCTACGAATACGGAGGATTTATCACATAATGCCATAAGTTGATAAATCAATTGAAATTAGTGAAAGATGAGGCCTACTAGATGGATGGCAGGCATAATAGTAGTTAACATACTCCAGGCATGTTTTAGTAAAAGTTGGACCTAGAAGTAACATGAACCCACTCCTCCTAAGCAAATATTCTTAATGAGTGGAACCAGCATTTATTTGTCCATCCATCCATACAAAAAGCTGTGACAAGAGTCTGCAGCATATGCTCCCACACACACATTTTTCAACCCAACGCACTCCAAGTTTTTTTTTTAAAAAAAAAAAAAAACAAGAAAAAGAAGAAGAAGGAGTTCCCAAAGGAATGATTGTTAACATAATAGTTTATTCTCCAACTCTCAAAGGAAATGTATATATATATGCATATATACATTAACTTTACATTTACTAATAAGGTAGCACAATAGAATAATTCTGAAAGTTTTCTCGACTAAATGTTTCAAGAGTTCTACTCCAAAGAAGTTTTCCAAAAGATAGCTTTTTTGTTAAATTTCTTGTTGAACCCTGTGAATTACGTGAAAGTAGGATACCCCAAAAACCGGGGGTCAACCGGTCAAGGAGTTATGAAAAACGTTCTTGGTGAAAAAAAATGAATTGAATATTTGAATTCTAAAGATTTTAAACTATCTTTAGCATAAAAATGTTTGCAATCCATGCCGCATGCTTCAAGCATATGCCCCACTGAGAACTGGCGAATGCCTTACCAAACACCTTATACGTTGTTTAAAATATCAAACATCACCAATATAAGGACATAACACAATGAGTTAATGTTAGAAAATAGAAGGATTGGATTGTCCATTTAAAATAATAAAAGAGTCCCTCTGTACAGATTATTGTTACTGATATTTTTAAAAATAAATAAATAAATAAAATAAAGCATTACTCTTAATAGTCCCCTGCCAAATCTAAAATAGTTTAAATTGATATACTAAATCCTAAAGACATTAATTCATATTATCAAAAAAAATTAGAATCATATTCTAAAATAATGCTTTTAGCACTCCTCCTAAGGTTGAACTGAGGGGAAAAGTGAGGGTCTATCTTGCAATAAAAAGGTCAAATCAAATCCATGACCATGGTTAGACAACTCAGCTAGGCTGTTGAGTAGCTACCTACTAAAGATGAAATGAAATATAATACTCAGAGATGGTGTGTATATACATATACATAGAATTCAGCTATCGAACGTCGAACTCAAACATAATGAATTCAATAAAGGGTTCAGTAATGTCATGATTAAATAAATAATTTGGCTGTGTATACAGCCATAGGTCATATATAATTTAACGATGAATGTTTTATAATGCATGATAGTATAAATAGGATTAAGCTATAGATGTTTGCCATTTTGAAGTTTTGAGCAATGTGTTGAGTATATTCAGTAGCATACTCAATAGGAAAATAGAATTCATCAGAGACTACGAATATCATAACACTATACTGCATAAATGTATATTCAGCAATGAGGTGCATATAATTCAGCAACAGTACATATAACTTAACAGTGTAGAAACTATAGCAACAATATAATGGAATATATACTCAGGAGCACATGTTCAATACGAGTACTAACATATTTTGGTAATGGATTTCTCAAGGGTGCTAAAGCAAGTTGCATCAACAACCTAGGCGCTCATATAACTATATGCTTCAAACTACACTGTATTGTTGCTCACAACACTTAGATTTAAAAATACAATCGGGTGGTGGCGTAAATGTAAAGCCTCCAGTAAATTGTTTCAAAAAGAGGAACTACACAAGTAAGAAAGTCGACCAACAACAACAGAGGCAGAGAAACAAGTGAGCGAAAGTTCTTAAGGAGGTTGAATTTCAACAAAATATAACATGGGGAACCATGAAATAGATTCCCCATGCTACTAGTAAAGAATGCTACAGTCATAAGGTATTACTCCGTCCATCTGACTCACAACAAAATCTAACTCAGTTTTGAATAGAACTAAGCTCACTTCATGCAAAATCTTCAAATTATCAGCAAAATGTCCAGTAAGAACATACTCAAGTGTTCAATTCCACTGAATGTTTGCTACATGGAAACTGTTTTGTTCGAATAAAAGGAAAGGAAGATGCAGATATTATACAGCTTTATAATAAGCCTTCTATTGTCTTCATCTGCTTGTGTAAAGATCAATTATTTCATGAAATTACAGAAAAGATCAAGTGGAATATTGCACACTGACCTCTTCAATTGCATCTGCATGTTCCTCCAAACGCAAATCATGTAACTTAGGCAGTGCAGTTGCAGCACATTTCCTAACATACACAGATGGATCTCGAGCACATTTTCCCACAGCAACCAGAACAAGGGGTGCAATATCATGCAGGCGAATCCCTGCCATGGTGCGGAGTGCCCATGCCCTCACCAAAGGATTTGGATCCCCCAAATCCTTCTGAAAATAGTTTATTGATAGCAATGCCTCATTCGGTCGCCTATTTAAAAAAAAAAAGAATCGCAAAAAAAAAAATTATTTATCAGTCTGTACATTTCATCCCTAACCCTATCAGCGTGAAGTTTATAGCATACTTTTCAGCATAATGTAGCAAGTACAAGTAAACCAGCTTCTTAACCTCCAAAGACTGAGATGCAACATTTTTAACCACCTGCGATCCAAAAAAACAAAAAAGAAGCAACTAATGACATCGTAAGAGTAATCCTCAAACCAAGACAAATAAAAATGAATGGATAGAAGCACGAGAATTCACCACTCAATCAATTGACCAACACTACTTTGCATTCTAACAAGTAACATCAGTTCAGATCAGTGATTTAGCATAAGTAGAAGAAAGCCGACCTGTGGGAAGTAATTGGAGACATCAAAGCCCTGAGCAATGAGGGCGAGCAGGCGCTTAAGCGCTTCGCATTTCTCAGAATCGAATTTGCTGTCGAGGAGCGGCACGATACTGACGTCCTCTGGGTCATCATAGAGATGGGCGTCGGTGCCGATCCTGAACACCATGGTCGACGCCTTGCTAAGGGACTCCGCAGTAGCACCGAATTGCGTCAACATACCGCCTCTTCTCCAATCTCCACCAATGGGAATCTGATATTCTGATGGGAAGGACTGGTGAGCCGCCTGATCCCTTGAAGAATCAATCCACCAACTTCCCTTCGAATTGATTAAGGGGTGTATTCGGAACTCCAAGACTTTTAAGTTTTTAAAAAGTTTTAATATTGATTTTAAAAAATCTTGTTTTCAGACTTAATACAAATTTTAAAAAGTTTTTAAAAAATTAGGTACATGAATTTTAAATCTTTATAAATTTTAATAATATTTTAAAAAAAATATAACTACACAAAATCTCTCTAATCTCTCTGGATAATCCAATATTTTTAAAAGTCAGTCAAACTCTACGGGGTGTATTCATTTGAGATTTTAATAGATTTTTATGAACTTTAAAAAGTCGGTGGATTTAGAAAGTCTATAGACTCCACGAAGAGTTGACCGATTTGTATAGAGTCTATGAAGAGTCTGTCTGATTTTAGAGAGATTTCGTGTAGTTATAATTTTTAAGAGAATCCATTAAAATATATAAAGAATTAAAATCTATAGAGTGTTGAATACCTCTAGATTTTTAAGGACTTTTTAAAATCTGTATTGAATACCTCTAGATTTTTAAAGACTTTTTAAAATCTGAATTGAATACATCTAGATTTTTAAAGACTTTTTAAAATCTAGATTGAATACACCCCAACTTTGAAAGTCCAAAAAAATCCTGTAGAGTCTCAATCCAATACACCCCACGTAGTCTACACAAAATCAATCAACTCTACAAGGAGTCTATATACTTTCTAAATCCACTGACTTTTTAAAATCCATAAAAGTCTAGATTGAATACACTCCCTAAATCTTCACCTTCTAATTTAGAATGAAACAATTACCGGGCATCAGACATATGTGTAGGGGTGCGCATCGGGTCGGGTTTGTCGGGTTCGGGTTAGTCAGGTTCGGGTATGAAATTAAAATACCCGACCAAAACCCGACATTGGTGGGTACCCAATTACCCCACTTCTTTTTTTTTTAATTTTTTTATAAAATATATATGGAAAAAAAAAAATTTGGACCCGATCGGATAATTCGGGTCCAAACTTAGGACCCGATACCCGACCCGAACTTTGGGTTCGGGTTCGGGTACCCGAACCCGACCTTTCCCCTTAAAAAAAAACCCGACTCCGAATATAATTTTTTTCGGGTTCAGGGTGGGTACCCGACTAACCCGAACCCGATGCCCACCCCTACATATGTGTGTATGTTAGGAAAAAAAGATTTTTTGATCCTTTTTCTTTCTAAAAATTCCAAATCGGTCCTTAGTAATTTTTATACCATATAGTTCTCTACATTTGCTATTTTTTTTTTAATTCGGTCCTAATTACGTAATTAGCCTGAGATTGCTGATGTGACCGAAATAAATCATATTTTACATCCACCGTGCCCAATCTGGAGTCTCCATACATAACACACCAGTTTAATATATGTTTGAAACAAATACTTGAAGGCTGACACAACACATCACTACTCTAAAAAATGCTAGTGGGTCAATTGAATCATTCTTCACTGGGATGACGACATAGTCTCTACTTGGTTCGCATCGAGTCCTCATTGGGATTACCCAACCCATAAAGAAACAGCAACCATTCACAACAATAATAGAGTTTACCTTCATTTTCCAATTCCGGATAGACTTAACAACCCATATCTCAGCCCTTCACCACAACAAGAAATTGGTGTTCTTGGTAAATGTAGGTCAAGCGACTCTCTCCTTTGTGCAAAGCCCATTCTCGCATCGGATTGGGCAGTGCTTTTGTTGGATGTCATCGGAGTTCTGGTCAGCAACTACCGCAGGGGATGTTCTTTTATCTCTCAATGGTTTTTTGTGTTTCTCAAAAAAATGAAAACCAATTGTGATATATAATGTATTCAGATGAATGGTTGGTGTTTCTTTGTGGTTGGGTAACCTCAATGAGGGCTCAATGCGAACCAAGTGGAGACTATGTCCTTAAACCCAGTGAAGAATGGCTCAATTGGCCTGCTGGAGGCATTTTTTTAGAGTAGTAATGTGTTATAGCAACATTCAAATATTTACTTCAAACATTTATTAAGCTGATATGTTATGTGTAGGACTCTAGATTGGTCACGATGGATGTAAAATATGATTTACTCCGACCACATCAGCAATCTCATACTAATTACGTAATTAAGACCGAATTGAAAAAAATGAGCAAACGTAGAAGACTATATAGGGCAAAAAACTACTAACGGGGGACCGATTTTGATTTTTTGGAAAAAAAAAAAGGGACCAAAAAATCTTTTTTTCCGTGTATGTTAATATTCACACATACTTTCCGCTTATAAGTTTTATACTTCTACAAGTTAAAATTAGATTCGTCTTATACACACATACTTAATTATGAACTTATACACACATACTTATACTTTTCACTGATTAGTTAACTGGGTTCAAATTAGATTCGTCTTATTTTTTAGATATGAACTTTTTAGAATTTTTTAATTATGGTTGAAAATATGCAATTAACTGCATAAAAAGTGGGTACATAATAAATATTTTGAGACGGAGGTAGCATTAAACTTTTTAGGGAGTTTTGTGATTATTAAACTTCATCCTATTATAATATTGATATTAACAATAATATATTTTAAATATATTTTTATATAAGTTTATTAATTATGTTCAGAGAATTATAGTGGCGAAGGGTCCGCTCACCCCTGAAATGTTAATTTTAGCGGCCTATATAGACAAATGTCAGGGGCACCCAAACACGCAATATCTTTTTATTCAACTTCATTCTTTTATCTTATTGATTGAGCTCTCCCGAAACAAACGCATGAAAAGAGATATTTCTCACACTATAGTGGTGAAAACTGTACTTTGTATGAGTTTTCGAGCATTTCTCGAGTTCTATGTATCTTACCGTTGGAATTCTGAATTGAACTCGCAACCTAGCCTCTGCTAGGCTGCTCGTACAAATGTCAAACTGCAAGCACAATTTCCTCATTATCGAATAAAGAAAATAAGCTTTGATAATATTGGAGAATACACATCAAATGTCTTTGATGACTTTTGCACATCTATTGGTATTACTGTTGAACATTCAGTTTCGCATGTGCATACACAAATTGGTCTGGCTAAGTCATTAATCAAAATACTGCAACTAATTGCAAGACCCTTATTAATGAAATCAAAACTCCCCATTTCTGTTTGGGGACATGCTATATTCCATGCAACAATACTAGTGAAAATCAGGCCAACAAACTATTATAACTATTCCCTTACTCAAATTATAATTTGAAAAGAGCCCAACATTTCTCATTTACGAATTGTTGGGAGTGTTGTATATGTAACAATAGCACCACCCCCCACTGGACAAAAATGAGACCTCAATGAAGGATGTGCATATATGTTGTTTATGGATCACCCTCGATTATCAAACATTTTGAACCAACAACGAGTGATTTAGTTACTGCGAGTTGCAGATTATCATTTTGACGAACCACATTTTCCTGATATTTTGGGGGGGGGGGTGAAGTAATCAACAAAAAGGAAATTTTGTGGAAAATCCCACTTGATATCAGTGATCCTCTTAAAAAAAACAATGTGAATTAGAAGTTCAGATAATTGTGCATTTGCAAAGGATTGCAAATTAATTTCTTGATGCTTTTCAATGATGCTGCATGGGTCACAAAATCTTACATCGCAGTAGCAAATGCACCAACCAAAATGAATATACCCGAAGGGAAATTCCAAGTGCTAATAAATCTAATCCACGACAAAAGCATGGTAGACCATTGGTTCTAAAGAAAGAATTATACACGTGGATGATGATAACCCGAAGAGGTAATAAACTCAACTTTTGAAGAAAATGTTGAATGTTAATCCATAAGAAAATAAAATTATTGAAACTGCTTTTAATTATATCACTTCTGGAAAATACTGGAACAAAAAAGAAATCAAAGTTGACCAAGCATTTACATACAATGTAGCACTTGAAATGATGAAAGATGACAAGGATCCTGAACCAAAATCAGTTGATGAAGCAAATGATTGATTAGCCAAAATGGAAAGATGTAATTAAATCATAATTGGATTCACTAAACAAAAGAAAAGTATTCGGCCATATAGTCCAAATACTTGAAAATGTAAAACCAGTTGGTTACATGTGGGTGTTTGTGAGAAGAAAAAAAATGAAAATAATGAAATTGCAAGATACAAAGCAAGGCTTGTAGCCCAATAATTTTTCCAAAGACCGGGAATTAATTTTAAGGAAACATATTCCCCAGTTATTGATGGAATAACTTTCAGGTATCTCATGAGCCTGGCAGTACGAGAAAAGCTTGAAATGGTATTGATGGTTGTTGTTATATATGACTCATTGGAAAATGATATTTATATGAAAATACCTGGAGGGTTTAAATTACCTGAATCTTATAACCCAAAACCCAGAGAAGTTTATTACATTAAATTACAAAAATTATTTTATGGGTTCAAGCAATCTGGCCAAATGTGGTACAATCGCCTCAACAAAAGTTTTATAAATGAAGGTTATATAAATGACCCTATATGTCATTGTGTTTTGTAAAGAAAAATGGATAATAATTTATAATCGTTGTAGTATATATTGACGATTTAAATTTAATTGGAATTCCTGAAGAGCTAGAAAAGGCAATTGAATATCTGAAAAGAGAGTTCGAATTTTTGCCTTGGCCTGCAAATTGAGCATTTGGAAAAGGGTATATTTGTTCATCAATTAGCTTATACCCAAACGACATTGAAGAAATTTTCGAATGGATTATGCTCATCCGCTAAGTAATCCAATGGTCGTTCAGGCACTTGATCATGCAAAGGATCCATTTAGGCCAAAGAAGATAATGAAGAATAACTTGGCCCAGAAGTGTCATATTTAACTGCAATTGGCGCGTTAATGTATCTTGCAAATAACACGCAACCTGATATCGCATTTGTTGTTAATTTACTTGTAAGATTTAGTTATTTCCCTACTCAACAACATTGGAAAGGCATAAAGTACATCTTCCGATATCTCCAGGGAATAGTTGATCTTGAGTTATTTTACCCAAAAGATTCTCAACATGAGTTGATCAGATATGCCGACGCGGGATATTTATCAGACCCACACAAAGCCAAATATCAAACAGGTCATATCTTTATGTGTGGTGGAACTGCTATCTCATGAAAATCTATGAAACAAACATTAACGGCTACTTCATCAAATCATGCTGAAATATTAGCAATCCATGATGCTAGTCGAGAATGTGTTTAGTTGAGGTCAATGAATCATCATATGTTGAAAATTTGTGGTTTAATCATTGACCAAAAATTCCCCTAACAATTTTATTTGAAGATAATTACAAATGATCTTCAAAAGAATGGTAAAATTGATGTGTAACAAATTCGATAAGTGGAAACTTATAAGATATATTAACCAAGGCATTTCCGACCGCGACATTCGAGAAGCTCGTGAAGAAAATTGGAATGTGGCGGTTTCAAGATTTAAAATGATGTCCGAATCAGATGGAGAAATATAAGAATATTGTAGTCTCTTTCCTTCACAATTATTTTTTTTCATAATGTTTTTTCCTAATAAGGTTTAACGAGGTATATGTTTTATTTAAATGCATCTAAGGGGGGAGTGTTGTATGACACTCATTATTGACGGCGCAGTCAATATCGATGGATGACTTATAACTTTACTATTTTTAGTAAGTTTCTATCTTCATGGCAATAGAAAATCATCTATAAATGATACAAACACTACTTCCTTTTCGTTCTTCATTTCATCGTCAATATTACTTTCGGTATTACTTTCGTTTTACGCATTAATTATTTGCTATAAATAATAAATAATTATTACGTTTATAAACGTTACGTAAACTATTACAACACTACATAATATACCACAAATATATTACAACATTATATAATTTTTATACCTTAAAGTTATGGTATTTCTATTTATATTTTCTTATTATAAGAATTTTGAATTTTTGATTTTGTCAATATTATACTTTCTCTATCTCACTCATTTTGTTACATGGGCATTTGGCACGGAGATTAAGACAACACATTTAATTACAACCCATGTGAGGATAATCCATGAGAGAGAGTAATTAACTTGGTTCACATCAAATCAAAAGCAAAAATTTAAAAATGCTAAATTCCCCCTTTAAAAAGACACATTAAAAATTTTCAAATTTCTCACCATTAAATTTGTATAAAGAGAAGTCTGAATTCATTCATTACAATCAAACAATGAAACCATATTCTTCCAAGACAATCAAAAAATAAAAGGGATGGAATCAAGAGGAAAAGAGAGCTCTCATTCAGATTTCAGATTTGGTTATCATGGCTTATTGCAATGATGAAGACATTGATAGAGAAGAATTATTCGAACTTCAAGATTATTGGGAGCAAGAATTTGCTGCTGCTGCATCAATTAGTTCCATCTCTGTTGGTGCTGAATTTGCATCTGCTACTGCTTCAACTGTTGAATCTGCTTCAACTGCTGCTGAATTTGCTATGGCTTCTCCTGGTACATATAAAAAAAACTTGACAAACCTGTAAAGAAGAGATATTTTTTAGAAATTATGTTTTGCAGTAAATGTTGATGGTATTTTACGTAAAGGCATTTTCAATGAAACTACAAGAAAATATGATGTGTGTAGAGCAACAATTTCAATTTTGTGGAATGATGCAAAGAAACAAAAGGAAAGGGATGAAGTAGTTAATGTGGACAGTAAGCTAAAGGGAAAAAGAAAAAAAACCAAAGTTATTGCTAAGGATCTTTTACAAGCAGTGCCACTAAAGCATAGAACGAAAATTAGGTCATTTGCAAGTTATTGGAATGTAAGCCACAGCCTTGTGCATAGAATGCTTCAACGAAGAGAAATCAGATCTCATTTTAGCTCAATTAAGCCAAAGTTAACTGAATCTCATAAGATACAAAGGCTTAAATGGATTATGCAGCACATTGTTCCCAGGACATTGAATACAAATGCAACTTTTGATGGATTATACAACTATGTGCATGTAGATGAAAAGTGGTTTTATTTGAATAAAGAAACAATGAAAAATCTTTTGCCAAATGAGGATGAGCCGTATAGATCTACACATAGTAAGAAATTCATTCCCAAGGTTATGTTCCTAGCAGCAGTTGCAAGACCAATTTTAAGTGAATCAAGTGATTTTCTTTGGGGATGGAAAGATGGGAATATTTCCCTTCACAAAAATTGTTTTAGCACATAGAAACAGACGCAACAGAAGCAGAGGTACACCTGAGGTAAAAGCAATTCAAAGCATCACAAGGGAAGTTATAAGACAAAAAATGATCACATATGTGCTTCCATCAATTCGGGCTAAGTGGCCAACCAATGCATCAAGGCAAATTTTCATACAATAAGATAATGCAAGGCACACATTTTACCTAATGATCGTGAGTTCAATGAAGTTGTGCAAAATGATGGTTTTGATATTAGAATTGTGTACAGCCCCATCAATCCCCCGACTTAAATATACTTGACCTTGGTTTTTTTAGGGCAATTCAGTCTATTCAGCATCAAGAATTTCTAAAAAATATTGAGGAAATGGTAGAGGTTGTGGATGTGGCATTCAAATAATTTGACCCAAAGGTGCTTAACTATACATGGCTTCAATTGCAACCTGTTATGAATGAAATCCTGAAGCGCAAGGGCCACAATGACTATAAGAGCCCGCATATTGGCAAACGACATTTGGATAGGTTAGGCATGCTGCCAAGCACCATAGAGTTCAACCAAAAAGATATAAATAGAGTAGCACAATTCTTGAATGAGCAGCATATGGACTTCAATGATGCAGATAATCCTATGATGCAATGAAGTAGCTTTTTGAAGTGATACAACTATGCAATGGATGTAGAAAAAGATCTTTTGTATGCTTAGCAAAAGCAAATAGCGATTTCACCCTTTGATATGGTTTTTTGTGATGTTAAGTGCAAAATGAAGGGATTTTTGTAATGATTAGTTAGTGATATTTTGGAAATATCTAATGTAAAAAGTGTATTTAGAGTTTTTGTACACAACAATATTTTACTAACAAAATTCTACCATTCAATAGTAAGAAACTGGAAAACTTGAGAACATAACTTCAACCATTCAAGAGACACCACACAAAGGGAACAAAATGCTGAGAATAATTGAAGTCCTCAAATAAAGCCACAAATACTGTCATCATAAAACTCTGAGCACCTCTGTAAACTGATATCATCCTATAAAGTATAAGTAAGTCAACATGTGAGAACTTACTTGAATTCATTGATCACTCGAATAGCCAGATTGATTTACAGGAGACACACACCAGGTGGATTTGGGTGCAACAGCACTGCCCCAGAACCAGTTGGAGGCGCATTCCACAAACCATTCCAATGTTCAGATTCGTCACAATACCAGAAGCTACATGATTCTGGGTACAGGAGTTTGAGAATTGAAAATAACATTGTTCTGTGCATTTGCCCCTGTAAATTCAGAACAATCATAAAGTTCGCCAAGGAAGCTTGCAAATTTAAAAATGTACTTGTATAAGGGTGATTATGGAGCAAGTGGCAAATGAATAAAATAAACTAAATACCTGCACAGAGGATGCATGTTTGGAAGATTTAGTGGGTGTGCATTTTTTCCAATCTCCCATTAGAGCAGAAGATAGAAGACTCAATTACCTATCCCAAAATTGGTGGTTACAGCAAGATTTTTGTGTTGTGAAAATATGTAATTTAACTAATATTTTGCAGATGATAAAAGAAAAAGAATATAAGAATAAATTGTCAGAATCCTATTTTAGTCAAGTGAAGGAAAATATGAGTGGATGACAAGAAGATTGTTTAACATAGGTTACACAATACAGAGAAAAAACTAAAGATTGATTAAACATACCCAAAAGAAACAAGAAATCTTCTAGAGAACAGGAAAGGGCCGTTTAGACCTGCTCAACACCAAATCACTCTAACATTAAACCCCATACTATTTTAACAATTATAATATAATGGATTTAGATATTGTAGAAGCAAGCAAGCAGCAGAATCTACATACAATAAAAGGAGGAATAATTGCGGCACATTGCGAAGCGAAGACGACCAGTAGAGGTGATACGACACATCCTAGAGCAGAGGCGATGGGTGGAGGCGACATGGCACATCCCGGAGTGAAGGCGGTAGATGGAGGCGACACATCCCTGATCAAACGACAGCTGGAGGCATAAGATTTGAATATTGAAGCTGAAGGGGTGGGACGAATGCGAGACCTAAGGCGATGGGCGAAGATAGAAGATCTGAAGGTTGAAGGCGATGTGGAGGGTGGTGGCAACATATCAGAAAAGTTTGAATGATGGGTTGCGCGGAGTTATATTTGAAGGTTGAAGACAGAGGCGGATGGTGGAGGTCGTAGATCTGAGGCGGATTTGAAGGTTGTAGATGGAGGCGGATGGATGATTAGAAGGGTTTTATTGAATGTATGAAGATGAAGACTGAATCGTATAGATGGATTAAGGATTTGGAACATTTTTTCTTGTTTTTAATTTTCTTTTTTGTATACAGCTTTTTTTTTTACAGAAATTTTTAATGTACCATGTTTTTGAATTTTTTAATGATACAACATTAGTAAAAATAATTAGTAAACTAATTAGCATAAAGAAAATTTTTAAATTTTTAATACTTACTATTTTAGGTAATGTAACAATTACTGTGATACACCCTAAAATAGTAAGTGTAACAAAATGGGTGAGAGAGACGAAGTATACTATTGGAGTATTATTTTTGTTAGGGAATTATTCTTAGAGTTGTGAAGATGTCCGCTGTCCCTCTGATGTTGAAACAACCTATCAACAACGAGTATAGCACAATTGGAAAAGTACAAAAGGACAGTGACATGACCACTACCTCCCAGCAGGCTTTTAGCGGTTTTTTATGGGCTTAGAAAGCGTATGAAAGGTTGTTTTCTTCTCTAATTCCTTTGTACACATTTTAGCAACTGCAAATAGAGAAAAAACATAACTTGAGAGTTCCTTATTTTGCCATGGAGAATAGAGGAAGGTGAAGGTCACAAATTCCCCGTTCTGATGTCTACCGAAGGCTCAAACAACCATTCTATGATGGGTATTATCTGTTGTTTTATTCTTTCTGTTTATGATTGCAGGTTGTTGAAACAATGTCTAAACAATGTATACTGGGTATTGCGTTATATTGGGCTTATAAGTTTTCATAGGCTTAAGTATAATATTTTATGATTTAATTTTCTTTTTTTTAAACAAAAATAACAAAAATTATAGTATTTTAGTAAAAAAATATAGTTCAATAATATGCTATAATAATATCAATTATTATTTTGAAATATAATGATAATATAGTTCAAGATTTGTTGGTGAAAGATGCAGATGGGACTCTCTACTCTCGTTTGCATTAATTTTTAGTATTTGATCTTGTCTTTGTTATTCTTTTCGTTTCTCTCTCTCTCCCTTTTTTTCATTTTTTATTTGCTCGCCTTCTCAGGCCGTGTCACAAAAAAAAATTATCATTTTGAAATAAACTGCATTAATAATTTTATTAACAAGAAAATTCAACATGTGCTTGTAGAGCGCGGACGGAAACTCTAATATATAACAACGAATATCTATTTATCTATAATTTGCCCTTAAAATAGAGTGTTGTTTAATTTTTTTTAAACTTTCCCGGTTCCTTGAATAATAATGATACTAGACAATGTTCTATAATTTTATACAACAAACAAAATCTGCATATGTGCAACGTTTAAATTCAATGGCTCTTCCAAAAAAAAAAATCTGCATATGCATATACTTAAAATAGAATGTCATGCATTTTTTACTTTCATGATTTTATTTTATTTAATTTTTCAAACTCGGACTTATTCTGCAGACAACGCTACAACTGCGAGCTGTAGGTGCTATTAGGAGTTGCGTAGAAGTTGGAGCTTTTATTTTTACATAAGTGTTCGGTAAATAGCTGTAATTGTCATAAAATTATAATTTGATGAGAATAATCCAGCAGATACTTGAGGTAGCTTCAATTTATATATAACTGAGCGAAATTTGTATAGACTTGAAACAAAATTTCATTTATATTTTACTTTCACGATTAACAAGGTATAATAATAACAATTATTTTACTTTCATTTATTATTAACAATTGTTTGTTTTTTCTTAATTCTTTCGCTCGCCTTTTCAGGTTATTTTAAAAAAATAAAATAATAACGATTATTTAAATTTCACAAATACCTATGTGAAAGAAAAGATAGAAGGTAGTATAATTAATATTTGATCTAATGATTACACAAATACCTATGTGAAAGAAAAGATATAGAAGTTTATATACTCAAAGTTATCCAAAATTGATCTAATGATTAAAAATGCATTGACCATGTACTGGAGGTATCAGATTTCATAATTTTTTGTTTGGTAAGTCACTTATCAATAATTAATAATTTTAATATACTAATTATTACTATCTCCCTATTCAAATGTTGTTGACGATTGATAATATGCTACTATTCGCATACATACTTTCACTTAATGTTTTATCATAATTATACAAGTTAAAATATATCCAAGTGAGCTCTTATTATTTTTGCCTCGTTGTGTTCTTTTTAAATACCAAACATTTAGAATTTTAACTTATACCGAACTTAAATTATTAATAGTTTAGAATATACATTGAGCTGCGTGAGTTTCGATACGGAGGAAGTATATAATTAATAAAAGGTTAAATTCAACCTATTACCATTACATCAAAAATTATTTTGAGAGTAATATACCCATAAAGTTGACTTGCATATTCAAAAAGTCCTAAGAATTTATTTTTATTAAAATTAAAATTAGTAGGTAGTACTTCTATAACTTTTTTTTTTTTAAAATGAGTCACGGATCCACATTCCATTTTATTACATAAATTAAAATTGGCCCATAATGGGTGGGCAGTGATCAGTGAATTGGCACAATCCAGGCCCAAAGAAAGTTACTCCCTCCGTCCCGCTAAAAACGTCTCATTTCTTTTGGGCACGGTGTTTTATGTAGAAATAGTGAGTATTTAATGTAAGGGTATATTAGTGTTAAAGTAGGGGTAAATTAGGATTTTATGTGATGTGATGGTAATGAATTTGAATTTTTAATTGATTTATTTATGTGTGATGTGATAGTTGTGTGTTTGAAATATTAATAAATTTATTTATTGATGTGATAGGATGTGAGTAGGTTTGTATTAATTATTTCCTAAAAAGGAAATGAGACAATTGGTGTGGGACGGAGGGTTAAAGGAGAGTGAGACATAAATAGTGGGACGGAGAGAGTATTTTCCCCCCTTTTGGGTAATTAGGGCATAGTACCTTTTTAAAATTCTTTCTATTATTTTAGGCCCCATTCTAATTTTGTTACACTTTGCACCCTATCACATATTTGACTTTATTTATCATAGTGTTTTTATTTGTTTTACCACAAACACCATATGATGTTTACCAGATTAATGAGATGTGATTTACCACTGTATTGACATGTGCTTTACCATATAGTATTTATCAAGTTATTGATACATGGTTTAGCATACTATACCAGTATGGTTTACCACATATACCATATTGTATTTACCAAGTTTTGGTATATGCTTTACCACAAATACCTTATGGTATTTACCAAGTTATTCCCAAATATGATATGGTGTTTACCAAATTTTTTTATATGTGATTTACCACAAATACCTTATTGTGTTTACCAAGTTATTGGTATGTGTTTCACCACAGCTAGCATATAGTATTTACCAAGTTATTGGTACGTAGTTTAGCACAGGATACTAGTATGGTTTACTACAGATACCATATGGTATTTACCAAGTTCTTGGTATGTGTTTTATCGTAAATACTTTATGGTGTTTACCAAGTTATTCAACAAATATCATATGATATTTACCAAGTTCTTGGTATGTGTTTTACCACAATACCTTATAATGTTTACCAGGTTATTGATACATGTTTTACCACTATATTGATATGTGCTTTATACCAAGTGCTTGATATATGGTTTACCAAGTTATTACATGGGGCCTAAAACATAATATTTGAAATGAAGGGGCTTTAACTCTAATAAAGTTTTATTCATAGGTACCGGGCCCTAATTTTCCCTTTTCTTTTATTAAATTAATAAGTAGTAATTGTCAAAATGGATTTTGAGGAAAAGTTCAAAACACTAACGCCGTCTGTGGGAATCGAACCCACGACCACGTGGTTAAAAGCCACGCGCTCTACCGGCTGAGCTAAGACGGCAGAACTGTCAAGTAAGTACCACTGTTTAAATTTAAACAAAAGTATTCATCGGAAAATGCGCGGGAAAAGGAAAACAAGGGAGAACTGGAGATACAAGACAACGTTAGGGTTCGCCGCCAGATTAAGGTTTATTGGGGGCATCGACGGACGACGGAGCTCCTCGTGCTTCCTCGTTTTCTGCAAATTCAATGGACGAAGGATTCCCCAACCAATCGCAACCGTCCAAGGTCGAGCTGACGCAGGGTAAAGACGCGGTGGTCGATCTGACGGGGAAGCTGCATCTCGTACCCTGCTGCATCAAGTATAATGGTCACACCACTGTTTCTCACTACTTCAAGCCCAAAATTTCAGGTGCATTTATAAATGTTTTGTACGAGAGTTACTTGTACCTTGTTCTGGTTATAGAATTACTCCAAGATGGTCGGATTATCAAGGTGATTTGTGTTACGTAGGGATTGAGGTTGATGGGTTAAGGATAGAAGAAGCATTCTTTCGAGGAAGGAAATTGCACGGAACGACAGTCGCTCTTCCGCAGGGTTATTCCGGTAAATGAGCTTTATCGATTGATTGGGTTGAGCGAAAAGCGTTCGTTTACGTAGCAGAGAGCGAAAAGCGAAAAGCTTTGTAAACCCTGCATTGAGTTTTTTTTTTTTTGTTTTTTTTTTTGTTTTTGTTTTTGTTTTTGTTTTTGTTTTTTGTTTTTTGTTTTTTTTTTTTTTTTTAATTTGCCAAGTTTGTTATGGTTGAATGTCTGGGGATGTGACGCGTAAAGCGTTCGTTTACGTAGCAGAGGGCTTGCTTGGTTTGAATTTATGTTGCAAGGGAGTATTCTGTCCAAACCAATGGTTTCTGACAAACCTTTTAAAGGCGGTTGGATATTTTTTGTGAATTATTGAAAATAATTCAGCCTTTTGTGTCATCTGAATGACAATCCTTTACTTTGGCATTGTAGGAGTATATTGGCCTTTAGATAGATATTGCTTCAGACAGATACTGTAATGGAACCCTCAATGTAGGCAACGGCAGAAAACCGAAGTCAATAATGTCATTGCACATTTTATGATTTTTTTATTTTTTATTTTTTTGGTGGGGGTTGGGGGGGGGAGGGGGTTTGGAGATTTTATTGCTCATGAAGTAGGAAAATGCAGTTACAATCCAAAGTTGCATACATCAAACAAGAAAAACAAACACATCCGGGTCAATTCAACCTGTTTTGTGCTGCCAGGGGCCCTGCCCCTGCACACCAGGTCTGCTGGGCAAAACCCGACCCAATTCCATCAGACGCATTGTTCACTCTACTTATGTTACATCCAATGCTTGAGCCACCGCCTATTTGATGATATCGAGTGATTTAATTAACATATTGAATTTTTATGCTTAATTGCGGCAACTCAGTTTAATTTTCTTAAGTTTTGGAATGACTCTAGTTTTCTTTAGGCTTCATACTGGGAAAAGAAAGTCCTGCAGAGAAAGCCAATGCCTCAAAATTTGACGGCTGGAAGACAAATGCAACTTTTCAGAATATTACAGTGTGGAATCATGATGCGATGCCCTCAAAAGATGATGAAATCTTGCGTGCATTTCACTGGTTTAGTGTTGCCAATGTGGTGAGTTCTTATTTTATTATCTGGGCCTTGAGGTGGGAATTTTTTTTGAATGAGGCTCTATTGATTTCCAAGAAAATGTAATACAGTTAATGTGTAAATATCAATTTTGAAGTTTGAACTGTTGGTAACACCTTAAATTCTGCAATTTACCTGTCCTTTTAGAATCTACTCCGGAATATTGGATGAAGACAACATTATTTCTGGAACTTTGTGGACTATGATGATGATTATGAAATTCACTTCACTGAAAATTTGGAAGGATTGACAGTTTTTCTTAATATAACCATCAGAAAGTTGTTTAAGTCACTTAAGATTCCATGATTGATGATCTCTTTATTACTGCAGCTGCATCAACCAGTCACTGCTGAAGCTTTGGAATCAACATGCATTGATTAGGTGCTGGTGTTGAAACGAGGAACCATTCAACTGATTGAACCACTACTCCTTTTTAGTGGATTGATAACTTGATTGAGCAGAGGTATATGTAATCCCTGGTTGTCTCAAAGGTTCCTAATACTATTGTACAACTCACTGGGTTACATTAATGTGTACCAGGTGTTAAACAGTACTACATTTTTCTGTCAAGTGTTCTGGTACCTTAAATTTGTTTACATAATCTTTGATTTCCTGATCTCTTCAGTGTGCTTCTTAAGTTGTCAATCACCGTAGTCCATAGCACTATTTACTGTTAGTGTTAACTATGTGGAAGTTCTCTGCAGGATCATATATGAATTCATTGCATTGTCCTTGTTCTATACAGGCATGTACCATATTCCTGGTTAAGCATTCACTGTTTGTATTCCTGGTTGGGTATTCACTACTTGTAAAGATGTTGAACAGCAATATTGAACAAACTAATTTGCATTTTTCCTTTTCCTTTTTTTTTTTTTTTTTTTTTTTTTTTTTTTTTTTTAAATGTTCTTTCACCTGTACACCATAAATACAACTTAGTATTACCAAAGAAATGGCACTTATTAGTGCTTGGAGAACATATTCCACAATAATTTATTGATGTTTTAGAGGGTGGCCGAGGCCATTATTTTATTTTATTTATTTATTTATATTTTTTGTTTGTTTTTGTTTTTGTAAGGACGATTGACTGTTACTCTCCATTTCATAATAAAAATTGCATTTTCATAAATTCAGTTGATCCTATATATAAGCAACCACAAGGCAGAAGTGCAAAACATCCAACCATTTGTTTTGTTTCATTTCTCTATTTGTCTCTTTTCATAGCTTGGCCGGCTCTGAAATGGCTCCTTTCACAAGCTTACATCATGTAGGTAATCTATCTTTAATATTCCCTAATTTATTCCAAATCTTCTGTTTCATCTCCACTGAATTGGAATGCTATTTGTTAATTAAAGCATGTAAGATTTATAGTATTACTTTCCAGGACAAAGATGGTAGGCCTGCTGATCTTAACATTGTTTCGGATAGAGATAATCACTATTGGAATGTGCCCAACAACTAGTAAGTCGATATATTGTTTTCATTTTACTTGCTCAGTTGCTTGAGAACTTCCTATGTAAACACCTGTTGTGTTCTGGTACATCAGCAGGCCAGTTGCACTGTGCCAAGTGAGTTGCCCGGAGGTTACTGGTTTTGTTGACCATATGAGCCCCAGTTAGGGTTTGAGCTTCATTTAATCAATGGTGCATTTGGATGGGGCAGCTCTCCGATCCACATTATGGTTGACAATGGGATTAAAGGGATGTTGCAAGGAGAAAGTATACCCCATCTATTGCCAATCAGAACCCTTGCAGCTCTCAGTTGATAGTATATAGTGATGCCCATGGTGAATGACAACTTTCCTGTTGCATGTAGTTTGTCCTTCTCGTCTTCCCAGTAACAAAATTTGTATCTTCAAGGAAGAGTTGTGGAGGATGAATCTGGAGTTTGATTTGGTTCGGACTTCGGAGAGAAAACATAAGAGAACAATGGAAATATCAAACTAAACAATCAGCTTCCATACTGGTCGGAGTTACAGTAGAGATTTTGGAAATGAAGTCAGTGTAAGATGCTTAAGAAAAGTACGCAAATTTTTATCTTGACTCATACAGGAAGGGTAAAAGTGTTGTACTGAACACCTACCGGTCAGACAAATTTGGGTGATCTTGTGGTGAACAAAGACATTTATCTCATTTGGGATGCTTTGCCATCGAGCACGATTCCCCTGTTAAAGCTATAGAGGTTGATGAGGAACCAACAGAGGGCTATAATAATGGAATGTTGGAGAAACAAATTCAATAATTAGTGGAGGCAAGCTATAGTTTTGTCCATCACTCACAAAGAAAGATTTCAGAAGTTAGGGATCTGTCCTCACAAAGAAGTGCAACTTGGTGGGTTTAGCAGTGGTGATTGGATAAGGTTAATAGCAGCAACCAATGGGGCATATATGTTATAGAAACACTGATAACATACTTTAATCCTACCGCTGATTGACTGGATCGTAAAATTAAATTTCCACATCCTTATGAGGAAGTCAGGGGTCGCATTTTTTTGGATGCACTCCAGGAAGATGTGTTCATCCAGATGTCAACTTCGAGGAGCTTGCACTCTCAACTGATAATTTCAATGGGGTCATTGAGGTGAACCATGAAGATTTTAATGAAGGTGTAATAATCCAAGTTCGGGCTAAAATGAATGGCAGCTTGAATTAGTTACTACGCATGGACCCACAGGCTTAACTGGATTCAAGCAAGCTGTTTCTGTTGCAAGACCTGAGGAGATAGATATACTATGAATTTGGTCGTGCTTTGAAATAGAGGTTCGAAAAATGTGTCTTCCCACAAGTGGGAAAGATGTATGTGACGAATGTAACCTGAACAAACGGGAGTATGGGACAGAGTTCAAGCAATGACATGTATGAAGATTCGAGTGTCAAGTGGAAGGGGCTTTGGAGGTCTCAACAGTTGAGATCCACCGGGTTTTCATCGACAAAGTACTGTTTCTGATATTGAGTCATTTTGAATTTGTTCCTTGCTATTAGTAATTAGCATATCTGATAGTGAGTCTTGTGTGTGGCACCATCCTAGCATTTGCTACTTGATTTGGTTCACTTGGTTGAATGCATTTTTCGTACGGATACTGTTTCTTCGAAATACAAATGCCTTTGATGGGAATCTATTGGCGAGTCATTAAAAGCGTTATCTATTACTCACTCCGCCCCCATTACAAATGTCCTACTTACTATTTTTGGATGTCCCATTACAAATTTCTTCTTTATATATGTAGGTGCAAAAATGCGTAGACAAGAAATATATGGGTTCGACTTCTGGTACTCCTTTGATTCCTCCAATTTTGAAGACGTCGAGATGCTTTTATGCTTCTTCTCCGGCTTCTCGAAATTTCTACAACGTTTTGTTGCTGTAGGATCTCAAGTGTATGAGTCTTGAGAATGAGTAGACGTGTATGAGTCGTCTCTCTATGTGTCTGAGTGTATGAGTCTCAGAGTATGACTGTTTAGAGGTTGTAGAAGTGTATTTGATTCTTCTTCGCCTCTTTAATATTTCTGCAGCGTTTTGTTGCTGTAGAATCTCAAGTATATGAGTCTTGAGAGTGAGTGTGTATGAAGACGTATGTGAAGATGTCCCCCTAATTTGTGAGGGGACTCCTCTATTTATAGAGGAAAAATGGTGGACGGTGGGCCAATTTCGGTGGGCCGGTCCAATCCACGCTTCCATCGAGTCATTAAGCATGTGGGTCTTTCATCTGGGCTTGTTCACATTGATTGATTTCTATGGACTGACTGCTTCAAGTGTCCATTGGATCATGGAGCATGTATGTATTTCATATGGACTTGTTCACATGGGCCGCTTTTTATAGGTCAGCTCGTTCCAAGCGTCCATTGGATCATATGGCATGTGGGTCTTTCATTTGGGCTTGTCCACATTGGCCTGACATAAATCCATTTGACTTGTTGGATCCAAATAGCCTCATAAATATATTAATTATTTTAAGCATTTAATTTATTAAAATGCCTAAAATAATTAAATTAATATTGAGATAACACGTGCCGCATTTTCATTGGCGAACAAAATTTACGTGTTTACAATATAAATAGAAATTATTTTCCTCTCCAACAACTATGTAGACCCCATCATATAATACTCACAAATCAATTCTATGCAAAAAGTGTTATTACTCAATCTATAAAATTTAATATATGCAGAGTTATGAATCGCTATTCAACAGTGTAGAATATTTCAATTAGTTAATACTCCCTCCGTTCTATTTCAGGTGTTCACTTTTTACACCTTTCATTATGCATATTTGATCTAAATTTTGTTGCAGTTATATAAGAAAAATATAGTCAAGTGAAATCTTATTAGATTTTTCTTTTTGCAAAGTTTTAGAATATATATTTTTTATAATTTTATTTTTCTATATTTTAAGATATTAACTGTGAATAAATGCATTAGTCTGCATATCTAAAAGTTTTGGTACATTTCAAATATTTGAAAAATTTATTTAGCACTTTTGAGTGACATTTCAATACTCATGTGACAATTCTAACATCTTAGCATATGCGGAATCAATTTACCTATATGCTTATTAATTGTATGAAATAGAACTACAGAGTTATAATAGAAGAAGTATCTGGTATAGGAAAAAAAATCATCATAAAATTTATTGAAATTTGAAACTTACTTTTTGTTATTCCAATGATTAGACTCAAAATCATACAGTACATACTAGAGGGGGGGAGCAAAATTTTCTTTATTCCTCTACGAAATATGAGAAATTTCTACGGAAATTGTAGATAAGTACATAAACAATTTTGGGGCACTTGATGAAGATTATATTTTTCTTTAGAAGAAGAAAAAAGAAAAGACGATTAAAGAAAGTTTTAAGTGATGGAATATTAAAACTGCCGTACAAAACACAGTACAAATCATAATACTTATTCTTTGAGCTCTTTCTATAACTTGTTATAAAATGCCCTACACAATAATTACAAACATTGGCATACTTGTTGCATGTTTCCGATGATATTACAAAATGATTCTACTATATTTATTAGGGGTGGGCACGTTTCGGTTAACCTGAATTTTTCAGGTATTTGTATTTGTATTTAAACCGGGTAAATACTTCATTTCAGTATTTGTATTTGTAACCGGAGTCCTCGGTTAACCAGGGTTCGGTTTCGATTCGATTCAGCGGTTAAGCGATTCGGTTCGAATATTTTTCTGGCACTCTAAAAATGTATAATCAAGTTTTCATTTCTTAATTTTTAAGTTTCGTAGATTTTATTTTTGAGGTTATTACACTTAGAAAAAATATTTATAACTATGTAATCCAGTGATTCTTTTTAGTGTTAACAAAATATATTAGTATAAGTAACAAATCTTAGTGTAGTGGTGGTATATTTCAATAATCGGGTATTCTTAAACAAAAAAAAAATCAATATTGGCTCATTATGGTGATATATTTTGATAATTAACTCTTTAAATTTTTATATTTATTTTATTATATACTTAAATAATTAAATAAATAATGATTATATATTATTTATATATAATTTTATACCATCAAATGCCTATAATATATACAATATATACAACTTTTAAAATAAAATAAATATATTCAGTTCGGTTCGGTTACTCGGGGGAAAAATTAAAGTATTTGTATTTGTATTTGAACCGGACGAATACTGAAATTTGATATTTGTATTTGCTCCGGGGTCCTCGGTTAACTGGAAATTCAGTTCGATTTCGGTACGACTCAGCCAGTGGCGGAATCAGTATGGCGCTAGGGTGGTCACCTGACGCCCTTGGCTTTTCATTTTTTTTTTTTTATTTTTTTTAATGTTTTTAATATATGTATCATAAATAGAAAAATAATATTTTATTCCCTATCTTCCCCCAATTTCTAAACCAGTTTCGTGAAAAAATTTCTAAACCAGTAAACCCTACTCCATTATGGTATTTCCCTCTTTGCTCCGTCTCTGGTTCTCTTCCTTCCTCGCCTACACGCTCTCCCTTCCGTCCGCTTCTTATCCAGTCAGTGGATAGGTAAGTTCTCCCCCTCTGAAATTTTCATTCAATCGGCCTGAAGTGAAAAGTTGATTTTAATTTCTTGAGTTCCCAATGCAGAATTTTTAATTATTGCTTGGTTGATTCTGTACCCTGTTTTATTGGTGAGTCTGTTTTGGGATTGTACGGTCTACGGTCTTCAAAGTTTACTAATTGATGCATTGTGACATTGGGATGGATTTGAAGCTTAAATTCAGAGAATTTCAACCTTTCCCAAGTTGCATTGGATATGTTGGAATAAATGCCTTGTTGGTTTACTTCTTCCACTTTGATCATTGTATTGTTAGCGCGAGCAACTCGCATGAAAATGAATGGAAGAAAACTCCCAATTCAGTTGCCATGAATAGCGCATAGTAAAGCAGCTCCCAATACACCAGGTTTTCCTAATTATGTTGTATCTAGTTTTATCTTTCTGGATTTTTTTGTGGCACCTATTTACTGTCCCAAGGAAGTGGCTTAGGAGAAATGGGAATTAGTTTACCTTGCTAGATGAATTTTTCTTGTACAAATTCAATGTTAACACTTAACATCATCTTTCTTTGAGTCCACCCAAAAAAAAACATCATCTTTCTTTGAATTGCTTGGCTGCAATGAAGATTGTCAAATCCGAGTTGCGTAATCGAATGGGTGATGAAAAATTGAATGATTCATTATTGGTAAATGTAGATGAAGTCATGAATTATTTTCAAAAATGTTGGTACGTCGAAGAGTATTGTAATTGATATTTTGTATGATAAAAAAATATAGTTTGATTATTGTTGCATAATATTTTAATTTTATTTAAATTTCCGCACACCCTGGATTGAAATCCTGGTTCCGCCACTGGACTCAGCGGTTTAACGAATCAGTTCGACTATTTTGCCAATCCTTACATACAGTTTAGGGGATGGATAGTGGAGTGATGGCCACAAAATAATGTCTGGAAATGAAACCCTAATGAGCAGGCTGCTTGTAATTTTTGAGAAGGTTTATATTGGATGTTGAAGTTTAGATACTTCTGATTGATTTGGCAAGTTTGATTTTAAAATATGGCAAATTTGACCCATCATTTCATTGCCTAGCAAAGGATATCCAACACAAAAATGAATTGGCAAAAGAAATGATTCATGACATGGGATTAGAGGTGTTGAAACGGGCCGGCCCACGCTGGCCCCCACATTTTTGCGGGCTTGAATGGGGCGGGCCTAAATGGGGCGGTCTCAAAATGTCTAGGCCCTACCCGCCCCACACGCGGGCTGCGGGTTTTGCGGGCCGGTCCGCGAGCTTTTTATTTAAATAATACTATTATTTTTTTATTTGTAAAAAAATAAAATTCGGATATATTTTTTAATGTATATATTAAAAATAAAATATAGAGATTTATAATTGGTATTTATAATTATAAATAAGTAAGTGTGTATTTATTGGCACAATTATTTACTTTAATGTGGGTTTGTTGAATAATTCTTTAAAATAATTTATAATTATTCAATTTTTAATACTAAATGAGTATATTATATTTTGCGAAACATAATATGTGTGACAAAAGTTTTATAATTAATGATTGGACTGATTAAAATTTTAGGTCTCACAGATGAAGTCTTTGCTAGAGTTGTATTAGGTAAGACTGTTTGAGCATAATTAATTAATTTTATATTTTATTAGGTAAGATTGTCTGGACATAATTCACTAAAGTTTGTATTTATTAGGTAAGACTGTATGGGCATAATTCATTAATTTATATTTAGAAAGATAAAAATTTATCTGCACTCATAATTTTTACTAGTAAATAAGAATAATAAAGAGTTTTAAACTTAAAAACTTGATACCCATAAAATTAATGAACATGGAAATATTAGAAGAGACAGATAATTTGTATTATGATTTGTAATTCCCATAAAATCAATGTTTGATGACTTTATGCTAAACATTCATTTTAGAGAATAATAAATTCAATCGATCCACAACGTAAAAAAAACCCGCAGGTAAGCCCGCCCCGCCGCGGGCCCAACTTGCAAAAGCCCGTCCCGCCGCGGGTTGGACCCGTTGAGGCCCGCATCTAAACGGGCCTCTAAAATTTGAGCCCACCCCGCAGTTTTTTACCTTGCGGGGTGGGCCAAGGCCCGTTTTGACAGGTTTACATGGGATGCAAGGATGATTTACTTAAATTAGATAGCATATTTCTTTTTTAATTATTTTAATTTTGGATCATAATGTAATTATGTGTTGGTGAAGTTTATGAGAATTCAAGATTTTTCTTATATGCATTGCCTCCACAGCTTTAAAGAAAATTTCAAGATTCAAAAGTCGAAAGGGAGAAGTTTAAAGTAAGTAAATCTCAGTTTTTTCTTTTATTTTTTAAATTATTGATATCTAAAAACTTAAATTATTGATATCTTAAATCATTCTAGGGAAGAAATTGAAAGAACTTTTAAAGGATAGCATTATAGTGTATGCTCAATCCGGTTATATACAACCCTAAGAGCCTTTAAGTGCAGACATCACCAAAAAGGCATCTCGCATCACAATACACTTCTATGAGCATCACATGTCTCCCAACACACAAAATACATCATTTCATACATTACACAACACAACTCCTACATCACACACATGGTGGCTGCACATGCAGCCACCTGCACACTAACTCCTTCCGTGTATGCTATAATGGGTTGTATAAATTATTATTTGACCTTTCAATTTATGAATCTAGATACTAATTATTGAAGTTGTAAATTTATTTTTGGTCTTAAAAATATAGGGTAATTGAACTAAACACAACAACAAAAAGAAGTGTTTTAATATTTCATACAACTCATGGGACTTGTTATAATTGAAGGATGCAATACAAGAACTCGAAGCAGAAATCGATGACCTGAAAGCTCAAAACCAAGCTTTAATGGTAATAAAAGAATGAATTTGCAACGATGAATTGCAGGATGCGCGTAAAGAAGCAATCGATGTATGTATTTACATATGTATACCATATAATATAAGGCTTTTATGCCTTGACAAAAAAAAAAGACACTGTTGTCAAAGATTTAAGTAAAATAATGATTAGTTGTAACCCTATCTCATCTCATGTACTGTTCCCTTCATCATTTAGGAGCTGCAAACCTTTCTAACCCACCATCGAATGACTATTGGCATCAAGAAAATGGATGAAGAAAGTACGTGACAAATCAAATTGGATGGAAGAGTCCGCGAATCTTTATTCTATACGGGAGGAAAATGTGAAGAATCCACACTGGCATCCCTTCAAGAGGATCAAAATCAATGGCATTCTTCACGTTATAGAAATAAAAGTACAGTACTTGTTTTGTTAATGTACATACATCTAATTAGTTTTCTTACAACATAACACCATTACTTTGCTCAAACTAATACAGGAAGCCATAGACGAAGAGGATGTAAAGCTGAAACAACTTAGAAGCGAAGGGTCCGATCGAGCAAGTGTGTGAAGCAGTGGTGAATGCTTTGTTGGAACTGAATGAATACAACCCAAGTGGAAGATACCCTGTCCTTGAGCTGTGGAACAACAAGGAGAGTAGAAGAGCTAGTCTTAAAGAAATCATTCAATACATCATCAAGCAACTCAAGATCTCTAAACCATACAATTAAATTAAGACAGAAGGGTAGTGTCCAATTATCCATAAAATTTGCTTAATTAGCTTATTGAATCTACACAAGAACTTTTTCAATGATGGGATATCCGAAGACCCTCGAAAGAGTCGAGGTATTGGCCTCAATCTGACTTGGCGCTGCTATCCGTCTGCATGAGTTGGTTGTCTTATTGAATTAAGAGTGTGATTCTACTACTATGGCCCCGTTCTCTAGGAAGGCCTTATTACTTATTTTTTTTAAAATAAAAATCAGATTAGACCAGATCAGATAAGAAACATTAAGTTAAGACCAGATTAAATAAGATCAGATCAGACCAGATCAGATCAGATCAAGTCATATTATAATAATATAGAGAAAATAAGATCAGACCAGACCAGACCACATCAGATCAGACCAGACCAGACCAGAAACATTCAGACCATACCAGACAAATTCAGATCAGACCAGATCTTATAAATTCAGATCAGATCAGAAAAATTAAGGCCTATATTGCCTGTCTTGGTTTGCCTTTGTGTTTGTTCTCTTGTGTTTGGTTTGTTTCCTGTATTGGCGAGCTTTCCCTATGGAATCTTCCCTTAGCTTTCACCAACATTGATAAGTTTTCAATAGCAAATGAGGAGTTCCAAAAGTATGTATTACAATTGACTAATTATTCTGAAAATTATATCTTTCCTCATATTCAAATATTTTTTACATACCAACTTTTCACGCAGTCCAATTTACATTTTAAACAATTAATAACTCAAGTTCGGTATAAGTAAAAATTCTAAAAGTTCGATATTTAAAAACTACAAGAGACGAATCTAACAAGATCTCACTTGGCTATATTTTAACATTTATAACTATAATAAAACTTTAAATGAAAATCTGTATGTGAATAATACCATTTTACCCAATGTCAAGAACATAGGATACAGAGGAAGCAGGTTATTGTATATACCATAACCAGGTTGTCATGAAACAATTACTATAGCAGTTATTACGGCAAAAATGGGGACACCAACACAATTAAGTACTAAAACCATTTCTAACCGAAAACACTAAATTTAAATAAAAAATAGAGGAAATGTCATATCAAATGTTATCTTATCTCTAAAAGAAAAAAAATATTAAACTCAAATCCAAAAGAATATTTCATAGAGGATCAAAAATACTAAACTCATTCGTATTGCTGAGCTTAGTTCACAGATTCGGAGGATTCGTTGGTTCCACCTTCTGCGGGAAGGGAATATGGTTGCTGATTCGTTGGCCAAGATGAGAGCTGGAATCGAAGACTTCTTCACTACGTGGGCGTTTCCTCCTGATGAGGCGGTTTTAGCTTTGGCTGTGGATAGAGCGGGGTGTGGCTCCCGCGGTTTTGAAGTGGTTGTCACTTGGATGGGCGTTTCCGACGCTTGGCGTTATGTTCACAAAAAAATAAAAAAATAAAAATACTAAACTCAAATCCAAAATAATATTTCATTTATAATATTTTTTACTACTTTTTACACGTTTATATATTACCATTGTATTATCAAATTTGCAATTTCATCATTTTATTAATTTTAAACAAAAGTACTTAATAAAAAATAACTAACTAAATATTAATATAAAAATATTAATTGTAGATTTATAAAATAAAGTGAAATATCAATAAATACTAAATATATTTAATTATTAAATAAAAATAATGGTAAAAAGCATTAAAAATACACAATTTGATACAAAGAATTACTAAAATCGTAACCATCACATCCCAACTCTCAGGTAAGGAAGATAACAATATAAGAGCTTCACCTCATCATCAAATTCAATCTGGACTGGTGCCAATTGCGTTGAAATAAGATTGAATTCATTCAAATGGCTTGCCACTGATAATCCTTCCGCTATTTTTAACTTGAACAACTTCCGCATAAGGTGAACTATATTTGCAGCAGACGGCTTCTCGTACATATTGGAAAGGATCTCCATGACTCCTTTTGCTGAAGCAGTCCAAAATCCGAACTCCGAGTCATCGAATTTTTTTGTTTGGACTTTATCCACCATGTGACTCCCACTCGAAACGATAACCTCGCTCTGATACCAGTTGTTACGAGAATTTATCAAATTTCACAAATACTAACTGATTTGTAAACACAAAAATAATTCAAGACAAGCAAAGAAATAGAACAAATGATATGTTTACGCAGTTCACCTAACAATGTGTTAGGCTACGTCTGTGGGCAGCCAAGCCAGGTATTTTCACTATGAAGATGAAGTTAAAAGGGTTCCTACTCAAACCCTTCCTCACAAGCACTTTTGTGTATCCCAAGCATTCAAGTGCTTTGTTTCTACCTCTCACACCAAATACTGCTAGTCCCTCCATATAAATAAATGGAGCTATATGAAAATTATCAATAATTACATAAATATTATGTAATAATCACACAATCATATCAACACAATTCCCCATTATTAAAAATGATATGAACTTAATCCCCATTATCTTGCAACATTAATCTGGCATGATCTTCATGATCTCCAATTTATTCCTGAAGATGCCTCATATCAACAATCTCCCACTTGAGGCATTCTCATCCAACTTTCTTTCATCTTCCATATACAACTCCCACTAGCTTGGCTATCTTCGGCCCTCGCTCCTAGTTCCTTAGGCCAATTGAAGCTATATATAGCTTCAAATTCTGTAAATTCACATTTTTTGTGAGTATGTCGGCGGGATTTTCTCCACCTTTTATTTTCTCCAATTTAATTGTACCTTTTTGAATATACCATTGGATAAAATGGTACTTCAATTCAACATGTTTTGTCCTTGAAACATTAAGCTGGCATGATCTTCACGATCCCCAATTTATACCTGAAGATGCCTCATATCAACACCATTACGCCCCACATACTAACCAACCCAAGCCCAACATGTAGGACATTTTTTTCCATCTCAAGTACATGCAATCTAAGCTCCCAAGAACTCCTAGAAACCCATGTTTTTTTGCCAACATAGAGTAACCTAGAAATATCAGCCGTCATTGGTGTTCACAAGTATTGCTCCATAAAAATTTCTTTGATTGCTTTTTGTAAACCTTTTCATGGTTTCAATTATGATAGAAACACCTATTTTGGTATACTCATCTATGGAATTTGCCGGTGAACCAAATGCTAACATCCAAATCAGTGCTGTTATTTTCTGTAAAAGCGACAATCCAAGTCTTGCACTTCTATCCACTCGTTGTTGGAAGTAGTTATCACGATCTTTAACGACCGAGACATCGGTTATATTTTGCGAAACATAACATCATTGTACAATAAATTATTTGAAAAGTAATAATTGTACAACCTATGATGGGCAGTCTTACGATCTATGAAAATGTTGTTTGGAACTGAACCCCCATGTGTTGGTTCATGATGATATTGAACCGATTCAAGGAACATATTTTTATTGGAGATAGCATGGCATATCATGACATGTATCTCTCAGATACATTATTATTTGCATGTTTTCATCATCTTAAAAAGGAGAGGAAGATGATGAACAACCAAAGAAAAAATTTCATATTTTGGAAGAATGAATAAAAATGTAGAGATATTGTATTGTTGTAAGTAATGGTTTTGCAATATTGTAAAATGTAGAATAAATAAAGGTTTGTGAAGAGAATAATGTGGTCCGATTCGTCTTGTAGTTTCCCTCCTTTGTGCAATGTAGTGTCACATCAGTGGTTTTTTTCAGTGTAGTGTCACTATCTGGAATAAGTGAAGTTGAAAAACATGTTTGGATTGTAGTGTATAACGTGGTCCAATCATTCGTTCTTTTGTACAGTGTAGTTCACGTCGGTGCTTAATAATTGGATTTGAAAAACGTGTGGATTGTAGCAATAATATGGTCCAGTGTCTTGTAGTGTCCGTCATTGTGTGTAGTCTAGTGTCACACTGCGCTTTTGCAGTGTAGTATCACCCTCCGGAATAAGTGGAGTTGAAAAACGTGTTTACATTTTAGTAATAATGTGGTTCAATTCGTCTTGCAATAACCGTCCTTGTGTGCAATTTAGTATGACGTTGGTGCTTTGGCAGTGTAGTGTCACATCTAGAATAAACAGAGTTGAAAAACATATTTGAATTGTAGTAATGATGTGGTCCAATTCATCTTCTAGTGTCCGCCCTCGTGTGCAGGATAGTGTCATGTCAATGCTTTTGCAGTGTAGTGTCACATCCGGAATAAATGGAGTTGAAAAATGTGTGTGGATTGTAGTAATAACGTGGTCCAATTCATCTTGTAGTGTCCGCCTTTGTGTGCAGTGTAGTGCCTTATCGGTGCTTTTGCAGTTTAGTGTCACATACGGAATAGTTGTAAAACGTGTATAGATTGTAGTGATAGTGTGGTGTATGAATTGTCTATAAATAGAGAAGTTATTGGGGACAAATAGAGAACACATGATATGTTTACGCAGTTCACATAACAATGTGTTAGACTACGTCTGTGGGCAGCCAGGTATTTTCACTATGAAGATGAAGAAGTTACAAGGGTTTCTACTCATACCCTTCATCACAAGCACTTTTGCGTATCCCAAGCATTCAAGTGTTTTGTTTCTACCTCTCACACCAAATGTTGCTAGTCCATCCATATAAATAAATGGAGCTATATGAAAATCATCAATAATTACATAAAATATTATGTAATAATCACACAATCATATCAACACAATTCCCCATTATTAAAAATGTTATGAACTTAATCCCCATTATCTTGCAACATTAATCTGGCATGATCTTTACGATCTCCAATTTATTCCTGAAGATGCCTCATATCAACAATCTCCCATTTGAGGCATTCTCATCCAACTTTCTTTCATCTTCTATATACAACTCCCACTAGCTTGGCTATCTTCGGTCCTCGCTCTTAGTTCCTTAGGCCAATTGAAGCTATATATAGCTCTAAATTATGTAAATTCACATTTTTGTGAGTATGTTGGCGGAATTATTTATTTTATCCAATTGAATTTTACCTTTTTGAATATACCATTGGATGAAATGGTACTTCAATTCAACTTGTTTAGTCCTTGCAACATTAAGCCGGCATGATCTTCACGATCCCCAATTTATACTTGACGATGCCTCATATCAACATTACGCTCCACATACTAACCAACCCAAGCCCAACATGCAGGATTTTTTTTTTCTATCTCCAGTACATGCAATCTAAGCTCCCAAGAACTCCTAGAAACCCATGTTTTTTTGCCAACATAGAGTAACATAAAAATATCAGCCGTCATTGGTGCCCCCAAGTATTGCTACATAAGAATTTCTTTGATTGCTTTACAAAACCTTTTCATGGTTTCAATTATGATAGAAACACCTATTTTGGTATACTCATCTATGGAATTTGCTGGTGAACCAAATGCTAACATCCAAATCAGTGTTGTTATTTTCTGTAAAAGCGACAATCCAAGTCTTGCACTTCTATCCACTCGTTGTTTGAAGTAGTTATCACGATCTTTAGCGACCGAGACATCGGCTATCTTTTGCGAAACATAACATCATTGTACAATGGATTATTTGAAAAGTAATCATTGTACAACCTATGATGGACAGTCTTACGATTGATAAAATGTTGTTTGGAACTGAACCACCATGTGTTGGTTCATGATGATATTGAACCGCTTCAAGGAACATATTTTTATTGGAGATAGCATGGCATATCATAACATGTATCTCTCAGATACATTTTATTATTTGCATGTTTTCATCATCTTGTAAAGAAGAGGAATATGATGAACAACCAAAGAAAAAATTTCATATTTTGGAAGAATGAATAAAAATATAGAGAGATTGTATTTTTGTAAGTAATGGTTTTGCAATGTTGTAAAATTTAGAATAAATAAAGGTTTGTGAAGAGAATAATGTGGTCCGATTCGTCTTGTAGTTTCCCTCCTTTGTGCAATATAGTGTCACATCAGTGGTTTTTCAGTGTAGTGCCACTATCTGGAATAAGTGAAGTTGAAAAACATGTTAGGATTGTAGTGTATAATGTGGTCCAATCATTCGTTCTTTTGTGCAGTGTAGTGTCACGTCGGTGCTTAATAAATGGAGTTGAAAAACGTGTTTGGATTGTAGTAATAATGTGGTCAAGTGTCTTGTAGTGTCCGTCATTGTGTGTAGTCTAGTGTCACAGTGCACTTTTGCAGTGTAGTATCACCCTCCGGAATAAGTGGAGTTGAAAAACATGTTTACATTTTTGTAATAATGTGGTTCAATTTGTCTTGCAATATCCGTCCTTGTGTGCAATTTAGTATCACGTTGGTGCTTTGGCAGTGTAGTGTCACATCTAGAATAAGCAGAGTTGAAAAACGTATTTGAATTGTAGTAATGATGTGGTCCAATTCATCTTCTAGTGTCCGCCCTCGTGTGCAGGATAATGTCATGTCAATGCTTTTGCAATGTAGTGTCAAATCCGGAATAAATGGAGTTGAAAAATGTGTGTGGATTGTAGTAATAACGTGGTCCAATTCATCTTGTAGCGTCCGCCTTTGTGTGCAGTGTAGTGCCTTATCGGTGCTTTTGCAGTTTAGTGTCACAGACGAAATAGTTGTAAAACGTGTGTAGATTGTAGTCATAGTGTGGTGTATGAATGTCTATAAATAGAGAAGTTATTGGGGACAAATAATTTATAATCCTACAACATTTATTTTCCATATAACTACTACACCATCCTACTAATCAAAATGTCGAGTTGATCACCGTCTTACAATTATAATGAATATATTCTCCTATGTCAAGTTTACATGGAAGTGTCTTAAGATCCATGTATTGGTGTGTACCAAACATCTAATAGGTTTTGGAATCATGTTGAAACAAAGTTTCAACACCAAAAAATCCGAGCAGTGGGAAAATTGTTTACAAAGATCTCTAAAATCTCGAATTCAAGCTATTGAAAATGCTGTAAAGAAATTTTATGCTTGCATCTGGGCAATCGGAAGCATGCATCAAAGTGGTAAATGAAGATATCGTGAGTATTAAATTTCTTTATTAGTCTCATTTTATTCTTTCCATTTTTATTTTTATTTATTTTAGTTTATTTATTTATTTGTTTTTTTTGTATGTAGATGGTGCAAGCTGAAATGGAAAAAAGGTTAAATATGTCCGGTTTTTTCGAAAATCCAAATCAATCTTTTTGTAAAAAAATTTTATTAGCAAAACAGTCCGCTACAAATGCTAATTATGTATAAATCAATCCATTGTTCACTAATTATGCCCTAATTGCTGACGTGACAAGTGTCTAAACTTAGACCTGACAAGTGGGCATAATATTAGTCATTTTTCTTTTATCTTTTGCCAATTCAGTCCTAAACTTTTGTTTTGCTCCATTTAGTCATCTACCCAAATCAGTCATTTTTATATTAATTGGCCTCCAACCTTTCAAATTATTTCATTTTAGGCCCAGAACCTTAAAATTTTATTATCATTATTCCATTTAATTTTATTTGATAAATGGTCTAATAATAATAATAAAAATTTAAGGTTCTGGGCCTGAAATGAAATAATTTGAAAGGTTGGAGGCCAATTAATATAAAAATGACTGATTTGGGTAGATGACTAAATGGAACAAATAAAAGTTTAGGACTGAATTGACAAAAGATAAAAGAAAAATGAGTAATATTATGCCCACGTGTCAGGTTTAAATTTAAACCCTTGTCACGTCAGCAATTAGGGCATAATTAGTGAACAATGGTCTGATTTGGAATAATTAGCAGTTGTAGCGGACTATTTTGGTAATAAAATAAAAAAGAATTGATTTGAATTTTTGGAAATGAAAACAGACGTATTTAACTTTTTTTCCAAGCTAAAATGTTACTGATGGAGGATACAAAATACAAATTTGAATGGAAGTTTGATTATGATTGGCTATTATTAAGGATTTTCCAAATTTCCAAAATTGCTAAAAACACCAAGAAGACGTGTTCTCCTTTTGTAATACCCGAGAATTTTGCAACATAAAATAAATAAATAAATAAATAAATAAATATAATAAACATGATAAATGGATAAAGAATCATAGAAGATGAGAAATGAAATTTAAATTAAAAACGAAACAAAATTCCGAGAAACCGGGAAGCCGAAGACAATTTAATCGAATAAATGGTTACACGGGGACCCGACACCCATGGACTCAATAACTTGAGTCCAAATATAAATTTAGGTCCGAATAAAATTAAGATAGGAAATCGGAGCCCGAAGATACCCCGGAAATCCGAATCCGGGAACATAGAGGGATAGAAGTCCGAAAGAGAGGAGGAAACGCCCGACGGATCGCACGACCCGGCCCAGAACGAAGTCCAGGCCAGGATGGCGCGGTCGCCGCGCGCTCCAAAGGAGAAGACCGCGCCAAGGGCGCGCCGGCAGGGCAGTTGCGGCCGTTCCGCGATTTTCTCGCCCGAACGCGGATTTTTCGACTTTCGGTTGAACATCTTCGACTCTAGACTCTTAGGGTCAGATCTTGGACGCCCTAGGTCTTAGTTGTCTATAAATAAACCCCCTTGGGAGCCCCGAACATCTTTACAAAACCCTACGAAATCTCTCTACACACAAAACCCTAATTCCGGAGTCGTCGGAGGCACAAAACCGAATCAAGGGACTGACTTGGACGAAAATTAGGAGTCTTCGATCATCAGGGTAAGATTCGAACCATTCTTGTCCATTCTTTTCCATTCAAGATTCGAAAACGAATCCTAATTCAACCTCTTTCCTATTCTAAACCCCGATCCGGACGTGTTGAGGAAAAACGAAGGATCTCGGAGGGAGAACGAAGAACGTGGAAGCCACGCCTCCGAATCATCGAGCCGAGACATCCGTAAATCTGTAAGTTAACGCTTACTTTGGTTTTGGGTTGTTAAAAGATTCGAACGTATAGATGTAATGGAACCCTATCTAAAATCTGTCTACACCGGCGCAGCGTTTTTGTTGAATTTATTCGACCCCCTTAAAGCGTTCAAACGAGAAAACTTAAAACACGAAAAACATTCCTAAGACACTGATCTAGCTCCTGTAAAAATGTCATAATTTTTCATCGTGTTTTGATATTCGAAACTGATCGTAGACGAGCCTGCTTTAGATTTAGATATTGAAACGATGATAGATTCTTTATTCGAACTTGTTGGTGATTTATACCTTAGATCTAGACCGATCTAGGCTTGGCAATGAACATAAGAGTTGTAGATCTATCCGTTATGAGTACCTCCGTAAAATTTCAGAAATTTTCGTGATGATTTGATATAAGAAATTCACCCCAAACCGAACTGCTGAAACTTAGATCTTGAAATTCTTGGCAGAACATAGATTCGAACTTGTTGACGTTTTTGACTATGGTTCTAGGCCGAATTAGATCTTTACCCGAACATAAAAGTTGTAGATAATTGTTTTAAGATGATCTCTGTAAAATTTCATTAAATTTGGAGTTGAATTGCTATGGTAGAATTCGAAATCTTTAAACTGAGTTATATGAAATTCGGACAGAACAGTACTTCTGTGAAAATTAGTGTTTTTGACCTATTTAGGTATCTCGGATTGAAAAAGTTAAAACACGAAAGTTGTAGATCTCGATGTTTTGGAGTCATTCGTGAAATTTCGGAATTTTTGGAATTAAATCTGATTTTAGACGAATTTTAGAGTAAACTGTGGTTGACCGAGTCAAAACTTGAAATCTTGTTGAAACGGTGAAATTAGCCTTTGAGGTTGAAACGGATAAGAAATTCTTTGAAATACGATACACGAAACGAGAAGATTAAAATATTGCGGGTTATGACTAAGCTAGATACTGTCAATGTTCTCTGCGGCTTGGGACATAAGAGCCCAAGTGTATGTCTAGGTTGACGTAAGAGCCCTAGCGAAACACTGATCGTATGGCTAGCGGACGGATTAACTCTAATTAAAAGATCGACCATGATACCTGTGGACATAAGAGCCCAGGCGTAATGCTGGCGGACATAAGAGCCCTAGCGGTGGTGATCTGTAAAAGATATGAAACAAGAAGTTTGCGAGAATTCCAAATTAAATCTGTATTAAATTGTGCGGTTAAATTTATGGCAACTTATTTAATTACGTTGCAAGCTATATGATGATCTTATGAATCCATATTTCTAAATTATGCGATTACATGAATTATTTAAATTATGCACATGTTTTCATTAAATTTAATTAAAGACTTTGAAACCTCATAATCTTGTACGTGTTAACTTACTCAGCACGTAGTGCTGACCAAAACCATATTTTCTTTTTCTTGTTCTACAGAGTGTGAAGAATATGCATCCTCATATGCATGCGTGGGAATTTTGGGGAAATACATTATATTTTAAATTTAGCTTTAGACTAGAATTTGCACGAACGGGCCTGTTTAACCCGTGATTAGGCCATGTTGGCCGTATTGTTAAATTCCGCTGCATTATATATGTAAATACTATTTTCCGCTGCAACTTTGATGTATTATTTCTAAATTATATATGAATGGGCTGTTTGAATGTTTTAAATTCTGAAAAACCATAGCCTTGCATCTCTTTAGCGAGCTCGGAGAAACCGTGTCTTGCTAGGGAGGTGTGGCGGTGACAACCCAACCTGGGTGACCAAAAACCGGGGTGTTACACCTTTAAACTTAGATGATAATTGTAGCTCTCAATTTAAAAGAAAAAAAAGATGAATACACTTCATCGGTCATTAATATAGTCGAAGATGTAAACACACAAGTGATTGCTGGGAATGTGAGATTGCTGGGAATCTTATTTTTTGGTATTTTAAGATTACTCGTTTGGTTGGATTGAGAATATCAGATTCCTACATAACATGAATAGACTATAATGCCCTTAATTCAAAAAGTATTTAATAGTTCTCATGAAGCTTATTTCTCATTAATTCGATGTTTCGTCATTTATAATAAAATTCCTTTGCATTCTTTGTAAATTTTCATTTCATAAATTATCATATATTGCAATAATTACGTTTGAAATATAATTGTATCTTGGAATGAGTTAAATCTACTTGTTTGTTGCAATTTTATAGAATGTGCAAACCGTATACAGTGAAATTCATCGAAAATGTTCAAAAACTCTATGACCACAAAAAAGAATAAAAATAAATTAAACCATCAATGAATTTTTATTATACCAAATTAAAATTCAAACAAAAAAGCCCATGCCAAACGAATTCCGAGCAGATACTTTCATAGAAGGATGCGAGTGTAAGGTTTCCTGCATTTGCTCAAAAGTTGAGATATGCCGTGGAACAAAATCATTGTATGTGTTGATGTATGGTTTTAAAATTTAAAAGAGTATAATAGATACTTGGTAATCTAAAATTACATGGCTTATAGAAGGGAATCACATTCCATTAATCTTAGCCAACATTCCCACTTGGTTGGTTATCTAACATTCCTTCCTAAAAGATTACCCCAACCAAATGTGAGAATGTATCATTCCCTGCAGAAGGGCATCCAAGATACCCTAACCAAACCTCCTTGTAGGTTGCGAAATAGGTCTAATAACTTACCAATCGTGTCTAACGGTGCTTTTCACTATTTATGTATGAACGTCTTATGATTTAGAGGACTAGGTGATTCAGTTGACTGGAACTATTTTATCCAACAACGTACTGATATTTTAATTGAATTGAATCCACAAACCCTTTTTCTAAACAAATCCATCTAGTCGTTTCACTTTCAATTTATGAAGGCTTCTTCAGGCTCGTATAGTTCAAAAAGTATTTTATAGAATTGCAAAATAGTTGCGGCTGAAAACACGTTAATGAAGTAAGTGGGTGTTTGGATAAACAATGTATGAAATATATTATTTGATTATTATGTTTTTAAAATATAAATAATTAAGTTTGCAGCATAATTTTTGAGCAGTCAAACTAATTATTTGCATATTGAAATGCAATAATCAGATAATCCATTTTCTTACACTTATCCGAACACCCTCTAAATGTTACTACTTTCTTAATTGATTTCAAAATAATTATCATGAAAAGATTTTTTTATGTTAATGAATGCATTACATCAACATAATTATCTTAGGGCTTTTCAACTCCACTGTAATGCCATCAAATAGTAGCAAGAAAACCTAGGTTTTTAAGTGAAATCAAGAATTTCAAATACCAAGGATTTGGAAGTCAAAACGAATTAATAAAACCGAGAAATCAAACTACACTCGCTTAATAAATATTTTTGGTTCATAGGCTCAATAAATTACAAAATTGGAAAATAATGTGTATTATATGTTGAGGATGTTAATTAGGAGATAACAAATTGAGGATCGGACAGCATTGATAATAATACTTACTATATTTGACGTTCAATATGTTTTTGTTGGTAGCATATTTATGAGCATTTTCAGCTCAATATGCTTAAAGCCAATATTTCATGAGCATATTGGGTAATTTTATCATATTGTTCATTATGTTGATAATTTTATTTCATCTTCTAATTGTTGCAAGCTAATCTATCAAACATTTTAAATCAAATTTGCTATTACGATTTGTTTGTCAAATCTATTACTACCAATATTTGCTAATCAGTATTTATTTTGCTAGTGAAAGTATTACTATGCTATATAATGCTATATGCTGAATCACAAACTAGGTCATTGGCCCATTGTATCTAACGATGAGTCTTCATGAGGATTTCTATCCTTATTTACTTCATTATATTTTCCAGCCACTGCACGACATGATTAAATTTATTCATGTACTACTATTAAGCACACATCCCATACGACTACTCCCTTCATTTCAGAAGTATAGGCTACATTTATTTTTAGCATTGTTCATTTTTTAATTTTGATTCAATTTTATTACAAAAATATAATAAAACTATTACAATCAAGTTTAATTTTTTTTGGATTCGCATAATTTGAGAATATATATTTTATAGTATAATTTTTAGTTATACATATTTTGAGATATTAACCATTAAATAAGTGCATTGGATAATATGTAAAAATAACTGATCTATATTTATGCAGCAGAGAGGGTAACAATAATTTTAACCTCCAATTTTCACAATACATGTGTGTGTGTAGAATAAAAAGCAAAACTAAAACAAAAAGGAAAAAAAATTGTAAAACAAAAAACAGCCAAAATCACGAGCTCATTTGCATTAAACGAATAAAAGAAAGAACAATAATGAAGCCTTTATTATTAATAATGACAAAGTCCTCTGTATACCAAAAATTGGATTAAACTTGCAGAGCCAAAAAATACAACAAAAAAACAAGTGTTTAATTACAAATATCTCCATACTCAAAAAGCAAATAAGTCCCAGAAATTGTTCAGAATGTCAGATCTGCAAATATTAAAAACCAATAGTATGAAGAATAAATAGTTCAGAGAGAATGAAAATGGAGCACAAACTTTCAGACAGACATACACCTGAAAAACCCTCATGTACAAAAGCAGTCTTGTCCGTACACTGGGTTCATATATAAATTACAGGCAAACGCCAGACATCCCACGAGCTTTACAGTTATACAGTGGTAAATCCAGCCGAATCTAAGGAAGTAACCGTGTTTCTTAAAAACACATCCATTCACTAGGTGGTGGGGGTGGGGGGGGGGGTGGTGGTGTTGTTCTTCTCGTTGCAGCCTGCAGAATTTGTGCAGAATACTGGAAAGAAAAACGAAAGGACATAAAACAAAGAATAGATGCAACCTCAATCTCCTCAAAAAGGGGAATAATCTCACGTTATATCAACAAAATAGTCAGGTAATGGATTAAAAGTTGTATATAATGAACAATAAAAAGAATACTGTAAAACCCTAGCAAATGAATTGATGTCGAGTGATTTTTTAATTTTAGTTTGACATACCAAGCTATGGATTTTAACATTTTACCTTGAAGGAAAAATAAAAATAAGAGAGCCAATCTTTGCTGCTGCAGCATCATCAAGATTCTCATGTCAAGATTTTATAGATTCAAAAAAAGAAAATCTCAACTTGTTCAGATCCAGGGTTTTCCATGCCCTAGAAAAGATATGTGAATCTTGATGATGCTCCATCTGCAAAAAATGACTGAAGGTCTTCAGATCTCCATCTTATCAGTGTTCCATCCATATTCAGGAAGAAGGAAAAAAGAACAAACGGATGAAAGAGCACAAAGGGTATGTAATGGTGAAGAAAACCCTAGTTTGAATCAGCACAACTTGGGAAGAAAATAAAGTGGATATTAATAAAGAGGAAAAGACAACAGAAGTTGGATAGATAGATCGGCTGAGATCTAGATGGATTTCATGATAATATTAAATTAAATAAAACTGTGGGACAAATTACAACAGATGAAAGCAGGAAAGCAAAAGCAAATTAAACCACCCTAAAGCAGAGATTGATAGCATAGTTTGGAGAAGAAAGAAGGGTTAGAGTTGGGAGTTGGGAGGTGATGACCAAAAGGGTTGCCGAAGGGGTTATATATATAGAGGTGGTGAAGGGAATTAATTAGGGTTCATCAATGGACGCGAGATTTCAGGGCAAAAGATATATCTGCACTGCACTGCACTCAGACTCTGGGCTTAGGTTTGGGGGAGAGAATTATTAGTGAGTGGGAAAAAAACAAGACAGATGAGAATCTCATTCCAAGTTTCAAAAGTCTCCATACAAAAATTAAAATAGTGAGGGCTGAGGAAAGGCAGGGCTTTGGCTGTACAGTAGCACAGAAGTAGAGATATATTTGATGGCTGAAAAATGGAAAATTAAGAAGAAATGAAAATATAGTGTGAGGGGGTGAGTGATGGGTTGAATTGAGTTGACGTTTGAGAGACAGGAGGTTAGGGCTAAGGGGGGGGAGGGGGTGTTTAGGGTTTCATTTTTATTGCTTGCTCTAGGCTATGGGTTTTCTGTTTTTGGAACCCTTGTAGCATTGCCTTTCTGGTGCAACATTATGTCTCTTGATTGTTGATGTTTTTTCATGTTACTTTTTACATTTTATTTTTATTTTCCCTTTTTTTTAATACTCCGTATATATGTATATTTTTGAAAATCTGCAGGTGGATGGCATAGTAATTGTTGTTGTTCTCCCCAATATATAGAGGTCATTATTTATATATAGAGTTTTATTTTTTTTATTGAGATCCTATATCCAGAGAAATGGATGGTGGGAGCCCATTACATACAAACTATAAAAAAGGGGACAAAAGGGAGGAATAGGGGGTCTGGTGGGAAATCGAATCCGAACCAGACAAGGACTTGACTACTTGAACAAATCCTCATCCCCTTATATATAGAGGTTTTATAGTTAAGATTATTTGTGAAAATGGATGAAAATAAAGAAGCTATATCCATTTTTTGGCGTATATCGGGTATTTACAGACCATATTGAGCCTAAAATAATCCCTAGAGGACCTGGTGGACATTAAAAGGTTGCCTCTCCCATTGCAGAATTCTGCATAAACACAGGCTCGAACCCGACAACTTTGCTTAAGCTGCCAGAGCCCCATACCACTTAGGCCAACCGCGTTTGGTAGAAGTTATATGTATTTTAGTAGTGGATGTAAAAAATTATTTTATTTAGTAAAGATAATTATCAAAAAAAATTATAGATAAAGTATATCTTTCAAAAAATTCAGTAGTATAGGTTTTAATAACTCATAACTCTGGGCTATCAATTCCTCTCTGATGCCATAAAATAGCAAGAAAAACTATGTTTACAAAAAGTGAAAATCAAGAATTTCAAATTCGAATATTTGACAGTCATGATGAATTAATAAAAAATACTAACATATTTTTATCCTTTATTATTTCATTTTCCAGCCACACGAAAGTTGAAGTTATTCATATATTAAAGGCACATCTCAAACATATATAGATTAAATTTAACGAATCCCCAATTTTCAAAAAATGCATGTGTACATGTATAATACTCCCCGTCCCATTTTCTATTTTGGTTCGTCGCACTTCAATTGTCACATTTTCTTATTTAGAAAATTTTTTACTCTTTCAAACAAACATCACATCAACTATTTACTCTATTTTAACACAATAACTCATTCTACTTAAAATACCGTGTCCAAAAGAAATGAGACAATACAATTGGGAAGGAGGGAGTAATGGTGTTATGAATGAAAAGTCCAAAAAAAAAAAAGCACTGAAAAACTGCCAAAATCACCAGCTCATTTACACAAAAACAGAACAATATTGAAGCCTTTATTAATAATGACAAAGTTCTCTATGTACCCAAAATTCCATTAAACTTGCAGGCCGGCAAATAAAACAAAAAAAGAAAAGTGTATTAATTACCATCATCTCCACACTCAAAGCAAATAAGCCCAAGAAAATGTTCAGAATGTCAGATCGGAAAATATTAAAAACTTTAATGAAGAATAATAGTAGCGGTAATTGGGAGAGAATGAAATGAAGAAAATGTAGTAGTAGTACAAACTTTCAGACAAACATACACCTGAAAGACCATCATGTACAAAAGCATTTGTCCGGACGCTGGGTTCATAAAAAGTACACAGCTCAAAGGAAGACATGCCCACGAGCTTTGCAGTGTTAACCTCAGCGGAATTTAAGGAAGTAACTGTGTTTCTCAGAAACATATCCATTCTGAACATCACAGACCAGGAGGTCTTTTGGGGGTGGGGTGGGGGGGTTCATTGGTCATTGCAAGATTGTACAGGACACATAAAGAAAAACTAAATACTAAAAAGGACATAAAAAGCATTTGTGCAACCTTAATATCCTCAAAAAGGGGAATAATCGCACGTTATATCAAAAACATGGTCCATAGACAATTAAAAGGTGTAAATAATGAAGGATACAAAAAAAAACTAAAAAAGTTGGTGTTAACATCAAAGGCTTATATATTATAGAAAACCCTAAGAAATGAATTGCTAATTTAATGGGGTATTGAGTTATTTTTAGATTTATTTAGTTTGGCATATATACTAGCATCGTATTTGAACATTTACTCTTGGTTGGAGGAAAAAAAAATGCCAATCATTATTCATTACCGCTGCAATTTTATAGATTTCTCATGTCAAGCTAGATTTAAAAAACTCGAGATTAGACTTTGAGATTTTTTTTTTTGTGTTTTCCTCTCAAAATAATTTCCCAATATTGATATTAGAGCTTAATATAAAATTTCTCAACAATGTATTAGAGCTAGGTTAGTTAAGCCTAACTCATAAGTTGAGCCAAAGCTAGAGCTATAGGTTGAGCCAGAGCCAGAGCCTTCAGACATCGTCTTAGGATTGTTTCAAAAGTTAGTAAAAAAAAGAAATGTATTTAAATTTATTGTTCGAATTTGATATAATTTGTTAATATTTATGGTATCCTTTGCATATAAATAAAAATGTCACATTTTGATTAATTCCATAATTAATATAATTAATTGTGATTAATTAGTCTATTGGGCTCTATTGGATTAATGTTGGTGGTGTGTTGAATTACCTATTGGAAGCCCAACAAACAAATGTAAGAAAAGGAATGAAGCCCAAAAAGTAATAAAAGACTAAAGATTCCAAACACAAATAACCCAACAGCCCAAGGCAAGGATCCGACCGGTGACCCTACCTACTCACGTTTACAAAATCAAATTTTGGGAGATACACAAGTCATTTCACTCCAAAAAGCGCTAATTTCGTTTTTATGGAGGAAAGAAGAACTTAGAGCAATTTTTGGAGCAAATCACTGGGGGAAGCTCGCAAACTGCAAGGGGATTGCTAAAGGAAGTTTAGATAAGCATTTCTGATATTCACTTTAGATGATTTTTATGCTTTGGAAGTTTTTTTTTTTTTTTTTTTTTATGGTAAACAGTGACACTCATGTATCGGCAAAAGTGTGTGGGGCCAAAACCATACAAATTACAAAGGGGATAAGGGGAGGGATAGGGGGCGGGGTGGGGATCGAACTCTCAACCTATGGTTGGGAAAATGGGGACTTGACCACTAGGGTAAGTCCCCAACCCTTTGAAAGTTGATTTTTGGATAGTTTTGAAGAAATCTGAAAATGGTCGGAAATTTGGTATTGACTGTAGAATCGAGCATGGAGATTGGAATTGGAGACTGGGGAGCTGTAGGTATTGGAGATTAGAGTGTTGGGGATATATCCTTCAAAACATCAGGTAAGGTTTAGATTTAGCAATTAGGAGAGGAAAGGCATGGCCGGAAATCACCATTTTCGTGTTTACCTGTAAAGTGGTCCACCCAAATTTATTAATGGTAGGTATGGTTGGTGAGATGATGGCTGAGTTTTATTGACAAAATTGGCTAAACGTGTTTGTACTGTGCAAATACCGTCTCATTCTGTTCATTTCTCCGCTGACATTGGGGCTATCCTCTGGCTATAAATACAGGGCCTTCTCATTTGCAATAAGTACATCCCAGCAGAGAGAGCAAAACCAGTGCTTGTGTGAGAGAGAGCCTGATTTCAAGGCATTAATTGCCTTGTGTGCTAGTGTATTTTTTTTAGGCTTTTGTTAGTCTCCCCTTGTCGAGTGAGTTTTGTCTGTCAGGAAATTATTTCCAAAATCCTTTTGTAATATTTCTCCCTCATAATGAAATAATAATTCGGTGGGGCCCGGAGGACGTAGGCAAATTTTTGCCGAACCTCGTTAAGGCCTTGTGTTCTCTTTATTGTTTAATTAATAGCTCTATTATTCGGGTATAATTTTGGTGGAAACTAACCCGATTTCCACAACAATTGGTATCAGAGCCTTGGTTGCATAGTATGCTCTGTGGTCGCAGCTAAGCTGATCTTCCACATCAGAAATGCATCTCGGTTGAGCTACCTTTGTGAGCTATTAATTAAACTTTGAAGCAAAAATGGCGGATAGGTCCAGTGAAACGTCAACTTCAGATTCGAAGCCGTTGGTGACATCGTCATCACGGACGACGGTTTCAAATGCCAAATTTGACGTCGAAAAATTCGACGGTACCAATAATTTTGGCATGTGGCAGTGCGAGGTGTTGGACATCTTGTACCAGCAGGAGCTGGATGGGGCACTTGAAGAAACCAAACCAGATGGTGTTGATGATAAAGACTGGACGAGGATCAACCGTCTTGCGTGTGGTACAATTCGGCTATGTCTCTCAAAGGAGCAGAAGTATCCTTTTATGAGAGAGACGATGGCGCACAGACTGTGGAAAGAACTGGAGGATAAATTCATGAAAAAGAGCACGGAGAACAAGCTCTACATGAAGACGAAGCTGTATCGATTCCAGTATTTGCCCGGTACCACGATGAATGAACACATAACAAGATTCGATTCTTTGGTCACCGATTTATTGAATCTCGACGAGAAGATAGATGACGCTGACAAGGCGCTGATACTGTTAGCTTCACTCCCCGATGAATACGAGCATATAATTGTTAGTATGCTGACTGGAAAGGAAACAATTTCCTTTAAAGAAGTTACCACTGCCTTATATTCTAACGAGATCAGAAAAAAGGATAAGTTAGAACACATGAGTTCGACTGGTGAAGCCCATACCGTTCGGGGTCGTAGCCACAAGTACAAGCCGGACAGAAGAGGCAGATCCCAGTCAAGAGGCAGAGTGTCAAAAGACGAATGTATCTTTTGTCACGAGAAAGGACATTGGAAGAGACATTGTCCGAAGCTGCAAAAGAAAAAGGGGAAAGCGGTAGCAGAGGCTTGTGTTGCTGATAGTGATGAGACAGAGTATTCTTTAGCTTGTGTCTCATCGGTGACGTGCACTGACGACTGGTTGCTAGACTCAGGATGCTCATTTCACATGTGTTCAAGGAAGGAGTGGTTTGTCAACTTTGAAAGTGTTGACGGTGGAGTTGTCTACCTAGCCAACAACGGATATTGCCAGATAGCTGGAGTTGGCTCAGTATATCTGAAGAACCACGATGGAACAACCAAGGTGCTGACGAAAGTTCGATACATACCGAAATTTGCTAAGAATCTCATATCTGTGGGACTCTTGGAAGCTAAAGGCCACTCCATCAACATTCAGAATGAGATTATGAAAGTGATCTCGGGAGCACTTGTCGTCATGAAAGGTATAAGGAAAAATAACTTATACCACTTTCAGGGCAATACAGTGGTTGGCATTGCCGCAGCAGTATCAGAAGCAGACAAGGAAGAGAAGATGACCAAGCTATGGCATATGAGGCTTGGGCATGCTGGGGAAAAATCCTTGCAGACTCTGGCAAAGCAAGGATTATTAAAGGGTGCAAAGACTTACAAACTTGAATTTTGCGAGCAGTGTGTTCTGGGAAAGCAAACGCGGGTGAAGTTTGGAACATCAATCCATAACACTAAAGGCATTATGGATTACATTCACTCAGATGTGTGGGGACCTACCAAGACGGCTTCTCTGGGAGGAAACCACTATTTTGTAACGTTTGTTGATGACTTTTCCCGGAGAGTATGGGTGTATCCCATGTGAACAAAAAATGAAGCATTCGGAAAATTCCTCGCTTGGAGAAAATGATGGAGAACCAGACCGGGAGGAAGATTAAAGTGCTTCGATCTGATAATGGCACAGAATATCGAAATGACCCTTTTTTCGATTTGTGTAAAAAGGAAGGTATTTCCCGACATTTCACTGTGCGGGACACGCCACAACAGAATGGGGTGGCTGAACGGATGAATCGAACCTTGTTGGAGAAAGTTCGGTGTATGTTGTCCAATGCTAATTTGGGCAAGCAGTTCTGGGCTGAAGCGGTGACATATGCGAGCCATCTAATCAATCGACTACCATCAACTGCATTTAAAGGCAAGACACCTTTGGAGGCATGGTTTGGTAAACCTGCAAATGATTATGATTCTTTACGTGTGTTCGGTTCCGCTGCATATTATCACGTGAAAGAATCAAAGTTGGATCCGAGGGCGAGAAAAGCTGTTTTCGTAGGGATATCTTCTGGAGTGAAAGGATATCGCCTATGGTGCCCGGAGATGAAAAAGGTGATCTTTAGCAGAGATGTTACCTTCAACGAATCGATAATGTTGAAGCAGGTAACCAAGCAGCAGCCGGATAGTACTCCCCAGCAGGTGGAGCATTATCCTCAACAGGTGGAGTTTCAGACATCTACAACCAGAGAGGTAGATGGTCAACCAATAGAAGACGATGGTCCAAGTACCGAAGAAGAGCCCAGAGAAGGTGATGTTTTAACCCAAGAAGCTCAGGAGCAACAAGATTTACCAATTGCAATGAGGAGGCCAAGAAGAGAAACTCGGAGACCTGCTCGATTCGAAAACATGTTGGCCTATGCACTTCCTGTTATTGAAGAGGGTATACCACAAACTTTTCTTGATGCAAGAATTAGTCCGGAAAAAGAAAAGTGGAAGAAAGCCATGGACGAGGAAATGCATTCCCTTGAAGCAAATCACACGTGGAAGCTAGCTAAACTCTCAGAGGGAAAGAAGGCAATTGGTTGCAAGTGGGTCTATGCTCAGAAAGAGGTATTTCCAGAAAAGAATGACGTTCGCTACAAGGTAAGATTGGTAGCTAAAGGCTATGCTCAAAAGGAGGGAATTGATTACAATGAGGTATTTTCTCCTGTTGTAAAACATTCCTCTATTCGTATTTTGTTGGCCTTGGTAGCGCAGCTTGCTTTGGAACTAGTTCAAATGGATGTAAAGACGACATTCTTACATGGTGATTTGGAGGAGGAAATCTACATGACCCAACCAGAAGGATTTGAAGTTGCTGGAAAAGAAGATTGGGTTTGCAAGTTGAACAAATTGCTTTATGGATTGAAACAATCACCAAGGCAATGGTATAAACGATTTGATCAATTTATGATTGGCCAGAAGTACACCAGAAGCAGTTTTGATCATTGCGTATATTTCCGTAAGCTACATGATGGATCCTTCATTTTTCTTCTTCTATATGTAGATGACATGTTAATTGCTTCGAAACATAGAGAAGAGATAAACAGGTTGAAGTCCCAACTCAGTAAGGAGTTTGAAATGAAGGATCTTGGTGAATCAAAGAAAATTCTCGGTATGGAAATAACAAGAGACAGGAAGAGGGGCACTCTGAGTTTGACTCAGAAGCAATATCTGAAGAAAGTATTGCAACGGTTTGGCATGACGAACAAAACCAAACCTGTAAGTACACCGTTTGCTCCTCATTTCAAACTTAGTGCTTCACAATGCCCGAAGACGAAAGAGGAACGAGAATACATGTCAAAGGTTCCTTATTCAAATGCGGTGGGTAGCTTGATGTATGCAATAGTGTGTACAAGGCCTGACATTTCTCATGCAGTTGGAGTATTGAGCAGGTACATGCATGATCCTGGTAAAGATCATTGGCAAACTGTGAAATGGATTCTAAGGTATATCTTGAAAACCTTAGATATTGGATTGATATTTGAGAAGACTAATGTTACTGGTCAACATATAGTTGGGTACTGTGATTCAGATTATGCAGGAGATCTGGATAAACGTCGATCAACTACTGGATACGTATTTACTCTTGCAAACGCACCAGTTAGTTGGAAGTCTACCTTACAGTCAACCGTTGCTTTGTCAACAACGGAGGCAGAATACATGGCCATTACAGAAGCTGTTAAGGAAGCCATTTGGTTACAGGGATTGCTGGATGACTTAGGAGTTGGTCAGAAACATGTAACAATATTTTGTGACAGTCAAAGTGCCATTCATCTAGCAAAGAACCAGGTATATCATGCTAGAACCAAACATATCGACGTGCGATACCATTTTGTGCGGGAAATAATTGAAGAAGGTGGAGTCAAGGTACAAAAGATCAAGACACCGAGAATCCTGCAGACATGTTGACGAAGGCTGTAACAGGTATCAAGTTCGAACATTGTTTGAACTTGATAAATGTCTCAAGAGTTTGAAGTTGGCGCTGAAAAGCGCATTTGAAGGTCCTGCCGACATGACAAGAGAATATTGAAGGAGATACTGTGATTGGAATTTGGGACAGACCAAGGTGGAGATTTGTAAAGTGGTCCACCCAAATTTATTAATGGTAGGTATGGTTGGTGAGATGGTGGCTGAGTTTTATTGACAAAATTGGCTAAACGTGTTTGTACTGTGCAAATACCGTCTCATTCTGTTCATTTCTCCGCTGACATTGGGGCTATCCTCTGGCTATAAATACAGGGCCTTCTCATTTGCAATAAGTACATCCCAGCAGAGAGAGCAAAACCAGTGCTTGTGTGAGAGAGAGCCTGATTTCAAGGCATTAATTGCCTTGTGTGCTAGTGTATTTTTTTAGGCTTTTGTTAGTCTCCCCTTGTCGAGTGGGTTTTGTCTGTCAGGAAATTATTTTCAAAATTCTTTTGTAATATTTCTCCCTCATAATGAAATAATAATTCGGTGGGGCCCGGAGGACGTAGGCAATTTTTTGCCGAACCTCGTTAAATCCTTGTGTTCTCTTTATTGTTTAATTAATAGCTCTATTATTCGGGTATAATTTTGGTGGAAACTAACCCGATTTCCACAACATTTCCAAGAGTCTGAACGCGTACGAGCCACGTTCCTGGGCAGGAACGCACGCACAACACCCTCTTACACTATAGAGGGCTGTACTCAGGGGACAAACAAGTTCCCCGTCTCCTTCACAGCTTCAACAATGGTGAATTCAACTCCGGAATTGCTTCAAATTCTAAAGAGTTGCAGCTAGCTCAAGTATAGACACAGTTGGATTGAGTTTTCACTCGTTGAGGCTTTTCGGCTCCCACTACCTCCTCCCATTGATTTTTGAGAGAAAATTGAATGCTAATAGCAAAAAAAGATTTCATAATAATTCAAAGATGCTGACAATGGTGTCCGATAGCCCTTTTCATAGTGTCCATTTGATTACATTGATTTGTAGCTGAGTAAAACGACTTAAACAACTATCTAGTATCTTTAAACAAATGCCAGAGGAATTAAATAAACATCTAGCTAGGAGGGTTAAACAGGTCCGGGAACATCCGAAAGAGCTTGAGATAATAAGTGCTGCCATCAGGAAGACAAATGATTGCAGCGGTTTGCTTGTCATACTATCTGTAACGTACAAGTCATACCCACTTTTAGATATTGTCCACTTTGGGCCAATTGATAATGGAAAAACCTTTCATTCTTGGGACTTTTTAACTATTTTTTAAGCAACTAGAAACCCAATCTACTCAAGTCACATGTTGGGATTTTTTAACTATTTTTTGGGGCAGCGGGATTTTTTAACTATTGGTTTATATTCTTATTTTGTGAAGTACAATAGTTTTTGAACAATATTCTAATATAGTTTATTCTTAATTTTTGTGTTGATATTTCATGATAAATTTTTGAGTAGAAATCGGCCCCTCCTTAAAAGGAATCCTAGTTTCACCACTGGTTATAAGGATGTGGACACCTCCCATGTAGATGGCTTTTAAATCCGTGAGAGGGGTTGGCTCAAAGCATACGATATCTAAAGTGGGTATGACTGTGATGTTACATTATCCGATCGATATTTTGATGCCATATACCATTTAATAAAGGATTGCTTGCAGCTTGCCAATGGATAATGCCATGAATAATAACTTCTATCAGAAGAAGAGAAGAAGAAATTGGTTGAGGGACTTGGGTTACCCCTTGAGAAGATTGCCTTTTGCCAAAACAGTTGATAGTTATACATTGGTGAAGATTCTCTCTTGAAGTCTGTCGAAACTATCAGGACCCTCGGTACAAAACTTTGCGTCGGAAGAAGCATGCAATAAAAATACATGTTTTATTTCCTATTGAAAAACCGATTAAAGAAACTCTTCATGTGTGATACGATTGTATCTTTCATGACCCGGCACCGCGATCACCAACATGCTGAGGGTGCCAGTATCAGTATGTGCCATCAAAGTGATGACATGCATGGAAAATTTTCGTTCTCACCATTCGGCAACTCAACAACTTCATCTGAAACCTCATTGTCCACTTGGAAATCAGGACCTGCTCCGTCAAACACCATTTGGACATATGGATCACCCTCATTTGCAATCCCTGAACGAGGATTTAGTCTCCTTATTCTCCTGCCCGCTCTTAAGTCTGATGGGACGTTATTACAAATGAATGGGTACTCTTCCCCATGACGATACCGGGTTCTATAACCCGGAGTGAAGCCCTTCATGAGTAGGTGCATTCTCACTGTCTCAATAGGCTTGCGTGTCGTATACTTGCACTGTTTGTATGGACATCTAATTTTGTTATTTGAGCGGTTCAGCGTAAGATGCAACATAAAATGTTCTATGAATCCCTAAACACCTTTAATATATACTCTTCAGAAATATATCCACATTCATCATACTTTCAATACATCCATCCTCGTCCCAAATTTGACGACATATTACTATCCTATATAGGTGTACCTAATTTAGCGTTAACCAATTCACAAAATTGTCATATAATTCATCAGGCAATATAAGATATATATTTGTTATACTAATAGGATTATTATTTTTGCTTTTTTTTTTAGCATAAATACGCATCTTATGCAAACAGAAATGGAATGTGTAAACATTTGTGATGAGCCAATTGAATATTAGGAGTATATATATACTAATTTGATTTTGAAAGTTCGTGTTTACCAATTATATGAGTATGATGTATCATCACTTTTAAAGTATGTTTGGGAAATAATTAGAGTTTGGCGTCTGGAGTTTAGAGATTAGAGTCTGGAGTTTGAAATTAATGGTAATAAATAGTTTCAAATTTGAATAATGGTGTTTGGTAATGCAATTTTAAATTAGAGTTTAGAGTCTGGAGTTTGAAAAGTTAAAAGCTGGGGGAAAGGAGTGTTCTGAGTTTAGAGATTAGAGATTAAAATTTGGCGGTTACTGTAATTAGTGTTTACTATAAATAGGATTTTAGGCTATTTTTAGTACGTATGTATTTTAAAAGCTAAACGCTAATCCTTAGCGTCTTTTCCCAAACGCAGCCTTAATTCCTAATTAAAATTCATCATGAACCTGCTATTTTTTTTTTTATTTTTATTTTTTTGATGGGCTTATTACTACTCATAAACAAGTTGAATTTATGTATAGGGAGTATAATATATTTTTCATGCTTTTCTAATTAAATACAACTACAAAAGAACTACTGTTCATATAATATATACAGTAGATCATTTTAAGCATCATCTACCTATCGTCATATTCTTTCAAGTCATCTATAGTTCTTTTGGCTCAAACCAATAAAATAATATCAGTTCTTTTTTTTTTTTTTATTTATTTTTTATTTTTTAAATTTGGTGGTATCAGCATCATATTTCTTTTCATCCTATCCACAATACTGTGCAACTAAATCCATCTAGTTTGTAGCCAAAGAAAGAAAAAAATTAAATTAAATTCACCGTCTACTAGTTTAGCTGGATTTCAAATGGACGCCAGGATAAATTTCAAAAGCAAATGCATATGAATTTAAAATTATAGGGTTGATTTATTGTAAACAAAGGGAGCTCGAATTCAATGAAGTGAAGTAGAAACATGACCATACAATCTAAGAAATTATTGAATGAATAAATTGGGGTGAGTATTTTTTTTTAATATTTTGACTTTCCATTTTTTAGACTAAAGAATGTTTATTACTTATATAAGATAATACATGTAGTTGATAGTTGTGAGGGTTGATTCTTTTTTTTTCCCTTTACTATAAGGATATAATAGAATTTGGCAAGACAGTAATAATTTATCTGGAACATTATGTTCTGCCCTTCGTAGTAGATATGATATTGTGTTTCCTGTAGCATCAAGTGGAATAACATTCCTACTCCTTTCACGAGGTATGACTGTACATTCTAGATTTGATATTTTAATAGATTGTGATGAAAATTTACCTTCAAAAAATTACCCCAGAAAATAATTTTACCTCTCTTATCTTTAAAATAAAGCTTATTATTTGGAATGAAGCACCAATGACAAATAAATATTGTTTTGAAGCACTTGACAGAAGCCTTAGGGATGTTATGAAAGCATCATATCGAGATTGTTCACATAGACCTTTGGGTGGATTGGTTGTTGTGTTAGGAGGCAGACTTTAGACCGATATTACATATCATCCATCTATGAGAAGCCAACATGATATTGTATATGCATTTGTAAGTTTATACCGACTACTAAGTTCTTGTAAAGTTCTTTCACTAATCAATAATACGAGGTTACAGCTAGTAAAATACTATTATGCATAAATTTAGTTATATATTCACTTTCAAAAAAATTTATATTAATTTAATGTTAATGTTACAAAATTACTATGACAAAAAGACCATATATCATGGTTTAATACAGAGGAAACCAAAAAATTTGCAAAATAGATACTTGATGTAGGTAATAATAAAATTGGTATTGATCTTAGAGATGTATAATCAGTGACATTTATAGGCCATATTTTTATAAACTCTATGAGTGATTGTATAATGGCATTGTTGAGAGTACATATACAAATATAAACTATACCACTTCAAATCCAAATATTTTTAAAAATAGTACTATACTAGCCCTTACCAATGAGATTATTGATACAACAATTGTTGCTGCAAATGAAAATGTATATCTCAGTTCTGATAATATTTTTCAAGGATGAAAACATAGATAACGCCGATGGGATATTTTCACCTTGCTATCTAAACACAATCAAGTGTTCTGAATTATCGAATCATGAAGTAAAGTTGAACAAGGGTTGCATAGTCATACTTCTTAGGAATATAGATCCATCAAATGAATTATGCAAAGGAAATAGATTGATGATAACGAAGATGGAAATCATATATAATTCATAACTAAAATTCATCATAAACCTGCTATTATTATTATTATTTTTGATGGGCTTATTATTACTCATAAACAAGTTGAATTTATGTATACAGTATAATATATTTTTCATGCTTTTCTAATTAAATAAAATTACAAAAGAACTATTGTTCATATAATATATAGATCATTTTAAGCATCATCTACCCATTGTCATGATACATCTTTTAAGTAATCTATAGTTCTTTTGGCTCTAACCATTTTTTTTTAAAAAAAAATAAAATTGTATGAGCATCATATTTCATTTCATCCTACCCACAACACTATTTTCATTGTCCTCATTTCATAGCATTTATTCTTTGTGCAACTAAATCCATCTAGTTTGTACCCAAAGGAAAAAAAAACAAAAAACTAAATTCATCTAGTTTAGCTGGATTCAAGTGGAGGCCAGGACAATAAATTTCCAAAGGAAATGCCTACGAACTTAAAAGTAGGGTTGATTTATTGTAAACAAAGGGAGCTCGAATTCAATGAAGTGAAGTAGAAACATTATCATACAATCTAAGAAACTATTGAATGAATGAATTGGGGTGAGTATTTTTTAATATTTTGACTTTCCATTTTTTAGACTAAATAAATGAAGTCAGACAGAAACATTTGGAAGATGCTGGCATATAAAAACTGGAATTAATTAATGCACATTATAAATCTTCAGGTCTGAACAATGAAAGTCAAACCATTTTTTAATATTAATAAATCTATGAATAGAGTAACAAAGATTAAAAATAAGAAATTGGTATTTGACTTAATTATTTTAATTCAGTCACTGGTCAATATACATGAATAATACAAATATTTGTAAGAGAAAACAGTCTGTTCATTTTTGTTGTCCTCTTTATGTATAGTGTATGCGTCAATCTAATGGGGTTTATTTAGCTTCACCATCTACGGTCACGTGAGCTTTAATTGTCATTAGCGTATGTGGGATGGATTGAGCAAGATTGACATAGTTATCGAATGGATTGAGTTAATAGATTTTTTATGGGATTAACTGAAAAATTAAGTATAATTATGATCAGACTATTTAGGTTTTTTTTCCCAGATTTTTTGTGTATTTCTTTATGTATAGTGTGTGTGTGTATATTTACAGATACATAAAATTACAAAAAAACTATTGTTGTGAATCTATTTTCACTGCAGGCGACAACCATAGATTCAAGGCAATCAACAGGAAAATAAAATTGGCCAACACAATGCAATGATTTATTAGTAATGTTTTCTATCTAGAAAAATCTATTATCACTTATGTAATTTTATCAAGGACATTATATTCAAGCAAAACTCCAAATAAACCAACTTGCGGAAGCCGTCCAAGCACCAAAATTCCATGAAGAATCGATCATTGGAAATAAATTCGACAACCAAGCACAAACTTGCTACAAAAACCCAAAATAAAAATGCAACACGGATGGCGCAGATTCAGAAACTTACAACAAAAACACCACAAAAAAAAAAGAGAGAAAGAAAAGAAAAGAAAACGTTGGATTTTGCACATTCACAAACTATAAGAATTTTTTGTCCTATCGACCGAACATTTTTGGTAAAATTTGGTCACTAAAGATGTTAGTGACCGAAAATTGTTAGCTAGCACAGTTTTAATTGCCAAATCCGCAATTTTTCTAGTAGTGACAAACATGCTACAAAACACACCACCAAAACAAAACAGCAACACCATCTTCGCACACTCTAAGAAGATTCAAACTAAAATGGTGGAATACATTTCCTCTTCATCTCAAATCTCAAACAAAAAATACCCAACAAAATTATACTTATCCATTATTAATTTGACTAAGGAAAGTTAAAAAAATACTTCATGCTACAATATACTAAAGTATATATCAAGTAAGTAGGACTTAAATAAAGAGGAGGCGATGAACGAGTAACATGGTGGTACGCAGCAGGTGTCGCAGGATCAATGAATTTGACCCAAAATAGAAATAAAACAATAAAGTAATAGTAGCATCGTATCTAGGGTAGAATAAATTAATAAAATATACTAAAAAGACTATAAAGCGCCGGTAGACTGTTGGTCGGAATGACCGGAGACCAGACATCCTACTGGCCGCCGACCGACATGTATACGAGCAAAGCAGTAAAGGCTTTCTTTGAAATATTAGGGAAGAATGCTGAAATTAAATTAAATTAAATTAAACAACCGACAATGCATGAATCACAATTCAGTGATACAACATAGCACCGGATCACTCCTCCACTCCTTTCAATTCTTATATTTTATGAGAATAAAAGATTGGTTCTAGAATAAAAGTTACAGTAGTCTTTAGTAATTTTGATTTAACAATCATGCCGTTATTGAAAATTAAATAATTAGTTATATATATATATATATATATATATATTCAACCATTGAGGAGTTGTATCTATCAATCAATATTAATTGCAATGATAATATTACAATTTTGCTAATTTAATAACGTATTACCGACCGACATTTGGGTCGGTAAGTCAATAATGCGGATCGTATTGAGGCTTACCGGCCGCATTCCCGACCGAAATAGTCGGTCGGGAATCTCATGGTAGGGAATTTTTAACCGACCAAAGTTTCTGGGGTCGGGGAATTTGCCGATCACGGTGCCGACCGCATGTGAGCCAGCGATATTGCCGACCCCCATACCGACCATCGTTTTGGTCGGTACACAAGTCATGGGACCTTTTGGACTAGATAGTTACCGACCGCACATGCGGTCCGTAAATCGGCTGGCGAAGTGCCGACCAACAGCAGGTCGGCCGTGCGGTCGGTACCCAACTGTAGGCAGCACAAAAAATGGTTGTTTTCACAGCCACCCCTGCTGCACCAAATAAACAAAAATCACACCTCAAACAATACCATATCTTTCACAATCACAAGTACTACACCATTATCCATTTCTCATCCACCACATTGTATTAATAAGTTCAAGAAGTCCAAATCAACAAAAACAAGTCCATGTCTACAAGAGAGCTTCAACAACGATAAAAATAATCCAATCAAGTGTAAAGTCTTCTAAATTCTAAAGTAGAAAACAATCCCAACCTTAGGATATAAGTCACAAGTCTACAATAGATCCAAAAAAAAAAAAAAAAAGAAAAGTCTGATGATATTGACCCTAACAGAAATCATAGTCAATCAACGAACACCAACATCACCTCCACCCAATCCGTTTCCAACATCATCATCCCCGTCCCCGTGGCTTGGGGATCGAGGCCTCCGCACTCCCAGCAATCTCTCCATCTGCTTGGCCATGGTCATCTAAGTCTGTGACAGCCACTCAAGAGTCGCCGTGTATGCATCGAACTGCTCCTGTATCACAAAGCCTCATGTACATGGTGGAGAAGTGGAAGCAACATTGTCCGCGGGCCTAATCGCCTTAGCCATTGATCCTATGCCATATATGGCTCTAAGTCAGTCATGTCCACGAGTGACATTAAAGAAGACACGATCTGGATCGAAGTTAGGCCCGATCATGGGGTCCTGGCTCAACGAGTCGGCGACTGCATTGAACTCCTCCTGTATGTCAAGTGGAAATGATATGGGGACAATTTATAGTGAGCCAAATGAGGTAAGGCCAAATGTGTTAGTTGTACAATATGTACCTGCAGCTGCTGTTACCTAGGTGCTATCCAATTGTCATTTTCATGTCTTCTCGTATGAGTGTGCTCATAAAGCTCATGCAAGTGGACAATCCTATTATAATCAACCGACTGCAAAATTTCGAGGATTAAAAGTGATGACCATGTGTGAGTAAAAAACATTTGAATTAAAATAAATAAAACATGTAATTAATACCAATTTTTCTGTGGTGACTCGGTACATCTTTGATCCTGCTGTATGCGTGGGGAGGGCTGGTGCGTCCTCCTGTTCCCGGCGTCTGTTCAACTTGCCCCTTTTTGATTTGTCTTTAACATCCTTTAAATCCCACAGCCGCCTCCAGTTCTCAGCCACCAGCTCGTCCGATGCCATCGTTTTCTTCTTCTTCCGAATGTCATGCGTGTAATCCTTGTACCTGATATTTTCAAATGGTCTAATAAGAAATCATATAATGACATAAAACATTTTTAAAATACTTTATAACGTACCGTGTGATATTTTTCTTCTACCACTCATTTCTCACGGCTCCTGTATGCTCGGGTGCCCATCGAGCCACTTTCAGCAGGATAGGTTTGATCAGGATATGTACTAGTTAGAACAATACATATGAATCATAAAAGAATTGCTGAGTACATGAAACTCTCCCCAATAGAAGTCCTTGGTGTTTTGGGAAACTTTTCCCCAACTAATCCCATTCATATCCACACGCAATGGATATATTCCCCAACGCATGGGATATATTCACCAATTTGTATAGTTAATAAATGTTATAGATGCAAACATAATTTACTTACACCTCATCTTTGGGCGCAACGAGCTTCGTATCAAGACCTAACTGAACCACGGGAGGAGCCCCCTGCACCGACCCCACCGATCCTAACAACGAAAACAAAGTTAATGTAATAGAGGATCGAAACAAACAACACTTAATATAGATTGTACCTGGAGCGTGTGGCGGTGGTGTCTCTGGAACGGTAGTATAAGTATCCGGCGTCCTACCAGGTTGCTTCTCTGAGCTTGCTGTAGCAACTGGTGTTCAAGACATAAAAATTGGAAATACAATGTTAATATAAATTAATGGTGGTGCATTGTGTTTTTGTCGAAATACCTGCTATCTGACACCTATAAGCCTATCTGGCCTCCTAGATAGTAGCCGCGAGCTGAGCAGCTGTCATGGACTCTGTGTTTAGGACCCTTTCCCGTGTGGTGTGCCCGAAGACGAGCCACCCCCTCAGTTAGTCATCTGCAAAATTTAAATATAACTAGAATACACTAGAAACTTCCAAATAGAATGTATATGCTATAATTTAGACCATGGTTTATAAACAAGTTAATCATATTTCAAATTTGGAAATCATCGTCCGAAATCTCCTGTGAAGGATCATCCGGATCTGTCTCATTTGAAGTAGATTTAGTGTCTATCGATTATTCTGAATCAATATTCTCATCCTGCTGAAGATCAACATATTCGACCACGTCGTCTGTCAGTTGTTCCCACCTGGATATGATAGTTGTGGTTTCGATTCCAAGTTGTTCTGGTAAATCATCCTGGAACGCCTCAAATTCTTCACCGGGTCTCACGGTTATTACCCCTCTAGGTTTGACTTTACACACGGCCAACCACTCATTCCTACTCGAAATTGGTCTCATGTTCGGGAACGATACATAGTACACATGTTCGGCTTGATTAACAAAGATGAAAGGTTCATATATATTCAATGACTTTTAATGGTTAATTTCAACAAGATTGTAGTTCGCATGAGTACACGTCCCAATTCATTCAGGAGGGTCAAACCATCTATATTTGAAGAAGGCAGTTTTCTTAATAGGCAACGCAAGATACTCTATGACTATAATTTCTTTGATTATCCCATAGTAGTCTCCATACGAGGACGACGTGATGCAAACGCCACTTTTATAAGTCGATCTTCGCATACCGTGAGACTCTGTGTGAAATTTCATCCCATTTACGAAGTACATAGGATATGATGCAGCAACAAGAAGTGGGCCCTATGCTACGTGATGAATATAAGGATTTCAGGTGGATTTTCGTTCACGTATGCCTCAAACCATCTAGGAAAGTCCTCCGATTGCGCTGCCCAAATATCCGGGCCACTTATTCCACGGTGCTCATTGCGCAGATGTTGTGAGAATTTCCTATTATTAAGACGAGATCTTCGTTAACACCCAAACACTTAAAGAATTGAATACCAAATTGATTATACAAAAAACTTACTCGATATACAGTTCGATCTCTTTGCAATTTAAGATGAGGTAATTGTGTATGGCTTTTTCAGCTCTTCTTCGAATTTCCTTGGGCACGTCCCGCGTATTTGAATACACTAGGAAGGCATTTGTCGTAAGGAATTATGCCACCATCATCATTCTTTGGCACATTCCTCCCACGGGTTAAAACATGCCTCTCAGAGTAATTAGAGCATAAAATCGTGGCCTCACGGACTATATATGCATTGCAAATACTACCTTCAACATGTGCCTTATTGCAGACAGTTCTCTTCAATCGATTCAGATATCTGAAAGATATAATATAGTACAAATTTCTGTTTAAGGAATAGAAACAAATGTTTACCAAATTTAATGACATAACAATATTTAAATTTCACCTTTCATACGGGTACATCCATCTGAACTGGACGGGAAGATGTTCCATACAATCGAAGAAGGCAGGTGGAAAGATTATCTCCAGCTTACATAGAACAACAAGAATATCAACGGTCAATTTGTCTGCGTCCCCAACTTTAAGTGTTTTCGCAGTCAGGGCCCGGAAAACGTTGCTCAGTTTTGTTATTGGTTCCCACACACTCTTAGGAAGCAGATCTCGCCATCCAATCGGTAGGAGACGCTGTAAGAATATATGGCAGTTATGACTTTTCATGCCGAACATTTTATGTTTATTCATGTCCATGCATCTGCCTAAGTTGGATACACATCCATAAGGAAATTTTAACCCTGCAACCCATTTCAAAAATACATCCGGCCTTTCCTTGTCCATTGTATACACCGCTTTTGGAAATCTGCCCGTACGAGTATCCCTATGCAATTCAGACCTGTTACACAAGGTTAAAATTCCTCTTGTGCTTTCGCATTGTCCTTTGTTTTCCCCTGATCGTCCATGACAATGTTGAAAATATTTTCAAACACATTTTTCTCAATATGCATAACATCCAAATTGTGACGAACCAAATTCATTTTCCAATATGGCAGATCCCATAATATACTTTTATTTTTCCATCCACATGTCCTACTAATTATTTAATTCGCCTAATCTACTCCTAATTCAGTTACACGACATAGACCATGTATTTCTATACCTTCCAATACTTCTTCACCCCTCTTATACCTTGGCGGCACTTCGTGTTTCTCCCGATCCTTAGTGAATTTGGACTTATCAACTCTAAAAGGATGATCTCAAGGAAGGAACCTCATGTGTGCATCAAACCACGACTGTTTTCCACCCTCTTTTAGCCTTATAGATTTTGTTTCTTCCATACATTCTGGGCATGCAGTCTTCCCATACATGCTCCAACCAGACAACATTGCATATGCCGGGAAGTCTCCAATGGTCCACATCAAGGCCGCCTTCATCTGAAAGTTTTGTTTACCATGTATGTTGTATGTTGTGATCCCAACATCCCACATCTCCAATAGCTCGGCTATTAAGGGCTGTAAGTAAACATCAATCCCTTATTTTGGGCTTGAGTTCCCTGGAGTTATGCATGTAAGGAGAAAAATGTACTCATCTTTCATACACATATCGGGTGGCAGGTTATAAGGTGTTAAAATAACAGGCCAACATGAGTATTGAGAGCTTGAATGACCAAACGGTTGGAAACCATCCGTATATAATCCCAAACGGACATCCCGACCCTCAGCATCAAATTCTGAATGAATTGTGTCAATGTCCTTCCATGCCTTCGAGTCGCAAGGATGGCACATCTCTCCTGATGACATATGTTCATGTCCGACATGCCAAGTCATATGCGTCGCAGTCTTCTCCGATGCATACAACCATTTTAATATGTTTTTTAATGGAAAATAGAACATATATTTCTGTCCAATCCGTGAAGTAGAATTTGTTTCCCTATACCGAGGCTCGTCACAGAACTTATAGTTCTCTAATGTTGCATCTTCACCCCCAAAATAACCTATACCCCTTATCACAATAATCAATTTTCTGAACAGGTAGCCCCAATTCCTTGAGTAGTTTCTTCGCCTCATAAAAGTTCTTAACCACAGCGTTATCCTCAGGGAGTGTATCAAGGAATAGTTGGCACAAAGTATCGAAGCACCTCTCCGATAAGTTGTGTTAGGCTTTAATAGTTAACAACCTAGCAACAATTGATAGTAAGGTCATTTCTTGCACCCAGGCCATAAGTCTTTGTCTGCCGCCTCCAACATACGGTAGAACAATCTCTCTTCTGCATTGGGTTCCTCGGGTGGCCTCGGTTGACCACCTTCATCATGTGGCATTGTGTCGGGCATACCAATTCCCATTCCCTCACAAAACATTTGTATATAATCATCATCAGGTGCGGACACTGAAGAGGTGCCCGCATTGGTATCGTAGTAGCGACTAAATTGGTGTGGCTCTCCGTGAAATGTCCACCTTTTGTAGTTGGGTACAAATCCATCACGATATAAATGATATCTGATGTTATCATCCGGTAGATAGCATTTATTCCTACATCTAGCACACGGACACCCTAATTTTCCCTGGGCTCTGTCGACATTTGGGTTTTGATGAGACATACGTAAAAATAATTCATCTCCATTCTTAAATTCAGATGTGAGTTCTCTAATACTACGTCGGGAGCGGTACATCCAACTTCGGTCCATCACCTATAAATATGGCAATACGCCACTGAAGGAACACTCTTTTTCATCAATACTTTGCATTTGGTTTGTTAACTTATAGTCTGTTCAATTAATGTTCATGCTGAAGGAAATTAGATAGACGTATAAATTGGAGACTTATAGTTTGTTCGAATTTTGATAGGTAGTTGGTTACATTGCAAAAGTATTTTTAATATTTTCAATCGTAGACTATGAGATTTATTTTGAATACAACGTCCAACAAATTAGAGATCTATTTTTAAATCGTAGATCATGAGATCAATTTTGATTACAACGTCCATAAAAATTAATTCAACTCTAAGACTACATCCAAAAAAACACCCAAAAATAGTACATCTATTATTTCAACTCCATTATCAACATATAACGACAACATAAGAAAAACATATCCTAATTTCAACAAGAACAACACACACACTGCAAAAGGACATATCTTTATTATACGAAGTCCAAATTGAGCATATTATACATGAAAATTCATCTACTCAACGAGAGGATTCCAATTACGTAACCAAACAGTCAAGACACCAAATATTTACTCCGTAATTGACCAAAACAGATCATGACAGCTTCTTTTATGCTAAAATTATTTTGTTTTTGTAGAATTTTGATAAAGAATCCTATAGTTGGTTTTGAGAATACTAGTCCATCATTTTTAGGTATTTATATCAAAGGCATAACAATCATAGACCATACAATCTAAAACACTACCAAATTAAGCCAAAAAAAAAAAAACACAACAATCGAATGGAGTTTTTTGGATTTGCCAAGGAACACAAGAAACGAGTGGAATAGTAATCTTCAAACTTAGAATCGAATATGCAATTCTTGTACGAGCTAAACAATCGGAAACAAAATTACCTCACCTGAAATGGAGGGCTTCCACAATGTCACCGGCGGCTCGCAAGGGGGTGGCTCGACTGGATGCTGGAGGTGGTGGTGGCAGTGGCTGGCGATGGTGGCGGCAGGGCTGAAGCGGTGTCACAACAGTGGATGAAGGGGGCGGCAGCAGGGGCTCGAAAGGAGGCTTGAACAGAGGAGGGCAAGGCACGCGACGGCGGTGGCGGCAGAGGCTGCCGGGAATGGTTGCGGCAGGGCTCGGTGGAGGCTCGAATGTTGGCTCGACGGAGTGCGCCTGTCGTTCGAGGGAGATGGTGGTCGGGGGCAAGGAGTGGTCGGAGCCGGCGATGTCAGTGGTTGGGAAACAGTGGTCGGAATTGTGGGGTGTTTTTTTTTTGGGGAAAAAGGTGAAGAAAATGGGGAAGCTCGCGTTTGAAAGTGTTGTAACTTCGCTTTGGGGAAGAAATATACTGCCCTAGGTTACCGACCGTATATGGGGTTGGGGATGCGGTCAGTAATCACCGACCGAAAAGATGCGTTCGGCGCTCAATTCGTTTAAGAACCGGGGGCCCCATAACGGCCAAAAATCCATGACCACCAACTGGGGTCGGAAATGCGGTCTGTAAATCCGACCCGTGCTCCGTCGGTCGGTAATTGCGGTCTGTAAACATGAATTTTCTTATAGTGATATATCAACGACATAAGTGTATCATTTCTGTGGCACATATTTATATAATGAGAGAATAATTTTTTTAAGTCATCGGAAGGAACATTTTCATATTTTGGCTATTATTTTTACATTTAGAGTTTTGGATTACTTCAAGGATACTGGATCAAGAAAAATGGTCAATTGGGACTTCTGATCAATTGAGGTGATCGCTGACTGCGTATAATTGGAAAAGCACGGTGGTTGAACCTGGGTATAACAGGTTGTTGAAAAAACTTTTTTTTTTTTGTTGAATAACTTATACAGGTTAGGAAAGAGTTGTGGGCCCATGCCGCACAAATTATGAGTGGATAGAGGGGAGGGATAAGGGCCGGGTGGGGAATCGAACTCCAACCTATAAGTTGGGAGTCGGGGGACTTGACCACTAGTGTAAGTCTCAATCCCCTTGAAAAAACTTAATTAATGAAAATTGTTGATTTTTTTTGTTGAACAGCCTATATAGGCTATGAAATGGGTGGTGGGAAACCATTCCATTCAAATTACAAAGGGACAAAGGGGAAAGATAGGTGGTCGGGTGGGAAATCGAACCCCCAACCTAAAGATTAAAAGTTCGGAACTTCACCACTAGGCCGAGTCCTCATTCCAAAATTATTGAATTATTGGAAACGTTAATATACAAACTCGAAATATATACTTCATAGATAGAAATATATAGTGATGGGGGCTAGCATGATGACACTAGGGTTTTTGTTAATGTTAAATTTTTTTTTTTTCACCTGTTTAATTTCTATATTGCAGCAGTGTTGATCCATCTTGTGGGCTATTCATATTAATTAAATTGAATTTTGTGCTTATTGAAAATGCCGATCACAAGAGCTGTTGGACTTGGTGAATATTCCTATTGAATACCTCATAATATTCTCCAAGTATGTCACATTGAATAAATTAAAGGACATATACGTGGTCTCTGTCCTTGTACCGTAATTTAAATGGCAACTGATGAAATTTTATAAGACAAAATAATCAGATTTTTATATAGTTAATATTTATTTGGTGATGACTTAAGACAATAAAGAAACTAAACATCCATCATAATATATAGTAGTATTTTTTTTTGAAAAAGAAAAAAAAAAAAAAAAGAGCCGGAGTGAATGTCTAACCCTAAAGAATAAAGATGGTCCAAACTCCTAATATATATATATATATATATATATATATATAAACATATTTATTATAAAATTAATTTAATACACTAAACACACAACTCCAATTAATCAAACTTAAATATTATGTACTGCATGTATAGAATTAACAACTCTAAATATCACCTAAACATTTAAAAAATAAGTAATACTATATGAACAGAATTAAATGTTAAAACCTAACAAAGCTGGAACACAGAGCATCATCCTCAATAGCGGATTGAATGAAATCCGGGGGACAATCTTTTAACGTATACTTCATGAATGTTGTGAAAAAAACAAATTAAAAACATTTAAAAAAGATCGGACCAGTCAGCTCTTGGTAGGGGTGTTAATGGGCTAGGGTAGTTTGCGAACAGTTCGAGCTCGGTTCGGTCAAAATTCGATTCGAATAAGCTCGACTCGAATAATTTACAAACCAAGCCGAACACCTTTGAATTCGGCTCGAAAAGTTCGCGAACAAGCTCGTGCTCTATTAACTACAATACTAATCTCATATTCTACATGTCATTTGAAATGTACTGTACTTGTATTTGTTTAGACGTTAAAATAAATAAAGTAAAGGTAATTTGTGTGGTTTGGGCTCTCACACACCTTTGCCGACATATGAATATCACCGTTTATAAAAAATAAATAAATAAAGTAAATATAGAGTTTTTTACTACATTTCCTGCAGACATATCCTATGCAATTAAGGCCATCCCTAATAGTTGGGGAATTTGATGACATGTAAAAATAAATACCTCAAAATGAGGTATTTATCCAATGGGAAGAAAAATTTGGGGAAGGGTATTTGTGGTGGGGTAGTAAATTTGCTACCTACGTATTATAGGAAAATGTGAAAGTGGGAGAGTGAGATAGTGAGAGAGTGAACTTACCATCCAATTAAAATAGAAGGTGGAGCGCACGCATGTGTGAAGAAAAGAGGAGACTGACTTTATGTGGGCCCTAAGTTTGCAGTAATGTTTACTTTTTTTTTGTTTTTCTTTTTTTATTATTTTTTATTTAAGAGTATAGGTATTTATTTTTGATGTGGCGTTGATGTGGCATCTAAATACCTGAAGCGGGGAAGTTATCACTGGAGAAGGCCTAATGCATCTTCTTTAAAAAGGGTATGAAATGAAGTTTTAGAGACATATATTTATACATATATTTATTTATTAGTAAATATAGAAGTTATTATAAAATATGAAAATTTAAAGTGTGTTCGGGTCAAACATGACATCTTTATTGGGACAAATGGAATAATTTTTAAATTATACATATATATTTTTAAACTTATTTAAAATTTTAAATGTAGATTAAATAAAATATCATTAAATATATGCAATGTATTAAATAGAATTTCTTTTATAAATAATGTGAGAATGAAAATGATACTATTCGAGCTTGGCTCGATTTCATCAAAACTCGGTCAACGCTCGGCTCGAAGTAACTCATTCAATGCTCGGCTTGGTCAAAGTTCGGCTCGAATTCTTATGAGCTCAAACCGAGCTTACCACTATTCGGGCTCGGCTCAGCTCGTTAACACCCCTGGCTCTTGGTCAACAATTATGAGTGCCCGTGATTTTGCATAACAGAACATTAAGTGTACAATTTCTGAAGTTAGTAGTTGGACTTGTGGTACTGTATGTAGTATGTATATCATGGATGAACAATCGAGTTTTGTGTTTTACCTATGACTGAAGTTAGTAGTTGGACTCGTAATATGTTATGGTACCTGAGTATTGTATTTTGGTTATAATATTTATGATTGTAAGTAATGTGATGCATGCATTTGTTTTGTGAACTGGTATTTGATATTTGCTTCGTATTATGAACTCTAAGTTGAGAACCGACCAACAGTTTTAAGTGATATGGCATGACTGTGGTGTCGCCAAAATTTTGGGGTCACTTCAACAAGGCCTTGAATCTGCAATTCACAACATAAGGTTGAATATATTACAAGTAAATTTCGTTTTATCGACCCCAAAATGGGGTCGGTAACTAGGTTTTACGGGTCGTCCACGGGTATACCGACCCCAAACGCAGGTCGGTAAATCGATGGTAGGTAATCTGGCGCCGACCAAAGATTCTGGGGGTCGGGAGATTACCGACCCCATGTGGGTCGGTAAAATTACCGACCAACATTGGGGTCGGTAAGCAAGGTCTAGGGACCTCGGGGACCCGAAATTACTGACCCCATTTGGGGTCGGTATATTTCTTATATGAAATAAAATGTGTTCAGGAGAGCTCGAACCCACAACCTCGCATCACCTAGCCACAACCCTAACCAGCTGGGCTAGCCCTTTGCACCACAATAGGAACCTGCCACGTGTCATATATATTAATTCCTCCTCAAATGCTGAAGAGGGGATTCGAACCCAGGTGAAGTGCATTCCTCACCCGCACGCGTGTCATCCGGATACACAACTTTTCATGTTAACATATGTAATTTATTAATTATACTTCCTCCGTTTTTTTTTGTTAGCTACGTTTGACAAATGGGTACTGTTCACTTATATACTTTGACTTAAAGTTTTATCATGGTTATACAAGCTAAAATATAGCCAAGTGTGATCTTGTTAGATTCGTCTCGTCTTGTAGATTTTAAATATCAAACTTTTAGAATTTTTACATGTACTGAATTTGAGTTATTAATAGTTTAAAATGTGCATTGGACTGCGTGCTGGGTGGGTCAGTAGCTATCTTTAAAAAACGGAGGAAGTATATAATATTTTTATATATAAATATGTATTTAATAAATTAAAAAATAATAGTAAAAAAATTGATATTAATTAATAAATTATAGAATAATTCATTAATTCAATGGGTAAAATTAATTAAATCACTAATTAAATTTAAGAAAACAGAAATCAATGTGATTAAATATTAATTAAATTAAAAAATATATAAAAATATTAAATTCCATAATTAAAAATTTAAAAATAATATATGCAATATAAAATTCAATAATCAATAGCGATCCAATATGTTCGATCGCAAATTTCGGTTGCTAAATTAACTTCTTTTGTAGTTAATTAAATTGAAATATAAAATATAAATAAAAATAAATTAATTAAATAATAAATATTTTATTAATTAAATAAAATATAAAATAAAATTAATTAAATCAAAAAAATTAAAATCAATGAATAAAATAATAAAATTATTCAAAAATTAAGATAAATTTAAATAATAATATAAAAGCAAAAAAAATTTAAATAATAATAATATAAAATTATTTTTAATAAAAATTAAAATTAAAATTAATTAAATAAAATTTAAATTCAGTAATTAAATAAATAAATAAATAAATAAATAAATTATAAAATAAATAAATAATTAATTGGCCCAAATAAATACATAATTACATTATATAAATAATCAATAAAATATTTAATAAAAATATAAACAAAATAATAAAATAATGAAAAAAATTTAAAAAAAATCAAAAAAACTACAGACCCCAATTGGGGTCGGTAATTGTTATCGACCCCAATTGGGGTCGGTAATGGGGTCGGTAGTGCCGACCATATTAATTATGGTCGGTGTTTTGGTTTTCAAATGTCCCTGGACCCAATAACGGCTAAATTTTACCGACCCCATTTTGAGGTCGGTAATGGGTCGGTAAATCCGATCCGTACTATGGTGGTCGATAATTGAGGTCGGTAATTGGATTTTTTTCTAGTAGATTAATGGTGATTGCACTTATTTATAATAATGACATTATGTGGGAATGGTGACTTATCCAAGTGGTCAAGTCTTTCGACTCCCATGTTGAGGTTTCAATTCCCCAACCGACCTCAATCTCTCCATTTTTATCCATTTGTAATTTGTGTGGCATGGTTCTACATCAACATTTCCTAGCTTTATAGACTGTTTAGCAAAATAAATAAAATACTGACATTATGTTGTATATATAACATAACATCTTTTTATATATTTAAAACAAAATGTAAAGTATTTTTTTATAATAATAATAGGTACTTCCTCTGTTTTTTATTGCTACGGACCTACAAATTGCGTAATCCAACACATATTTTATATATTAATAATTCACGTTTGATACAAATAAAAATTCTAGAAGTTTGATATGTAAAAGCTATACGACGACACGAATCTAACAATATCACACTTGGCTATATTTTTTTTTTCGGGGAGAAGGGAGGGCTGAAGCCGGTTTTATATCAAAAATGCTCAGGAAGATACAAGCAAGACAAACCATAGCAGGAAAACAAACAAACAAGGAGAAAACTCCAACAGGGGTCAGAATAGCCCAAAGAACTAGGCCCGATCAAACTCACACCCTCCAACACCCAGGCCCAAGGCCAAAACAAAGAGGCCCAAGAGCCATAACTACAATAAGAGAGAAACCCTACAGAGCCAAAGAGCTACCTAGAGGAGGCTGCAAGCCAATGCTAGTACCATCTCCAAGAACGAAAGCAGAGCTCGCCATTGACGAACCAGTAATCTTCCGGCCACATAGATGCCGCAGACTACATTGCCTTCGCGAAAGCTTTCACCTGTAATCAGGGGGTATGCTGAACTTTCGATACCTTGATTCCTCTAGCAACCGGTTTGTAGGGCAAGGGTTGTGGTCTACCCCGAGCACCACCTGTTCCCTTAACCTGTTTACTGACATGGGTGGACGGATCTATCACTCTCACGACGGTATGATGCCCCTGGGGGAGTGAAGATTAGAACTTTTATGCCCAGGCCCCAGAAGTTTGACGAATCCAGGAATGAGAGTGCTTAGAGTCATTAGAGCCATCTGGTGAGGGGCTGCAGGGTTTTCTGATCTCCTTTTGAGGTGCTTGATCCAAATCCATATGGCGAGGGGGGGGGGGGGGGGGGAGGGGGAGACAGTGATCTGGCCAGAGGCTGCTGGTGAGATCTGGAACGGCCAGGATGTAATGGAATCATTGAGGGAATGACCGAGGAGTTAGGGATGGAGGGTGACTGTGTGGGATCATCTGAGGTATCCACTGCATCAACCATAAAGGATTCGAAATGGTTGCGATTAGGGTTTCTTGGTGCTGTGTGGGGCTTAGAGCGTTGCATGGGACGTTGTCGTGCTTTGACTTGTATCCAGGGACCAAAAGCAGGTTTCGGGCCTTGATCAGTGATGTTAATATGAATGGTCGGTTGAGTTTCTGTGGTCTCTTTAGGGGGTAGCAAATCCGGGCAAGAATTCTTGAGGTGCCCGCATTTACCGCAGTTGAAACAAATGAGATTTAAATTTTCATATTCCAATCTAACGATGCAGTCCTCAAGCATAACATGTGGGGTAAGCAGTGTGTCCAAATCGATCTTGATGGCTAACCATGCAAAGCGCCCTCGGGAGGTGGTATCGGTGTTAAAATCGATGCTAATAACTTGGCCGATAGCCAAACCAACACGTAGAAGGTATTGCCAATTGTAGAAGAAGACATGGATACTTGGAAACCTCACCTAAGCGATCATCGAACTGATGGTTGGATCGAAGCTTTCTTCCCACTGCTGAACATGCAGATAGTTTCCGGACACCATCCAAGGTCCACCGGTTAAAGCACGAAGTGCATCGTCTTCCTTTTGAAACTTAACAATGAAATAGCCATTGTCCACATCTATCAAAGGTACCAACGCTGAAGCAGGCTAAATGTGATCCAGTCGAGACTTGAGGATCCGGTAGGAAACATTTCTGCCGATTACTTTGATGACCACGGAGTGTAGCCAGGGACGATGGAGGGCCTGTTTGAAGGCTTTGGAAAGCTGGAAGCGGGGGATGCCATTGTAGATGGACTGAATAAATGTCCTCAGGGTCTCTTGTTAAGTCGCTGGTGATCTCATCGGTTGGGACGTGAATGAAGCCTTTTCGGCGGCGCACCATCTCACTATAGGAAGCTTTAGGACGTTTGAGTAATCTCTTGTCAAGAGGATCAAGCAGTTCTCCATCGTGATTAGTCATCTCCACTTCGGCCATTTTGGAAAGGGTGGGAGGAAATCTTGGAGGATCAAGATAATCTAACTTCGCAGGTTTATTTTACATACACTTGGCTATATTTTACTTGTATAACTATGATAAAACTTTAAATCAAAGTATATGTGAATAGTATTTGGGGCAAATAAAAAAAAAGGATGAAGGATTATAACTTCCACATATATACTACTATATGTATAATGTCATACTGTTGTAACGAACAAACAGAATATATTAACAGAAGGCAGTTTATTATTATTATTATTATTATTATTATTATTATTATTATTATTATTATTATTATTATTATTATTATTTTGCTGAACAACCTATACAGGCAACGAGAGAGTGGTGGGAGTCTATGCCACACAAATTACAAAAGGAATAAAGGTGATGGATAAGGGCCGGGTGGAGAACCGAACTCTCCAACCTATAGGTTGGAAGTCGGGAGACTTGACTACCAGAGTAAGTGCCTATACAACTTTTTTATTACTCCTATAAATTTAGTAATTTACCATAATGCCTTCAAAAAAAAATCCATGACCATTCAGTAATCTAATGACCAATATGTTATCCAGCATGATGCTCATTAATTAGCCAATAGGAACCAAATTGAAAAAACAGTTACTCTATAAATGTGATATTTATGGTGATGGTATGAACTCAGATTTGTTCTTAACCTGCATTAAAATTACACGCAGTCTGCAACCTGCGCCACACTATTTTTCCGGGGAAAAGATTAGAACCCCACTATTCTCACTCTCCCACTTTCTAAATTCACCCCACCCCAATTTTCCCATACCCAAATTGCCCCTTACTAATTCAAACATTAAAAAAAAAATTACATTTTATTATTCTAAATCCTCCACACTCTCCAATATTAAAAAAGATACATTACACTCTATTATTCTAAATCCACCCCACCCCAAACATATCAAATTCACCCCAAACATATTCTAAACCTAACATATTCTAAACCTAGTTTCACCCAAATTAATACCACCACAAAAAATGAAAAACACAAGGATTAATTTTCAAGATTCAAAGAAGAAGTGAAGGTGGAGTCATTAGCTAACAAATAGAGGAAGGAAAAGCACTTTGGAATGTAGAAGTAATGCTCCAAAAACCTTGAAATTCGTCAACTTCGCACAGACCGTTCGGTACTGGTCATCCGTGCACGTTGCATGACGCACGGTAGGTTGTGTCGTGCAAGACACAACACGCACGGCAGACTTTGCCGTGCATGATTCATCCCGCACGGCAGGCCTGGCCGCGCGCGACACATGGCGCACGGCAACACCTGCCGTGCGCTACACAGTGCGCACGGTCATACCCTGCCGTGCACTCTGTTCTACAATACTTTTTTTTTTGGGATTTTCATGATATATTTGTTTTTTATACGCAGGATACTCCCCAAGCTGAGATTATATGTAGTGATGCACCGACTGAAGAATGTCCCATTGGAAATGAGCTAAGCTGTTACTGTGAAACAACACCAAAACACATACATATAATAATCAGATTTTGTAAAACCAGTAACATCATCTGAAAAATGTGTTAATATCCACTACATGATAAATCCAGTCTGAAAATATAAAATGTCATCATCCCGATGGTCCAGCGCCGTCATCACCACCTAGAATGCGATGCACGTGCTGTAAAACATCGTGCAGTACGTCACCATCATGCTGATCCAAGTATGGGTCCATGTACTCCCGTGCAGAATGGCACCGCACAACATAGGGTACGGGCATCACGTATGGATGTGCCCTCGTATGATCTCGTCCGACCCGCGGGTGAGAATGTGCAGCGTACCAATCTGCATAAGCTGGATCGCACTCCTGATCGTAACGCACGGCTCTGCCCCTACGCGCGGCATTCAGGACCATGCGATCATGTCTCTCGCCAGGCTCTGACTCGTTCAATGGTCCCAGCGCCTTGAGCCGACGGCGACCACCGACGACACAGTGGATCATGGACTGTATAGTGGGGATCCTCGGCCGGTCTCGCGAGGGTGGGAAAATGCTCATAAATCCAAGCCTGTTAAATGGTTGGGTACATGTCAGGAGTGAAGGGTTAAAAAAATATGTATCTACAAAAATATATCGGTTTACCTCGAGCAAAGTCCAACACCCGACGACTTGCTTCGTCTGGTTTGCAGATGCAAGGCTCAGTTGCCTATACAGATAGACAAGGACTGCGGCTCCCCATGCGTAGTCTTGTATGCGCCCGAAACAACCAAGAAACTCCAACCAGTTCACGGTCACTCGAGACCCGCTCTTGTTTGGGAACAATACTGTCCCAAACACGTAGAGAAGGTATGGAAAAAACAAAGAATGGAAAAAAACATAAAAACTAAAAAAAAAAACACAGAACAGACCGCGCGGCAGGTTGTCGCCGCGCGGCACCAGCACTCGGCAAGTGCCGAGTGCTGCACGGCACATGGTGCCGTGCACCGTGCATACTGCACGGCACCATGTGCCGCACGCCGTGCCTTGCGCACGGCGTGCTTTTCCTTGCACGCAGAGGCGTGCACGGCGCACCAGGTCCGAACGGACCTGGTGCCAGCAGCCTCCATATCCGATTGCCATCCATCCAAAACACAATTTTATCCCTAAAAAATACAATGCCACACTTCCTAATGATAATGTAATACTAATTGACCATTTATTACATCTCAAATCAACAACTACATCAAATGGGTTTGAATTGAAAAATTATAAACATAAATCCTAACCTGTTAGTTTTTCCATTAGCACAAGGGGGATTTAGGCTTCCTTCTTCCTTATTGGTGGTTGTTAAACAAAATTGAGTTAATGGTGGAAGAACACCGATTGAGGGAGGAGGGAGGAGGGGCGGCGGTGATTGGGGTGGGAGTGAATGGTGGATACGTAAGAGTGAGAGTGAGAGGGGTGAGTTTGGGGTGGATTGGGTGGGGTGAATTTAGAAGATGTTGATTATTTTTAATTTGAGTATATTTGGGTGTAAAGGGTAATAGGGTAATTATGGATGGGGTGATTTTAGAATTGGGTTGAATTTTGGATTTTAGAGATGGGGTGAATTTAGAGTCGGGATGAATTGAGTAAATTGTAGAGTCCAAATAGCCCGCCTCAAAAGATTATTACTTGGGAACTCCACTGCCATCGGTCCGTTCATTCCCTCTGCCCACAAAATGAACGGTATTGATGCATTCAGATCACCCTATTACCATACTAGAGATATTGACAACCGAAAATATGCATTCTTGAATTATGTATAAAATTAAAACAACAAAAAGATTAAATGTGTGGAGGAATTAATAATTTCATACACTGGTATAACACGCAAATTCTCAAAAGACAAATTTGGGAGGTGAGTTTAAAGGAAAATGTTAAATGTGGTGGGTCTTCCAAGGAAGGTGATACCCGCCCGCCACGTCATCTCCTGCCCTAACTCTTCTCCCTATAAGTACCCTCCGCACTTATCCACATTTCCCCTCTCTTAATTCCCGATTTTCCCCAAACCACTCGCAATTCCGATTTCAAATCCCTAATAATTTTCTCCCCCAAATACCCCACCAATAGTAACTGTCGCCACCAGATCGCCGACGAATATGGCTACGGCGCCACCGCACTGCTATTTGACCGGCGAGAAATGGAAGCTATCGAAGAAGGAAAGCCTATCGCGAAGCCGATCTTCGTCGTCGACCACTCTGATAAAGAAATCCTCCCACAGGAAGTGTTCCTTCGCTAGGAAATGCGCGGCTCTTGTCAAGGAGCAGAGGGCCAGATTCTACATCGTGCGTAGATGCGTCACGATGCTCATTTGCTGGAGGGATTACAGCGATTCCTGAATATTTCGGTATAACTCTGTTCAATGGGAATTGCTCGACGCTTTCTGATGGGTGCTGTGCTCTCTTCCTTTCTGAGTGATTGTGAATTATTGTGAAGAAGTTTTTCCAGCGTCCAAGAGACGGAAACGAAAATAATAATACTAGTAATAAATCTAGAGTTTCCTTTTCTTAATTTTGTTTTAATGCTTTTTTAACCATTTGGAAACTTCGTGTACAGAGGCGTTTGTATATTCTTGAATTCTACCCCCCTTTCGGTGTTGTTCTTAAATTTAATTTCTAGGTTTTGAAGAAATTCTCCTTTCTTGGATTCAAATCTGATGTTGATGGGAGAGAGGGCACTTATTTTTTTTGGCTGTAATTGATGGGAACTGGAAATAGAGCTAAAAAAAATATGCAGAAATTGTTTCCTTGAAGTAATCAACAATGGCTTCTTGATGATTTGTTTAATACGAGTGCTGATGGTATATATCTTGCACGTATGGTTCTTGGTAGCTCCATGGATTTCAACGCCAGACGGATTCAGTCCGTTTGATGGATATGGAGTTGTGAGGCCCGGGACCTCACAAGAAGGGCGTCTGGTAAAGCTTCTTTTTTGCTGCTTTGGAATTTTCTGGGAGCTGAATGATTGGTCGCTTGGGGATTGAATTGGAGTGAACTTAAGCTGATTTCAGCTGACGCACGCAAATTATTGAGATTTGGTTTTGGCTTTTACTACCTCACTCTCAATTCAATTGTTGCATTCCCCTCCGACACGCTTGCAGATACATATTTTTAATAATTTATAACTTAAATTGTGTATAATAAAAACTTATAAAAAGTTTATTGTCTAAAACTACTAGATTGTACGAATCTAACAAGATCTCACATGATTATATTTTTCTTTACATAACTATGATAAAAATTTGAATCAAAATTAAACAGTGAATAGTGTCAAAAATTCCAACGTAACATTTATATCGGAGGAAGTACTACATATTACGTCCTCTGTTGCAACATTTCTGTTATTTCAATTTTGACACAGTCCAACACATATTTTTTTAATATTAATAATTTAAATATTATGAAAGATATAAAAATTAATATTTATAAAATTATATAATTAAATAGTTATATTTCACTAGATTTTTTGTATAATTAAGTTAAAAAATAAAATAAAATAATTTATTTATTTAATAATTAACATTATACTCCCTCCGTCCCATTTCAAATGTCCTACTTACTATTTTTGAATGTCCCATTACAAATGTCTTCTTTCTATAAATAGAAATAATTTTCCCTTCCAACAACTATGTGGACCCCCACTATATACTCACAAACCAACTCTACCTTAATTCTCGTGCCCAACAGTAACAAGACACTTGGGGTGGGACGGAGGGAGTACAATGAATCATTTAAAAAAGAATAGACTAAGTATATAATATGATAATACGATGAGTGGATTATTAAATTGGTAGTTGCAATAATTTAGTTGGTTATTGGGTATGGACATACTAATAGTTAATACTATTGTTTGTGGAGGGTAAAAGGAAATTTTAAAGAATAAAATAATAGGAGTCTCTTAAGATGGTCGGAGGGCCACTCTGAGGTAATTGAAGTATCTTATTAAAATCGATTTTATTTTGATTTTTACGCACTAGTTTTCTCTATAATTGAATAGGTTATTACTCCCTTCGTGTCAGGATAGATTTCTTGTTTAATTTTTTTTTTACCGTTTTTTATTTAATTTTGACTCAAATTTATTATAATTATATATTTAGAAAAATAATCGAATTGAGTTTTAGTAGAATCGTATAATCATATAGTTTAGAATATACTTTTCTCTATTTTTTTGGTCCCATTGGGGTTTTTGGCACTATTCACACATACAGTTTAACTTAAAATTTTATTATATTTATACAAGTTAAAATATAGTAAAGTGAGATTTTGTTAGATTTGTCTCGTTTTATAGTTTTTAAATATCGAACTTATATAATTTTTTCTTATACCGAATTTAAGTTTGTTTAAAATATGCATTAGACTGCACGCTGGGTGGGTCCTAGAAAAGAAAAATAGAGGAAGTACATTTTACATAATTTTGTTGCACATATTTTGATACATTGGATTTTATGCATAATCAAACATTTCAAATTAAATGCAAGAATGGGAGTATTTTTTATTTTCCCTCAAAACTTTGGTCAATTGATTTTTTTTTTAGAATATGAAACCGATTCTATGTATTTTTGTTTTATTTTATTTAAACCCTCTAAACTTATACTACTTTATTCTAAAAATTTTGTTGTAAAATTTAATAAATTTTAATTAATGCATTTTCAGAAAGCAAGGCCCAACATGCTATCTTTCACTTTTATTATATTATTTCAATTTATAATATCCTATTTTATTTCTGTTTTTATATATTTTTTATTTGAATTAATAATTTAATTTAATACTACCTCCGTCTCGTTATATATATTGTTTAGGTTTGGTAATGTGCTACTATTCATAGATAGACTTTCACTTAAAGTTTTATTATAGTTATACAAGTTAAAATATTGACAAGTGGGATCTTGTTAGATTCGCCCCCGTCGTATAGTTTTTAAATATCGGACTTTTAGAATTTTTACTTGTCTCGAACTTAAGTTATTAATGATTTAAAATGTGCACTGAACTGCGAAAAAATGGAAGTGTAAAAAACATAACGAGACGGGGAAGTATTATTTTAATAGTTTTTTTTTTTTTAATTTTTTTTTACGAGGCTGAAACCAGATAAAGTGGTAGTAGAAGTCCATGCATGTGGCATAAGAGCCAAGATAACTGCACTAACAATTCCAAATGGACCATGTTCGATCAGGTTTGTAAAAGGCTTTTTTTTATCAAGTATGTAAATACTAGTATATTGTATTCCGGACATGAATCAACCCCTCGATTAAGATTTAAGAGCATTCAGCAAATTAACACCTTGATTTTCATCGTGTTGTTTCATAAACCAAATTTGAAATTGAAATCAAGTGGAATTGAAAGACCCAACATTATTAAGAAAATCATAATCCAACAGACTTCAAAGCTCCATCCATATTCCGATTAGGCACATCTGAAGTTCTCAACATACCATGCCAAAACAGGATCTGCATTCGAAATTTTCATTACGAGGATGCAGAGCTGTAAGAAACAGGATCAAAATTTCAAGATTGGGATATTTTACTTTCTGAAGAGCATTAGGTGCATCTCAATTCTCAACATAATCTGCCATAACTTCAGTTTCCCTTATGGTGTTGCTGCAAGATAATGCAATACTGCCGTAAAAAAATTAATGTAAATTAACAAACGTGAACATGCGACAACCACACATTTCACCACAAATCGAAAACCCAAACTGTCAAAATACAAACGAGAACTGGTGAGCTCCATATCCATTTTTTGAGTTTGGATTTTCTGTCGGTCTGTCCAAAATTTGAAATGAAATCTTTCTTACATGTCAGTAAATAAGATTACCGCTTGTGATGATGCTCGAGGAAAGCCTACCAACTTCTTTACGACACACAATTCTTCTTTAGATTCGATCATTTTGATTTCGACTCTCCAGAGTTCCTTTGTCCAAAATAAAAGAAGCTTTACAAATTCCATTTAGGGTTCCAACCCAGCGAAGTTAACAAACTTTACTTCTTTGAGGCTGCAACACAGAGGAATTGTCGATATCTGTTCTTCCTTCAGATATTGGATAGCCTCCTGATATTGAACAGCATTGTCCGACTGATAATATAGTGTATATTCTAACTGTAACAAAGGCCACAATGGTGAGTACAATACATTTGATTAGGAAACAAGAAGATATAAGTGCACGCCCCGAGGGCAACCACTTACAGCAAGGACACGGGTTTGCAAATTAGGGAGCTTCGAATCAAGCAAAGAGCAGGAATGAGATTATCCCCACGCCTTAAATTAATATGGTCGAAACGTATATGTTTCAGACCATTAAGGCTCATGGTAAGCTTCGCTGGCACACTTCTAGCCAAGACCTTGTATTAGAAGCACACAAGAGCAAACAATCAGAGAACATTTTGAACTTGGTATTGATAAATAATATGAAAACATAGCAACGTTAATATCCTGTACCTTCAGAAAGGAGCAATCTGTTAGGTCCCGAGGACAAGCAAGTTGTATTCTTTATGCAGTGTTCACATAAATGAGTTCAGTCTAGCGCAATGAACACACATATTAAACTAAATCAGATAAACAAGCACAGCGGAATAAATAAACAGATAATCAATCAAGCATAAAGAATAAAAGAGACTGAAACGAGTTGTTGACCCAGTTAGGCCTTCGGCCTACGTCTGGGGAGATACCAATCCAGTAGGATATTTTACTATGTGTTTTAGTAATGGCATACAACCACACACATAAGTAAAATAAGAAAAATGCCTTCACTCTGAACTCCAAGTGGACAGTTGTGATGACCAAAAACCTCCAGCCTTTGGTGTAGAAAATCCCCTTCTACTTCAACTTCCAAAGCTTCCCTGCTTTGAGTTTAACTTGCAGCAACCTGTGAAGCACTTCATCCGATTTGAGAAGATATAGCTTTGAAGAGTAAACTTCTGGTAAAGCCTTGGACTTTCTCTTTAAGTATTTTACCGATTCACTTAAAGAGGTCTGAACACGATTCCAACAAAGGCGTGTCCAAGGCACTTCGATCTAGCAGCAACAGATCGAAATCTTTTTAGAAGAGGCTGTCGATCGGGGATGCTCAACTCACAATGAAAATTTTGAGCTCGAGAGAGTTTTTCAGAATGTTGGATAGATGATACTTGATTCTCTAATTTCTTTCTTCTGAAAACTCCTTCTTAAACCAAAAATCCCTCAGGCAAATTTGAATTAATTTACCATTTAGGGAAAGAGCCATTGGAGATTTCTTGATTGAGTGTAACAGCTCTATTTCTGATTAGAGAGGTAATCCCTGCAAGAAATTGTTAGTCTACACCTACTCTCATCAGAAAAGAGCCGTTGGACTCATTGCACCTTGATTTCTGCAATCTTCCAACCACAGCACAAACTTGACGCAGGATGCAGCAGATGAGGTTCCAAGTCCTAGGTCCAATTATCGGTTTTGAACTTCCAACAAAACACATGACTCAACATTCTTCCCCTTTTTGACAGGAAGTGAGCCAACATATACAAATGATAAACCGATGATGAACCATGCATGGGGTTGTGACCTCTAGCTCCGTGGCTGGAACCTGTTGATGGGTCTACTACTTTAACAACCGTATGCCACTCCACAAGTTCTGGCTCCGTAGCTATATGTCACATGTTCCATGTACCTTGGTGTCCCTTTTACAACTAAAAATCTACTCATCCAAAATTCTCCAATTTAAACAAGGCATTAAGAAATAGTATTTGAAAACTCATGTAGTCTAAGAGGATGTGAGCTAGTGGATGCATCTTTTTGTTTTAGAATGGAGGGCTTGGTTGAAATACGTATAGCCAACTCTTATTTATAGCCAACTATCAATGGCAGGTCTGCTGTAGAGGATACAGATGAGTGGCCTTCCAAGTATTCCAAGATACTAGCTTGTTCAAGTGAGCTTCCAGACATTGATCCAACACTTTTGGAACTTGTTGCTCTTAATGATTGGACTGCCAAATTGCTGTCTTAAATATGTGTGAACCTCATTCTCGTCTTATTCTATGCATGCTGTGCTAACAAATACAATAATGAAAATGATAACCATGTTAGATGAATGTATACATGTGCATCTCGCCACCTCTAATGTTAACAAATGTAATTGATACCTTTTTTTTTTTGTACTTGGCAGCACGGCAGGGAGTTTTGTCTTTGCACAACTTGCATAGTTAATTTCATTTGCTCTCGCTGCATAAATGGGATAACCAATTTTACTCCTTATTAAGTGGAAACTTAGTTGATGAATAAGTAGTACATAAGAATTGACTTTCAGCTGGATGATGGCTCGGCGGTGATAAACTTAGTTGATAAAACAGGAGGAAACTGATGTTGATCTGAGCGACAGTGATAAAAAATGGCGACGGTGGCGGCGGTAGTGACGATGAGGATGAAAAGAGCTGGGTCTACCCAAAAGGGGAAGCAAAAGAAGAAAGCTAAGTAATTTTACCTGATAAATTAATAACTTGTGTCGTGACACTTCTATAATCCAAACAATAATGTGAAGAACATGTTGGTTTGCAACCACTAATGCTGCTGCTGCTTCTGCTTCTTTTGTAACTTGAAATTGTAGCTGCAGTCAATTTAGGTTTTCCTCTTGAACTTGAAATTAATTTTACCATTTGTAAGTAGCTACTAGCACTGATATTTTCATATTTGACTAGATTAATAATAACGAAGTATGCATGCGATGTTCAAATTCAATTAATGTCTCTCATGGAGCATTTTGCCAAGTTGAACTAAGCGCATTTATAAACTATTCGATTCATGACATCTATAATACCACACAATGACAGAAACACAATTCATCCAAAAAAATTTTTTTTGTGTGAAGTGTAAATTATATGACCACTTATGTTACAGCTTTATGGTTACAGGCAAGAGACAACAATTTTATACCTGCAAATATTCACATTCACAAGCTTCTACCCTCTGCAGAATTCAGATATACATTCATCCGTTTTTTAACGCTCACCCTTTGCATATTTATATAAGATAAAACATAGTCAAGTGAGATATTGTTGGATTCTCTAATTGCATAATTTTATAATATCAAATTTTTGGGTTCCTCGGGTGGCCTCGGTTCACCACCTTCATCATGTGGTGTTGTGTCGGGCATACCAAATCCTATTCCCACACAGACAATTTGTATGTAATATAAATGATATCTGATGTCATCATCCGGTAGATAACATTTATTCCTACATCTACCACACGAACACCTTAAGCTGATGAAGATTTCGGCCGAAATAGGAGGAAACAGCCGAAACCAAAACAACCGAATTGGAGAGAGAAAGAATTCGGCTCAGAGGAGTTAGCCGGAGAGCGGTTATTCCAGCTCCGGCTATAAATAGGGGTCGACATACTCAAAATCGGAGAGATCAATCCAACCCCCAAATTACTTTTATCAATTTTAATTCCTTGTTATCTTTACTGCTTTCTTTACAGCTTTCCTTTACAGCTTTCCTTAGAATCTAGCCTAGTTTGTAGCGGTTACCATTTCCAAATCCACCGTTGCTCCTTAGCAGCTGGTAGTTTGGTTCCCTGTTTTTGGTGAATTCCGCCGTTGTTTCTTAACAACAGGCAGGTTCTCCGTTGTATTTTGTTATTTTTGATCAATTCAAGGAAGATTCAGTCAATTGTGGGCGCATTATTGTTAATCCGAACCCGTAATCGGTTTGATCCTTTTCCGGTAGCCTCCCTTGAGGAGAAAAAGGTCCTTGGCTACACCCGAGCCAAACAGTGGCACGCCCAGTGGGACACAAAATGGCGTTTGAACAAGCAACTCCAGCAGCAAACACGGCGGCGAGGACTGATTTGCCGCCGATTCAGGAAGAGCGCACACCAGAAGCCGGAGAATTCCCCCCAGGGTTCCCCGGACCATCACATTTCCATAATCAGGAGTTTTCGAACGATGATTTAACCCCGCGATTCCGAGATCAGGTTCAATTTATGGTGGAGGCGGCGGTTACTAACTCAGTTCGTCAGATCGAAGGAAATATCCTGGCAGCAATGCCAGCCATGTTTAGAGCCGAAATCGCGAGGAGTATGTATCCGATGGGAGCGCAGCAAGCTCCAGTGGCGCAAAATCCACCGCAAAATCCTCACAATTTTCAGCAGCAGGCCTTTAGGCCGCCAGGAGGGCATGGAGCTCGGCCTTTTGTTCCTCCGCAGCAGAGGTACGATCAGCAACAGAATCAACCGCCTCAACCAGCTGTTCAACCGCCTGCTCCAGTGGTTCAACAACAATACGCACCGCTTCAGCAGAATCCACCACAACTGGTTGACAGAGAGCTGATTGCTGAGATTATTCGCACACAGTTTGGGAATCTCATCGGCCAGGAGAATAGGCCGATGTATCGGAAACCTTATCCAGATTACATTGAGGAGCAGTATCCACTGCCTAGAGGGGTGAAGGTTCCAGATTTTAACACTTTTTCTGGAGAAGTCGGCCGCTCTACCATCGAGCATATCGGCCGATTTACAGCTCAATGTACCAGAATCGCGCAAAATGATTTTCACAAGCTGATATTGTTCAGTTTGTCATTAACTGGCCCAGCATTCGAATGGTACATTAACTTGCCAGCGGGATCGGTCAATACTTGGGCCGAAATGGAGCGGTTATTCCATGACCGATTCTATAATACTAGTCCGGAAGTCTCGGTAGTTGATCTGACGTCAACCAAGCAGAAGGCGTCTGAATCGGTTACTGAATTCATTGAAAGATTTTATGCAGTGAAGGCTCAGGTGAAGACAATGCTGCCTGAGCATGAATATATTCAAATCTTAAAGCAGAATTTGAAGTTTGCCATTAAGGACAGATTGATGGTAACAAGACCGAGGACAGTAGCCGAATTGACGGCTGAAGCTATAAGGATGGAGACATATTTGGCGGAACAGGCGGCTTTCAAATCAAGCCGAAGTCAAAGCGGAAGGTCACAACCTATCCAGTCAGCTGCCTCATTTGCTGAATCTCTGGATAGATGTGAAATTCAGGAAGAGTACAATACGGAAGACGTTCCTGCATTAGCCGAAGTCGCAAGGGCAGAGTTAATCATAAAAAAGCCTATGACTTGTCCAGCACTTGGGCCAGCCAGAGGCAAGGAGAAAGAAGGAGGAGATGAATCTCAAAGGTTTTACTCTTTCGACTTGTCACAAATGGACGAAATATTTGATTATTGCCAGAAGAACGGATTGCTAGAGTTTAAAGGAAACCATCCACAGCCTACCAAGGATCAGTTGGAGGCCGGATGGTGCAGATTCCACGGATCAGCTACTCATTCCACGGCGATTTGTGGGCATTTTAGGAAGCTGATTCAGAAGCATGTCGATGATGGGAAGCTGAAGTTCCCAGAGAGGCTTATGGCAATTGATAAGAATCCGTTCCCAGTTGCCAACATGGTGATGGTGCAGCCCAACCAGAATAAATCGGTGCATGACCGATTGGGGGATCAAACATCATCTAGCAAGAGTTCTGTGCACGATCGGCTTGGGGATCGGCCATCGGCTCAGAAGTCAGGAGTATGGAAAAGGCTAGGATCTCCGAAGGGAAAAGAGAAAGTTACAGATGTTTTTGACCGATTGGGGAATTATGAGGTGAAAGAGTGGATCAAGCAATCGGAGAAACATCAGGAGATCGAGGTCGGAGATAAGAGTGAGAGACCAACGTTGAAAATCATAACCAACGGATGGGACTCAGAGATGAAGTTAACAGCCGATAAACAGAGTGGAAAGACTGTGATACAGATCACAGTCCCTGAAGAGGCTGTTAGTCCCGAAATGAAAAAGCTTAGAAGGCCACCAGCAAATACTCAGGTAGGCCGATGGGTCCAAAACTCTCCAGAAAGAAGGCATTTCGGTCAACGCCGGCATGACCATTCGGCTTGGAGGGCAGAGGAGAGAAAAGTCCCAAAAGGAAAGGGATCATATCGTACTTTCAAACGAAGAATGCAACGGCTTAAAGCAGCTGCTGTTTCTGAGCAAGAGGAGTATGATATGATGCATATGGAAGAGGATTTCCCTGATGACTGTTCGTTCTCGGGAGGACGAATACTCAATAGGGTATTTTCGGCTCGTTTGAGGTCCGAATCAAAAGAAGAAAGGAAGCCGAAAGAAGGACAGGATCGGCTAAAGAACAAAACTGAATTTCGGCCAAAAGTAATACAGCCGAAAATTGAAAGTGAGCAGCCGAAATCGAAAGAAGAATGGAAGCCTAGACCAGTCAGAACCAGGGAGTGGAAACCAAAGACAACTATCATTCCGAATAGTGATACATCTCCTGTCGGGCAGTTTAAGTTCGACTTCGGATCTAGCGCGAATATGGTGACGGTAACCACCGAAGAGAAAGAGGAGTACTGGTCAGATTCCGAACCAGCTGTGGTTTTCTGTCAAAAGGATGGAGAATACTATGGTGATGAAGAACCCATAGTGGATTTTTGTTTCGATAAACTTGAGGTATTTCGGCCGGAAGCCGAAATAGAGAAATCGTTTGAGGAAGGATATAAAGCATTTGTTCCAGAAGCTCAACCAGGTACGATTTTGCCTCCAACTGCGAAGATGTCTCAGCATGTGAGGCCTTTATACGTTAAAGGTTGGGTCAATGGGAGACCACTTAGAAGAATGTTTATCGACGGTGGAGCCACAGTTAATATCATGCCGCTATCCACGCTAACGAAGATAGGCCGTTCGAAGGAAGATTTACTCCCTACGAGAATGAAGGTAATGAGTTTTGTGGGGGCTCAAACTGCGGCTGAAGGATGTATATTGGTGGATGTAACGGTCGGAACAATATCAATTCCGACCATGTTCTTCGTGGTGGATGCAGAAGTCCCGTATGCGGCCCTATTAGGCCGATGCTGGATTCATACATCCCGATGTTTGCCATCAACGCTTCACCAGAAAGTATGGTTCTGGAAGAAGGATGGCACAGTAGAAGAAGTAGATGGGGATCAACCTCCATTTCCAGTCAGCTCAGCCGGACGAATTGATGCGGTGTTATATGAAGAACCGATACAACCATTCCTAGCAGTGGTAGGAGATCGGTACCCGCAGGTGATCGAGTGTGATTGGACAGATTTGGGGTTTGAAATCAGATACCAGGCCGATGAACGGCCAGTCGAAGAGGAAAGTAAATGATGGAGGCACAACCGAATCAAGCGACCGAGTTCGAATCGGCCGAACTCGGAGTTTCAGACGACAGGGCAGGATGGAGCGATTTAATAGACGCAATTCCAAAGCGAACGCCGGATTTCAAAGCTCAAGACCCCTTGAAAATGGTCAATGTTGGTACAGACGAACACCCGAGGGAGATCCCGTTGAGTGCGAATCTTGATCAGCAGATGACAAGCCGATTCAAGGAGGTTCTAGTCGAATTCAAGGATTGTTTCGCATGGGACTATACAGAGATGCCAGGATTGGAGCGGTCGATTGTAGAGCACAGATTGCCTATTAAAGAAGGGTTCAGGCCGCATAAACAGCCGGCCAGGAGGGCAGCGCCCGAATTAGTCCCAAAAATAAAAGAAGAAATAGAGAAATTGTTAGCGGCCGGGTTTGTTAGGCCAGCTAAATATGTAGAATGGCTATCAAATATTGTTCCTGTAATAAAGAAGAATGGAAAATTGAGAGTTTGTATCGATTTCAGGAATCTTAATATAGCCACTCCAAAAGATGAGTATATGATGCCTATTGTTGACTTGTTGATTGATTCGGCCGCAAAACAGGGGATGCTATCTTTCATGGATGGATATTCAGGATATAACCAAATTTTTATGGCCGAGGAAGACATTCACAAGACTGCATTTCGGTGCCCTGGCGCCATAGGGATATATGAATGGGTGGTGATGCCGTTCGGACTGAAGAATGCAGGAGCTACATACCAGAGAGCCATGAACTATGTTTTCCATGACCTCATAGGGGATTGTGTTGAAGTCTATATTGATGACGTCATGGTCCGATCCAAAGATATCGAAAGCCACCTGAACGATTTGCGGAAGGTGTTCATGAGGATGAGGCTGCATGGAGTCAAGATGAATCCAGCCAAGTGTGCTTTTGGAGTACAGGCAGGAAATTTTCTCGGGTTCCTGGTACATAACAAAGGAATAGAAGTTGATGCGAACAAAACCAGGGCTATCCAAGAAGCCAAACCTCCACATGATAAGAAGAGTCTACAGAAGTTTCTTGGAAAGATCGGTTTTTTGAGACGATTCTTAGCAAATGCGGCTGGAAAGTCGAAACCACTAACCGATTTATTGAGGTTGAAGAAGGAAGAGGAGTTCAAATGGGGAGTCGACCAACAAAAAGCCTTCGAACAATTGAAGCAGGATTTGATGAATCCACCTGTGTTGGTTCCTCCAATTTTAGGACGGCCATTGAAGTTGTATATAGCAGCGGCCGAAGAATCTATTGGAGCATTACTGGCGCAAGAAGACGATGAAGGAAGGGATCGGGCGATTTACTATCTTAGCCGAATCCTAAGGGACGCCGAAGTAAGGTACTCGCCGATTCATAAACTATGTTTAAGTCTTTATCATGCATGCCAGAAATTAGAATATTATATTCAGCCAAGGCAAGTGATAGTGGTAGCTTCGGTTGACATAGTTAAGATTATGATGAATGATCCGGTCAGTAGCCGAAGAATGGCCAAATGGGCCATGAAGTTAAATGCATACGATTTGAGATACCAGCCTTTGAGGGCTATGAGAGGACAGATTGTAGCCGATTTTCTGGCTGATCATATGATACACCCGATAACCGATGACATCGATCATCAGGATCGGCCGAAAGAAGTTGGTGAGATAGGGATTGTATACTTGCAACCATGGGTAATGACATTTGATGGTTCTAAAGCCGCTTCAGGAGTTGGAGCAGGGTTTACCCTACAAACACCGGAGGGCAAGATATACAAATATTTCGTGCAACTGCCAGAGTCATATACGAACAACCAAGCTGAATATAAAGCGTTAATTTCGGGATTACAACGGTTGATGGAAGAAGGAGTCAGAGCAATCATTGTCAAAGGAGACTCGCAAGTAGTTGTTCAGCAATTACTAGGCGATTTTTCGGTTAAGAGTTCTCAGTTGATTAGATTATATGAAGAAGCGGTTACTTTGTTAGAAGAATTTGATGAGGTGTACATTGAATATATCCCGAGAGAAAAGAACGAAGTAGCCAATGAATTGGCTCAACATGCAGCTAAATATCGGTTGATGCCGATAGCAGGAAATGTAGAAGTGCGTTTGGCCGAAACAGAGAAGGCCGAATGGATAAAAAAGATAGCACAGACATTAGAAGATCCTTCGGAGGCTAATCCAGCCGAAAAACGGAAAGCTATGGACTACGTCATAATAGGAGGATTATTATTCAAGCGTGCTATTGATGGAATATTGCTCAGATGCGTCGGAGAAGAAGACGCTAGAAGGGTAATGGGAGAGGTTCATGAAGGAATATGTGGTGCGCATCGGGCAGGAAAATCGATGAAATGGAGTATTATTCGGCTGGGATATTATTGGCCGAATATGGGTCCTGATTGTGAGAAATATGCAAGAGGATGCACCGAATGTCAAAAACATGGGCCGATTCAGAAGTTACCGGCCGAAGAATTACATATAATGATCAAACCATGGCCATTCAGAGGATGGGCCATGGACATCATAGGAAAAGTTCATCCCTCTTCGTCGAAAAGACATGAGTTCGTGCTAGTGGCAACAGATTACTTCACAAAATGGGCCGAAGCTCAGGCGTATGTCAGCATTTCACAAGAGGAGGTGATTGAGTTTATTAAGAGACAGTTGATTTATAGATTCGGGATCCCACAGACGATTCTAACAGATAGAGGAACTGTATTTGTGGGAGAAAAGGTCAAGGCCTTTGCAGACGAATACGGGATAAAAATTGTGCATTCGTCACCATATTACCCGCAAGGAAATGGACAAGCGGAGGCCACAAACAAACAGCTAATAGGAATCATAAAGAAAATGATTGAGGATCAGCCAAGAAAATGGCACGAAAAGTTATCTGAAGCACTGTGGGCTTATCGAAATGCTAAAACTTCAGCTACTGGGTTCACACCATTTCGGCTGACTTATGGAATGGATGCAGTATTGCCAGCCGAAATAACAGTGCCGACATTGAGAACAAGCCAGGCGGATTCAATGTCGGCCGAACAGTATGATCGTGCGATGAAAGATGAGTTATTGGAGATAAATTCCAATCGGGTGCAGACCTTTGAGAATTTGCAGAAAAATAAAGATATTGTGGCCGATTGGTACAATAAGCGAATTCGTCTTAAGCGGTTTGAAGTTGGAGACTTAGTTTGGAAAGTTATATGGCCGCCTAAGCAGAAGGATGGCCGATTAGGTAAGTGGAGTCCCAATTGGGAGGGACCATTTATTGTTCATACAAGATTACCGAATGGAGCGTACGTTTTGGTGGACGAGAATGGTGAGCAGATGTCAAATCCAGTTAATGCAAGATACATGAAGAAATATTATCCATCAGTATGGGATTAAACATTAAGCGATGCGAAAAAGTAAAGATTTTATTGCATGAACGAATAAGTACAAAAGAAGGTGCTACTTCGGCCGAAAGCGGCGTCGATAGCCCGAAATTACAATATACAAGGGAAACGTCCTGGGCGAAAACGGCTAGAAAGAGGCAGAGGCAAGTGGGATCTGAAGTGGTAGATGGCCAACATTCATTCCCAAGCCCAAATTCTTCTAGCCGGCGAGAGAAGAGATGGCTGTGCCAAGAAAGCCAACTCCCAGACCAGGAAGAAGAAAATTTTAATCTGCTCCAGCAAGGATACCCCCTTCTGAGCATTGAAGATAGGGATGAAGTTCGAGGGGTATGGCCTTCGGAGCTTAGAAAATAATTCGGTCCCATAGAAAGGCGCAATTATTATTCGACCGCCCAAGACTTTGGGACCGATATTAGTAAGATTACGACGGGTCACAACAACAAGAGGGGATAGGGCAGAGCCCGAGTATGACCGTCGGAATACATGTTGAGAAAAGTGTAGGAAGTTCCCAATTTATACGAAGATAATGGTGAAAGGATTAGTTGAACTCGCGTTGCATATAAAAGGGGCTTTCGGCTTATAAGTAAAGGATCAACCAAAGAGCCAACGGGCCAAGGGGGCCAGGGAGGAGAAGGAATTAAAAGCATCGAGATGTTCATGATTGGTGTTTGCGAGATTATGGAACAAGAAGTGGAGAGGAGTTGGTATTTATAGAGAAAAATGGAGAGATGTCAGTTACAACAAAAAAAGGAAACGTAAAGAGAAAAGCATTGATTACGGAAGAAACGTTTCAAGAATCCCAATAAAGCTGCAGAAGATAATATTGTATCAGAAAATATCCTTGGGAACAAGGAAGAAACAGGCGAAATAAGTCCGCAAAAAGACAAATATTTTATAATGGGCCGATTAAGTATACAGAGCGAATCGGCCGAAATAAAAGCCAAGAGTACAGTAAGGGGGGATATTATTACATCCAAAAAAGAAAATAACAACAACAAAGTTCAATCTCCACTCAAATCATAAGCAATGTCTTCACCGAAGTCACTGGTAAGAGGAGCGGCCGAAGTACTAGCAGAAGTTGGATCCAATACCGATTGAAACTCCCGATACGATCGAGCTTCAGCTTCGGCCGAAACCAGAGGATCATCGGGTTGGGACGAGAAAAGCTTGTCGGTAGTGTCTTCGAAAGGATCACACGGAGCATCTAAGAAGAGAAATTAAAAGAAAAGGAAGACATAATCATCGTATATCGTCAGGATCAAAAGAACAAATTAAATATTACCAGAATTCTTCGGATTATCCCCTGAAGGAGGATTGGCGAAAAGGTTATCAGAAGCCATTGAAGTATTTGGCACCGAAGGAAGTTGAACCGCGACAGAGCGAATCTGATTAAGCGCCTTCTGAGTGTCTGACCACAAGTCACGGAAAACATTAAGGACGGTGTCACTGAAGGATAACCTCAAAGCAAGGTAGTCTGTTGTCTCTTTAAGACTAGCAAGTTTGTCCCTCGGAGCTTGAGCAGATTTGTGGAGCTCCTTTATAAGTCCTTGCAAGTGAGCCGATTCTTGGTCAACTTCGGCTAAGGCATTCTTCACACCTTGTGCCTCATGTTGAAGACGGCTGATTTCGGAGTCAATGGCGGAGAGACGATTCAAATAATTGGATCTGAGGCAATCATTGGCCGACAATTGACTCATATAAGAATGATAGTCAGAGGCATGCTTGTCAAATTCCGCCCTGTGAAAGGTAAGGGAAGCATGCTCATCTTCGAGTGTTTTGCGAAAGACCAAGAGGCTGGGAAGCTCCATGTCTATCCGTAATAGACAGGTGAACATTGCATCAACGACGTTGGACAAGCCAGAGACCAGAAGATCTTGAGGAAAAGTCCGCCTGATATAAGAGATAAGCAATAGGATAGGCCTGGTTTGAACGGAGAAGGCGTCGGATGGTTCAGAAATCAAGCGTTCAAGCTTATCCAAGCAGGCTTTAAAAGAACGAGGAAATTCCGATGAAGAAGAAACAAATGAAAGGGAAAAGAAATCATCTAGAACATCCTTATCCGGGAAAGGTGAAGAAGGATTAACATTGCCAACGGCCAATTCTCCCAGCCGAGTGTGAACAGGGGAGGGGTTAGGAATAGAGGCAATAGAAGAAGAGGGAAGAGCTACAGCTAGAGAAGTAGTCGAAATGGGAACAGCCGAACCAGTGTTGCCACCCTCAGGTGTTCGAGAAGTCGATCCCAGCCCCATATCGGCCGAAGGAACGGGAGTGGTACTTGAAGTAATAGCCGGGTCCTCATCAATAGGATCAAGGGCCGTAGATGAGGGATTAGGTGATTCGGAAGGGCCGGAAGAGACGGTAACTCGAGGAGCCTAGAGGAAAAAAAGGGGAGATAAATATTAAAGGGAAGATGGTGAGAAAAAAAAATATAGAAGAAAAGAACGGCAAGAGACCTGATCAGCAGACGAGGCCGAACCCGGAAGAGGCGAACGGGCCGAACGTCGCAGCGTCTTGGGTGCTGGTTCTTTTTTCGACTTCCCTGAACCAGAAGTAGCACGTTTTCGTTTTCCGGAAGTAGCGGGAGCAGACGAAATACGCGGATGAGAGGGAAGAGAGGAAGCATAATCCAAAGCAGCCCCTGCAAAGCGAAAGAAAAAGGGGAAAATTTGAGAAAAATATACGATACACAATAAAAAGAAAGCCGAAAGACTTACTAAGTAAAGGAAGTAGAGGGTCATCCTCTTGAGAAGAGCAGGAGTAATCAGGGGCTGAACCAACAACCGAAAACATCATAATACCTGGAAAGCCGCGAGAAACAAGGAGGCTCTGCAAGTTAGTGCCAAAATTAGCATAAGAAAGAGCTTTTTCCCACCAGGTATCGAAACGCTCAGTTGAAAGACCAGGGCGGACGTCGAAGGAACGAACTTCAAAGTTGCAAATCCGGAGGGCCCAAGTACGACAGAGATTTCGGCTGTTCTCAGAGCCGAATCCTTTGAAGGATTTGCTGTATCGATTTGGGTCTCCATAGAGAGGAGCAACCACATCCTGAACAAAGCCGAATTGACGGCTAACTAAGTGAGGATTATAAACCTCAGAAGGGATAGAATGGTCAGGGGGAACAAACAACGAGCAGTTGAAAATGTGACGAGGAATGATACAAGCATTCCAGACTTGAGCAAACGCCTTCGGAAGGGGTCTACCGAAAGGGGGAGTGTTGATAGCCGAAACCCAACTATCCGGAGTGCCAGAATAGAGGTGGCAGGAAGAAGGACCAAGTGGGGATCGGCTCATGAAATAGTAGATCCATTGTTCAGTGCGCATTTCAGGAAACCGAACCCCGAGAAGATCGTTAGCAGAAGGGTGGGTAGTTTCGAAAGGTTGAGGTTCAAAAAGGGACATATCCCTGAAATGCCATACCAGCCAGAGATGAAGGAACCAAAGAGGACCATGAGATCGGCTAGAGTGGCCGTCGGCCCATCCATGAACTAAGGAAGACATGCCAGAATATAGATGCGCCAAGAAATAGTCGGCGAGAGGCAAATGATTCTTTTTCATAAGGGCCTTGGCCAGAGGGTAGGTCTCAAGAACAACATTCTTGGCAGGGGCGCACCAAAAGAATCGGCTGAGGAAGTGCATCATAAAAGCCACAGATTCGTCCTCAGAGAATTCGGGCTTATCCCCACGATACTTGTTAATCCATGAAGCAAAGGTGAGCCCGGAAGCAAAGCCGGTGTTCTTCGTATTAGGCTTGTCGGAGTCAGTAACACCTAAGACGGGCTTTCCAAGAGAGGGCAAGTCCAGAAGAAGCTTAACATCCTCGATGGTTGGAGTCATCATACCCCATGGGAAACAGAAGCAGTTGATGGATGAGTTCCAGAAGCAAAGGAGGGCCTGAATGTAATTGTAAGTAGTAGGAAAGGGTTGAGTACTCAGCTTAATCAAGTGAACAATGCCAGAGTTAACCCAACCTAATCCACAATGAGGAAAGGCCCTTTCGAACCAGGCAACATGTTCCTGAGTCACCAACGGCCAAGTATTGAGAGGGCCGAAAAGCTTGACAGAGAAATAGTCCGAAAACAAGGGGATCGTCTTCGGTTCCCCAAAAAGAACAGAAGCAGAAATCGTGGCCTCAGTTGAAGTCGCAAGAGGCCCAAGAGTAACGAGGCCGTCATCAATGAGACGGAGCGAAGAAGTTTCAACTAGGGAATCTTCAGCATCTTTGATTTTTTGAGAGGAAGGGGAAAGAGTCGGTTGCGCCATCGATAGAAAAAGAGGTGAGAAGACGAAGGGAGAATGAGGAAACAGGAAAGGGGAAAATGGTTATAAAAACAAAAGTAAGGGCAAACGAAAAGGCGTAGAAGGACGTGACCGGATATTAAGGAGGAGTTAGCGCACGAAGAGGAAGAGAGAGAGAGAAGTTACTTGGGCTCTTTCGCATGGAAGCAATTCGCCCAAGTAAGGAGGGCATCTGTTGGGGCCATATGGAATAATGGGCCGCGAAAGAGCTATTGGGCCATAAGACATGGGCCGGAAGAAAGAGGAAGTCCAAAAAGAAGATGGGCTCAAGATTAGTAAGGCCGAAAGTATATAGTAAACCGAAGGGAGGAAATCAAAGCTGATGAAGATTTCGGCCGAAATAGGAGGAAACAGCCGAAACCAAAACAACCGAATTGGAGAGAGAAAGAATTCGGCTCAGAGGAGTTAGCCGGAGAGCGGTTATTCCAGCTCCGGCTATAAATAGGGGTCGACATACTCAAAATCGGAGAGATCAATCCAACCCCCAAATTACTTTTATCAATTTTAATTCCTTGTTATCTTTACTGCTTTCTTTACAGCTTTCCTTTACAGCTTTCCTTAGAATCTAGCCTAGTTTGTAGCGGTTACCATTTCCAAATCCACCGTTTCTCCTTAGCAGCTGGTAGTTTGGTTCCCTGTTTTTGGTGAATTCCGCCGTTGTTTCTTAACAACAGGCAGGTTCTCCGTTGTATTTTGTTATTTTTGATCAATTCAAGGAAGATTCAGTCAATTGTGGGCGCATTATTGTTAATCCGAACCCGTAATCGGTTTGATCCTTTTCCGGTAGCCTCCCTTGAGGAGAAAAAGGTCCTTGGCTACACCCGAGCCAAACAGTCTGTTAACTTATAGTATGTTCAATTAATGTTCAAGGAAATTAGATACACTGATAAATTAGAGACTTATAGTTAGTTTGTTTGAATTTTTTGATACGGTAATAGGTTACATTGCAAAAGTTTTTGTAATATTTTAAGTCATAGATTATGAGATATATTTCTAGTTGGTTCTCAAGTGTGTCTGATAATACAATATTTAGAATTAAAAGGAGTAAAATAAGAAGGAAAGACAAACTAATACTACCAATTTATTAGACTCAACTCCAATATATTCAACTTATATGAATCGTGATCAACTCCAAACTACACGATCCAATAGTTCAACCAACATCTCCAACTTTTCCAAGTGCAAACAACCATATATTCAACTCTAAAATAAACAAGAAACATCCAACATATCAACATCCAAAATAATTACTTCAACTCCAATACTACATCCAAAAACACCAAAAAAGAAAAAATACACCAATTTGAACAAGAACAACACATACACTTCAAAATTACATAACTTTCTAATACGAACTCCAAATTGAGCATATCATATATGAAATTCATCTACTCGACGAGATATTTCTAATTATGTGCCTAAAATTTCAAGAATCCGAATATTGAGTGCGCAGAATCCCAAAACAGCCTGCTGCCATATACAGTTCATGCTCGATTTTTTTTTTTTTTAAGTATTTTGCTAAGGAACACAACAAATATCACCTTTTAGGTTTTTACACTTCTTGTCCTTCAATTTTAGATGTTCATAGCAATAACAATAATTGTGAGAGACAAGTGGAGATAACAAATGAAACCACATTACAATGAGCAAACATATCACCACAATCGAATGGTTTAAATGGGAAGAAATATACAATCGAATACCTTGAATGAGTACAAGAATAGAATGGAGATGGTTCACTCGAGGGAAGGCTTGTTATCACCGCAACTCGAATGTCTCTCGGGGGTGGCTCGAATCGATCGGATTCCTTTCGACGGAGGACGCGGTGGTCGGAAGCGTGGTCGACGGTGGCGTCGGTGGGTGGTCGAAGGCGGTGGTCGGGAGAATGGTCGGGGAGGGCGTCGGCGTCTTCGATCGCAAGGGGGAGGGAGTAAAATGCCGCTCTTTGCTTATGTTCTATTTCGTGATTGGGGCAGAATAAATCCCTAGATTTGCAGTCGGTAACGCGGTCGGTGATGTGGTCGTCGAAGACTCTGGGACCCAACAACGGCCGAAAAACACCGACTCCCTGCTGGGGTCAGTGCTGCGATCGGTAAAGCCGACTCGGACTATGTCGGTCGGTGATTGCGGTCGGAATCATCAGATTTCTGAAACTGGATAGTGTCGTCTCTTCTCCACAGCAACAGAAAAGAGGGAAATGGAAATGGAAGGCGCGGAGAAGGAGAAACAGAAAGGTTGAGCTTGGTGAAAAATGCAGAAGAAGAAATGCGGTTGTAGAGAAAATGTGGGCTGTTGCAGTGAAGAAACATGTAGAGAAAAGAAAAAGACAGAGAGAAAAAGACGAGAGAGAGAGATCGTGTAGCACCGTCCCCTTTATATTCCAAGTCTCCACTAAAAATCATCAAATACAAAACATCTGCATCGGCCCCTTTTTTCGTTGTCTTTCTTTAATCTTGTAATTAAAATAGAAATTAGATTCTCAAATAATTAAGGAATGCCATGAATTAAAGAATAAATCCCACAAATTGAAAATCAAATAACTATTTATGAAATTAAATAATAAAATATAAAATTGAAACAAAATAATAAAAACAAATAATTAAATAAATATATTAGATAAATAATGAGGTCAATAAAACGCATCCGAAGATTCCAGATAATCTAATCTAAGATTACATGCGTATTAGGTATTGGACCCAAAAGCTCCAACATTCCGGATTCCCGATAATCTAATCTAAGATTATATGGGTATTAGGTATTGGACCCAAAAGCTCCAACATTCCCATCGTGATGGTAATCTCAGATTCCCAATACATACATTTCTCCAACCAAATGAGGGAATGCAAGATACCCTATCCACCGGAAATCTTGCATCCCCGAACCAAACGGCCACTTAGTGATATTCTCCACACCAAACCATTTCAAGAATTTAGATAGGTGATTCTGTGCACTGGGATTAACCAACTGCTTTGTTAGCCTATTTCTCATGTACATCATATGATCCATGTTCTTTTACCAAATTTGCATTTATCAAGAACTATATAGTAATTGGAAATACTCAAGCTGTTAGTTTTTTGGCATGGTAATTTTATAAACGCTTTGAATGCAGGACAAAATAATTGGAATGGAAACACTCAACCGCCAATAGCAGCTGCGCGAACCACTTTACCGGTTTCTGCCAATAAAAAAAATATATCCACTTTTTTAAAATAAAATATACTCCCTTCGTCCCAATATATTTGTTTTGTTTGACTTTTTGGCACTGTTCATTGTTTAATTTTGACTCAATGTTATTGCAAGTATATATTTGAAAAAAAAATTAGTCGAGTTGGATCTTGTAAAAATCGTAAAATCGTGTAGTTTTAGAATATATATTTTACATAATTTTTTGTACATATTTTGATATATTAACAATTAAAAATGTGAAATTAGATTGTGTGCAGAAATGAAATAAGACGGGTTAAATAGGACGAATGTAGTATTTGTTATGATGGATATAATTTGAAATATTCCTTGATTGTTCTCCTGGCCTTAAAGTCCAAGTGATTTCTCTTGAATGGGGGACCATGAGTCCGGGGACCTTCTTCGGCTTTTCGACGTGCGTTACGTAATTGACGTGTAGGTAACCATTGGAAATGAATTTTACTACCATTACTTATGTCAAATGATGATAAACCTATTATACTTGAAAAGTTTTTTTTTTCTTTTTTTTAGAGAGAGAAAGTCAGAGCATGGCTCTCCCCCGAAGCTTCCATGGCGATCCATCCTTGCCGTGTCCTCTTCCTCCGTTCAACCCCACGACGCGCCCTTTCGTTTTCTCTAATGTCAAAAAACCCTCGTTCAGAGACATGATCCTTGAAGGCAAGGCTGCCAACCTGGTGCCTTGTTGGATGATAAAATTTTAGATGAGTTGGTCAATATGGATTTCCTCGACGGAGACAGACTCCGGCCACGCATTTCCATTGATCCTCAGATTCAAGAAAGACTCAACGAACCATGGGAGGATCCTATCTTCATATCGGTTCTAGGGAAAAAGGTTGGCTACCTAGCGTAAAGGAACGCCTAACTCGTGTGTGGAAGGTTAAAGGTAACTTTGAGATGATAGATTTGGATGAAGGTTATTTTCTAGTAAAATTTGATAGAGGTGATGATCGTACTAGGATCCTCAATGGTGGTCCATGGATGGTATTCGATAGTTATCTTACGATTTCACCATGGAAACCACAATTTGTTGCCTTGGATAACACTCCTAAGAGAATTATTGTATGGGCTCGATTCCATAGATTGGGAGTTAAAATGTATGATGAGTTTATTCTTACTAAAATGGCAAGAGCCCTAGGAACGCCTGTGAGAGTGGATGTATGACGAAGGGAGTTCATAGAGGTAAATATGCGAGAGTATTGTAGAGATTGATCTTTGCCAACCTTTAGTAACCAGCATCTTGATTGGAAATTATTGGCAACGGGTCTCATATGAAGGTCTCCATTTAACTTGCACATCCTGCCAACGTTATGGACATGCTACCAATGCATGTAAGGTTGAACACACCATTGAGAAAGTGGTTGCTGTGATTCCGGTGGAGGTTTCCCAGGTAGCAGCCGGTAGAGTTGATAGAATCCCCTCATGCCGCTCACGCCATTCAATGTGGCCCTTTGATGTCGATCGACCTCCTAGCGGACGATGGATTTTGGCGTTTCTACACGAGGCCTACACGTTAATAGTAATGATTACAATAATGGAAATACATAAATCACCCATGATTATACCATTGCATTAATTGTCTGACTGCTTCTTTCCATATCATATTTGCACTCAATACCGCACACGTCCAACACAAAATTTCCGAAAGCAAGCAGCACATTCTGGATATATAGAATCCATGAATTCAGGACATGAACTCAATTGTGAAATTATTATAGATATTTAAAATTGTAGATCAGTTGGAGTCTCTTTTAGAATAGATTTAATATATACTCCCTTCGTCCCATTTATTGTGTCTCATTTTAATTTTTTTTTTTTTTTTTGTTATTGGTATGAATTTGACCTAATTTTTTGTGCAATTATATACGAAAAAATATAATCGAGTGGGATTTTGGATTGTTTTTCGCATAGTTTTAGAATATATATTTTATAGAATTTTTACTTCCACACATTTTAAATGTATTAGACAACGTGTCAAAAAATTTAGAGACAAAATTATTGGGACAGAGGGAGTATATTTCTTTATAATTTTTACTTATCTATATTTTAAGATATTAACTATTAAATAAATGTATTGGACTCTTTAAAAATTTTGGGATATTTCAAATGGGATAGAGAGAGTATTATAGGCACCAGAAGCCTCTTTTTCTTTTTTTATTTTAAACCACTATAAATATCAATTACTAAAAGTCTTGGGTCCAATGAGACCTGAAAATATCCTAAAATTCACCTAAAAAAAGGCCACTACTAGGGCGGTGCATTGTAAAAATAGACCAAATTATCTTATAGTGGCCTATTTTTGTAATGCAAATGATTATCAATATGGACCATACTCGTCCTTAATTGCCTATACAGATCCTCGGGGGATTAGTCTTGGGTCCAATGTGGCTTGGGGATACCGGGTTATTCACCAAAATATGGGCAACTACTAGGTCAATTTACATATTTTTATAATGCATTTATTTTGCTAATTGGTGTTTGTAATGTCCTAAAAATAGGACATCTGCGACTCACTAAAGAAGTATGAAGGTTCTACTTGTAACGTCTCAGTTATACCCACTTGTAGATATTGACCGCTTTGGACAAGCCCCTCACGACTTTAAAATGTGTCTACAAGGGAGATATGTCAACACCCTTTTATGGGATGCTTCGTTCTCCTCTCCAATCGATGTGTGATGTTACAATCCATCCCCTTGAGGCCCAGCATCCCCACTGGCACATCGAGCTGGGTACTGGCTCTAATACTATCTATGATGTCCCAGTCACACTCACTTGTAGATATTGTCGGCTTTGGGATAGCCCCACCTCACGGCTTTAAAACGCGTCTACAAGGGAGATGTGTCAACACCCTTATAATGCATGCTTTTTTCTTCTCTCCAACCGATGTGGGATGTTACACACACCTTTATCAGCACATGAGTGTTCATGTATACCAAAAAAATATAAGGGTTTGTTTGGGAATTAGCTGTTAGTTGTTAACTGATTACGCGAGTAATAAATTAGTCAAAATTACCTGTTTGAAAGTTTTGAGGCCAATTTTTTGCCTACAATAAGACGAAATAAAAAATGATGTTAAGTAGTTTCAAAAGAGCTGATTGGACACTGTTTTAAGTTATTTTGGTCACTAAAAAAACCATTTTTCTCACATTGTCTCACAAATTAGCTGATTCGATTTATCCATTTTGCCAAATAGGGCCTAATTCTTTTACTGAAAATACTAAATTATAAATTAAAACTTTAATTTAGTAACCAAACATTTTTTTGGGTCACACAACCTAAGAAGGCAAGCAAAGAAGAAATGAAAATAATGAAAACAAAATAAAAACCAACGAACTAAACGAAATCAGTCCAACGCACAGTTATCTTCTCACGAATGCCAAACCCTCCTCATCATTGCGAACACAATCCTTGAGGTCATCCGGGGGGAATTCCCAAGTCGTGTAGAACTCATCACTTTGCATCGCCTTCCGTGCCAAAGCATCTGCAACTTTGTTACCATCACGATACATATGGCGGACTTCACATCCTTCCATTGCTCGCAACTCTCGACGGACATCCATGATCAAAGGCCATAGGACATGCTGCCTAGAAGCTCATGAGTTCACCATTTTGACAGCCCCAAATGAATCAACATAACAGGTTTGGATCAACACATGAATGCTATTAGCCAATTGCAAACCCCCTCAAAAGCCCCATAAGTTCAATCTCCAATATGTCACATCCAGAACATTTGCCATTACATGCCATACGCCAAACGCCAGTGCTGTGGCGTATGACCCCTCCAAACCCGGTTGCACCATCTGCCTACAAACAACCATCAGAATGTAGCAGCCACCCTGTATCCATATCATTCTTCCAACGAATCATTTTAATCGTCCTCTCAGATTTCAGCCTCTGATGTTCCGCCATGGCCCGAGCAAGATGTTGAGCCTTGCACAAAAGCCTATCAGGTCGCATTTCAACCCCTTGAAAAACACGACGATTTCTTTCCAACCACACAATCCAACATAGAGCAACAAAGAATCCTCCCCATAATTTCCAAGCCCACTCCATCCAATGTCTCGCTTCACTATCTCCAACATCATCCAAATGAGGTAACTGCCGCCACACCTGTCTCGCCCAAGAGCATTGGAAAATACAATGTTTCCAATCCTCCACATGAACACCACAGATCATGCATAATGGTGAGGAGGCCAAACTCCGCCTATGCCTTAGCTCATTGCAAGATAACGCGTTATTGCCAATTAACAAAAGAAATAAATCAATCTTTTCAGGGATCCAAGGCTTCCACATCCACTTCCATCCATTGCTTCTGCTTTTCTCCCTTGTTAACGATCGATAACTCAATGCAAAAGTATAAATACCATTGTTCTCACCTCTCCAATGTAGCGTATCTGTGGTAGCCTCGGAGAGATAAGGCAGAGGAGATTTATTAATAGCCTCTTTCAAGTGAGTTGGAAGCCAAGAATATATCTCAGAGAGTTGCCACTTCCCATGCACTACCACATCTTTAATCTTAAGATTCATATCATTGTAATGAACAAAAGGAACCTTATCAGTAAGACATTCCCCCTCCCACCACGGGTATACCACAAGGAATCCATTCCCTATACAGATACCATAACCCTTGCGAAAATTTTCCGCCACCTTAACAATCATTTTCCACACCTTCATGCCCCTATAATGATAGTCGGAAAGGCTCCATCATCCGCATATTTATCCTTTATAACATTGACCCATAATTTGCCCGAATTAAACATGTAAGCCCAAGCTCTCTTCCCCAACATGGCCAGATTCGTCTGCCTAGCAGTCCGAATACCAAGCCCTCATTTTCCTCATGATAATGTTCCAGTTAACAAGATGCAAGCCCCAGTCTTCTCCTCCCTTCCAAATCGAGCGATGAACAATCTCATCAATTTCTTTACAAACTCTCATCGGTAACAAATGGACTTGATTAATGTAAACAGGGATAGAAGCTAAACTGATCGTGCCAAGGTTACTCGACCAGCTTTGTTCAAAAGCATTCCTGACCATGCCCACATTTTATTTTCTAGCCACTGAATAAGAGAGTCAAAGTAAGAAGCTTTCAGACGGCCATGAATGATAGGGAAACCAAGGTATTTACCAAGTTCATGCTCAGCAACTATACCAAGATCTCTCTCAACCCTTGCCAACTCTTGCATCGAAGAACCTGGTGAGCAATAGGCTGAGTTTTGACGGATTCATGTGAAGACCCGAACGAGATCCAAATCGTGCCAACACGTTCGCCATTGCCGAAATACTACCTTTATGCAGCTCCGAAGCAAGTATGAGATCATCGGCGAAAATCAAATGAGAAATCCCCCTACCCCCTTGTCGCAGCATAAACGGCTTCCAGGTACCATTACTCACTTCTTCCAAGATTTTTCTAGTGAGCTTCTCCATGATCACCACAAATAAATAAGGGGATAGCGGATCGCCCTGACGCAAGCCTTTTTTTGCTTTAACATTGCAACCAACGATCCATTCCATAGTATGGAAAAATTAGCTAATTGAACACACTCCATCATCAGATCACGACATCCCACTGGAAGATCAAGTTCCTGTAAACACGAACTCAAGAACGCCCAACGGACCGTGTCAAATGCTTTAGCAATATCAATTTTCAGAATCACTGAATGGCGAGTAGTTCTGGGGCTTTCCATGGATGAGATCATCTCCTGAAGTAATAACACATTATCAGCTGTGCCACAACCAGGAAGAAACGCCGACTGAAAATGGCTAATAAACTAGCATAATATCGGTCTCAACCTCGATACCAACACCTTAGTGATGATCTTGAAAGCCACAATACATAACATCAAAGTACGAAATTAAGACTATTAAATAATGGTTAAAATAATTTCCCATAATTTGTTTATCAGTACTATTTTTAGGAGTGGGCACGGTTCGAATATTCGAGTTTTTCAGGTATTTGCTAACCGAACTGAACCGAGCAAATATTCGAAATTGCTAACCGAAATTAAACCTAGATATTCGGTTAACCGAGAAAATTCCAACTATTCACAGGTTACTCGAACCGAACCGAGCTAATATATGACAAATATGCATCCCGAATAACCGAAATATCAGTTACCCAAAAAAATAAACTCCTATTTATAAAGAATAGGAACCGAACCGAATTGAATCATTAAAATTCAAAAACATATTTAGAGAATAAATATCCAAATGAAATTGTCATCAGCCACAATTTTCCAAATCATAAATGTCATCAATCAAAATATTCAAAACAGTTTTAGACTAAATCATCCCACATAACAAAACATTTGGTGTCTTCAATTCAATTTCTCCAATCATAACGATAGTACCTGTAAAATCCAACAAGAGATAGAGTCAATGATATAATTATTAAAATAAGAATAGCAACAGCATTGAAGAATAGTCCAGCATAACACAAACACATTAACCATGAAAAATTCGATCACCCAAAGATCATATCTTCAGTTCAAAAGTTAAGCACCTGCCACAAATTGAAAGCTCTGAAATTGTTGAATTGTAAACATGAAAATCGGTCAATTCCTTATCTGCTCATAAGCAAAGCTCTCAATTAAAAGCACTCAAATGAATATGTCAACTCAATATTAAGAGAACACAATATTCAAAAGTTGGGGTTTGCAGGGAAATCTGTAAAATTGATAAGCAACTTAAGAAAAGCTCTTTCACAGTGTGCCGGAGTGACTGCTTCGCGAAGGAAGGGGACGAGCAGCGAGGATATGCAATGAGCCAGCGAAGCCGGAAGGCCGGACGAAAAGGATGGACGGGCTGAGCGGTTTCGCGAAGGGATGCAGCACTGGGTGTGGAAGGCCGAACAGGAACAGGTTCTAGGGTTAGAAAATTTTAAATTTTGTTATATTTTTAAATAATATATTATATATAAATATATATTTAAAGAATAAAATTTAATAATAATACTCCCTCCGTCCCATTCCAAATGTCCTACTTACTATTTTTGGATGTCCCATTACAAATGTCTTCTTTCTATAAATAGAAATAATTTTCCCCTTCAACAACTATGTGGACCCCACCATATACTCACAACACAATTCCATCTTAATTCTCGTGCCCAACAGTAACAAGACACTTGGAGTGGGACGGAGGGAGTAATATAATATACGGTTCGGTTAATCGGGATAAAATATTATAAAAACTTAACCGAACGGAACAAATACCTGAGGTATTTGTAACTGAACCGAACATCTCAGTTAACGAAAATTTGGTTCGGATTCCATTCGGATCAGCGGTAGAATGATTTGGTTCGATATTTTTGCCACCCTAACTATTTTAATACTGACTGATAGTGTGGTTTTTGTGCTTATTATTAGTATATGTTTTGCATAATATTTTGGGTAATTTTGGAGTGGATTCTACTCATATTATATATATTTGATGTTTTCAATAGGAATTAAGCTTTATGGCAAAGAGAATAAAAAGTGAAGATTGACAGCAAGCCACAATTTTCTTAGTCATGGCCATGACTAGTCTCATGAGAAGAAGATGAAGAATATCAAATGGGCCAAAAGCCCAAGTCAAGCCCACCAGCCCAAGCCTTTTTTCTCACAAGCCCATCACACAACTCAAGATTGGAACAATGCATAAAGTAACGGTTGAGGACAGAATTCAGGGAGGATAGATTTTTACTTTTCAGAATACACTTTTTAGGGGGCTATTTTTAGAAACACTTTGGAGATAAGAAGCGGGAAGCAGTGGACGTCAGGAAGGGGAGTGATGATCCAGAGCAGGTAATCCAGAGAAGACCATCTCTTCATCTCCTCTCCTTGATTCTTGGTTGTATTTCTCTTTTCTTGCTTTGTTCTTTTCCATGAATTTAGAGTAGAATTTTACTTTTATCTAGTTTAGGGATTTGGTGAAGAGTGGCATTTTGTGTTTGGGAGATGATGTGATAATGTATTATTGACTATAAAACTATTGTGCTTTTGGTATTTATCCAATTCCTATACTTAGAGTTTATGATTGTTGAATTGGATGAATGTTTAGGGCCCAAATATTTGTCTAGTTTGATAATTGATTGCCAATTTGATTTGGGTATCCGTAATTGTACTTGAATTGAATAGGTGGTAGCCAGGTTGATTAGTTTCTTCCCGGGAAATTGTATAATCGAATTGGGAATTACTCTGCGTAGGTAGTAATTGGTTCGAATCAGGCTTTTCTAGTTTATAATGCAATTGGACAACATCTTCTACGGGCGTACCTAGGAGTGTTAGTTTGATTAGGGGCAATTAACAGGCTTTTCTAGTTTGATTAGTTTGATTAGGAGTGTTAATCAAACTAACACTCCTAGATACGCCTTTAGAAGATGTTGTCCAATTGCATTATAAACTAGAAAAGTCTGATTCGAACCAATTACTACCTACGCGGAGTAATTCCCAATTCAATTGTACAATTTCCCGGGAAGGAACTAATCAACCCGGCTACCACCTATTCAATTCAAGTACAATTACGGATACCCAAATCAAATTGGCAAACAATTATCAAACTAGACAAATATTTGGGCCCTAAACATTCATCCAATTCAACAATCATAAGCCCTAAGTATAGGAATTGGATAAATACCAAAAGCACAATAGTTTTATAGTCAATAATACATTATCACATCATCTCCCAAACACAAAATGCCACTCTTCACCAAATCCCTAAACTAGAGAAAAGTAAAATTCTACTCTAAATTCATGGAAAAGAACAAAGCAAGAAAAGAGAAATACAACCAAGAATCAAGGAGAGAAGATGAAGAGATGTCTTCTCTGGATCGCCTGCTCTGGATCGTCACTCCCTTCTTGACGTCCACTGCTTCTCGCTTCTTATCTCCAAAGTGTTTCTAAAAATAGCCCCCTAAAAAGTGTATTCTGAAAAGTAAGAATCTATCCCCCTGAATTATGTCCTCAACCATTACTTTATGCATTGTTCCAATTTTGAGTTGTGTGATGGGCTTGTGAGAAAAAGACTTGGGCTGGTGGGCTTGACTTGGGCTTTTGGCCCATTTGATCTTCTTCATCTTGTTCTCATGAGACTAGTCATGGCCATGACTAAGAAAATTGTGGCTTGCCGTCAATCATTCACTTTTTATTTTCTTTGCCATACAGCAAAAACCACACTATCACTGACTCAGTATTCAAATGTTTCTTACATTTGATAATATGCTATTATTTACAAACACACTTTCACTAAATGTTTTATCATAGTTATACAAATTAAAACTTTTAGAATTTTTTTTTTATACCAACTTAAATTATTAATGGTTTAAAATGCAAATTAGACGGCGTGAGTGAGTGTGTAAAAAATACTCCTACTCAACAAGTAATTTATTTGTGGATTCTCTTATCAAAAGTAATCGGCAACATTCCGCTGCGGAAAATCAACAACAAACTCCATAGGAGTCAAGAATCTTTATGGCCGAAACCTTCTGCATCTTCTGTGCCTCTGATTGTGAACCCAACTTGCCTTCGATCGCCTCTAAGATTCCGCTTCCTGGCCGCCTCACTTCGATTCAGCCGTTCTCTCCACTAAGGTATGCAATTTTCTTTTGCTTGTTAATCAGACGCTTTGTTAATTCGTCGATTCGCTTCAACATTTTGGGTGCAATAATTTATTTGAATTTTTGCTTTGGTGAATTACCGATTCTGCTTTCTTCGTTTTTGTTTATTCTAGAAACGAGGAGTGTGTGTGTGTGTTTTGAGGTTCGGTTTGACCAGTTCGCTATGTTCTGTGAGACATAATTGGGGAAAAAAGTGTCTTTTCTATGATTTTGTGTGGAAGAATTATGCTTAAAATTTTGCAGTAATAGGAGACTTTCCATCATTATTACTTACTTTCATTTTTTATAACTTGCCAGCGTAATTGGAAAACATTTGCTTGTTTTCTCTTTTTCTGTTTGATGATCCAAGGATTCATTGAAATGGAATTGGGTTTTTACCCTATGAATTTTCAATAAGAAACTATATCTGCTGAGCGTCAAAATGTGGAACAGGGAGGAAGTATAGCTGTAAATAGTTAAAGATTTTGTAACAGAGGAAAGACTGTTAAATTTTTTTGCTCCATTGGACTAACTATATTGTGAAGTGAGAAAGTTGGGCTATGGCCCGGACGACACTTTTTACGCAACTTGGTTTTGCAACGATAGATGATAAAAACTTATAGCTATTTAGTTTCTGCCCTGTATTTTGCACAATCATCTTCATTAGTATGGGCGCTAAATTGGTAACTATGTACTGTACTTACACCTACCAACTTATTGTAAAGTAGCGCTTAACAGATACTCCATGTTTATTCCCACTTTGAATTATTTGGGTTTGACATATAATCGTTACGATGGTTTAATATTGTGAATAGCCAACATAAATCCAGGAAAGTTCAATGAAACATTTATCTGTTGGATACTTAAATAACATGATTTAAAAAGTTCTTTAGTCTTAATATTGTATTGAAAAGTCCAGTAGTCCAATGGTATTTAATGCAGAACATATATTTATGCAATTACAGAGGTTTTGTTTACTTACAGCCGATTGAGAAATCTGAAATCATGGGTGATACTGTGGATCTGACTGGGGATGGGGGTGTCATGAAGACCATAGTACGACGAGCTACACCTGATGCGCTAGTTCCATCTGATAGCCTTCCACTTGTTGATGGTAGGCTTATGAAGCAATAAGCGATATTACTATTTATTTCATTGATGAATACTCTGAACTTCAAAATAGCAGTTCAGCCATATCTACCTTTGATGCACACGGATGCACTCGGACATAAATATACGCTGCATGACTTGTTTATTGAGCAAGAAAAACTTAAATAGGTTGATCATATCTAGTTTGATACACATGCGCACACAGAGTTACTAAAACCCAAATTGTAAGGAGTAATTGAGATCAGATTTAATTTTGCATTGTTATAAAAATGATTGTCCTTGATCTATTCTATTAAAAATGTAGTATTCAAGTTTTCAACTTCATGGCCGCATTTTTTAAAATGCTGCACAGCTAGTCTCTCATGCTTGCCTGAAGAAAAAAGGATTTATTATAATGGTGTTCTTTTGGCAGTTCACTATGAAGGCACTCTTGCCACAACTGGTGAAGTTTTTGATACAACACATGAAGATAATACTATCTTCACCTTTGAATTGGGCAAGGGATCTGTGATAAAAGCCTGGGACATTGCACTGAAAACCATGAAGGTGAAATACCTCGAGCATTATTTTGTGGCCCCTGCCCCCTCTTCAGGAACTAAAAAATAAAAAAGAAAGAAACTTCTGCCTTTTCTTTAATGTTTCTATTTTGTGTTGAAGGTTGGTGAGGTTGCGAAGATCACTTGTAAACCTGAATATGCCTACGGTAGTGCTGGTTCTCCACCAGATATCCCCCCAGAGTAATGCATTTAACCCAATATTGCTGCTATAAGCTATATAATGTGATTGTTTTACAAGTATGCGCTATTCTTAGTTGTAGAACCAATTTTCTATGCTTCATTTGCATTACTGGTGAGAATATGTTGAAGATAACCATTTCTGTTTTTTAAGGTTATCAACTTCCCCCTAGATTGATCTTGTGAATATAATGGAAAGTTATGCTGTACATAAACTTAATTCATACAATTTACTGAAATGAATAGCCTTATTGGTCTGCATATTTCAGAATTGGAAGCTTTAGAGAGGCAAGGACTAATAAGTAAAGGACTTTAGGAAAATCACTTTTGAAGATATGATGATTTGTGTAAAATAAACAAATAAGAAAAGGAATTGTTTGCTCAAACAAAAATTACTGCCCCTGTTTATCAGTTGTTGAAACTTAATATATGCTTTATGACTTGAACACAAAGCTTGCATGGGGTTAATTTCGATTTAAATTTATCATGAAGATTTTTTTTCCTCTTGGTAAACACATTGAATCTTCGACTGTAATTTTTGTTGCAATATCTTTTTTCAAACTTTGCTTCCCAAGAAATAATACTTTGGAAAAAGATACTATATCACTCATCCACAGCATCACTGCGGTGCATTCCTAAACACAGAGGCTTGTGAGACATCATGCACAAATTGAAAATGCAATGAGATGGGTTATAGTCGGTTAAACTAAGAATTTATTTATTTATTTATTTTATTTTTGTTAATTTTCAGATTGAAATGAACAAGTGCACAAACTGTGTCTGTAACTGAACTAAAATACGTGCCTGTGTTCTTTTCTACAATGAGTCTCTATCTTGTATACATTGTACTTACTAATTTACAGTGAATGCTTATAATGAATGTGTAGTTAGATTCTGAATATTATCTGGTGGGTTTATTCCATGTGCCTATAACCTCAGATTATGCATCCAATCCCCATTTAGCTTATATGTTAAGATGTGATACGCTACCTTCCGCAATGTTTCTATATGAGTTATATACAATCATGCACTACTCTGATGCAGTTCAACCCTTATTTTCGAGGTGGAGTTGGTAGCCTGTCGACCTCGGAAGGGATCAAGTCTAAGCAGCGTTTCAGATGAGAGGGCTAGGCTGGAGTAAGTACCATCTGTATCCCTAGCAAAAATTGCAATTATGCTTCACTTGTGTATGCTTGCTTTCCCTTGTTTCCATTAAATTTTATAATGATACTTATCCAGGGAGCTGAAGAAGCAGAGGGAACTTGCAGCTGCAGTCAAAGAAGAAGAAAAGAAGAAAAGAGAAGAAGCGAAAGCCGCAGCGGCAGCTAGAATTCAAGCCAAACTTGATGCCAAGAAAGGCAAGGGAAAAGGGAAAGCCAAATAGCACCGCTGTTGAAATGTGACATTTTCTCGTATGTATGAATAAAGCTCACCTTGGATTAATATACTTTGAAACTTGCTGGCTATTGTGTGATGGTAAGATGCTTGATTGCATACAGAACCTGTATCAAGTTTGTCCAGTTTTCCAACAAATACCCAATTCACTTTCAATCAATTCATTTCCCTTTTCACAAAAAACTTGAGGAGAAATGCAGTAGGAAAAAAAAATACTACGTAGAACCAGTAACAAGACACCAGAAATTTTTACAAGGAAAATTCCTCCAACGTGATTGGATAAAAACCATAGATTCTATCACCCGACCCATGGCAAAATTCTACAGTATGACTTTTCCAAAATACAAGAATCAACCAGCACTTCAGAGTTCAGACAACACAACTATAAGTCTATAAGTATAACCATCGTTCTACCAAAGATAAAATCCCCAACTAGAAATTCCAATAAAATTGCAATCACTCGACAATGTTTTTTTTTTTTTTGATAACAATCACTTGACAATGTTGAAATTATAGAACAAAAAATCCTGGGTTGAAGACAAATCTTTTTTTTTTCTTTCTTTTTTTTTTTTTTGAGAATAAATACCCGATTTTATTCAATCTCCCATGAACCATTACACAGCACATCCTCTTGCTGTGCCCATATATCAAAACATCAACTTTCCCTGATCACACTTACAACTCAAAAAAAAAACAGCAAACAATCAACACCTACCAAAGCAGACAAAGATTTGCAATAGACATCAGACACATATTAATTCCATTCCTCAATACTGCTGGCCCACGAAGCTCCATCTCTAGCCCAATGATCGGCCAAATCGTTGCGTTCCCTAAGTACATGATCAACCCGGACGTCGCCAGCAAATTCTAAAATCACCATGATAGGAGCCATGAGCTGATGGAACCTCCATGCGTGGATTCTTCAACCATTTTACCACGTTCGCCGAATTGCATTCAAAAATAAGTTTCGGGAGAAGGGAATCCGTGGTCTCTAACAATCACCTTGCAAATCCTATTAATCGCAATCAATTCAGCTTCGTTTGAATCTTTTCATCCAACGCTGTCTGAGATCGTGAAACTCACCCTTCCTGAGTCGTCTCTTATCACTCCACCTATCCCCGCCGGGCCGGGGTTACCCAGCGAAGATCCGTCCGTATTTATTTTCTACGCTCCCATTTCTGGACGAATCCATGACAACCCATTCCGGGGGGCCTTGATCCTGCCACTGCTATACTGATGCAACACAGTTGAAAACCTGTCCTCCACCCTTCCCATCCCCACTTCACAGCCTTTTGAGAACGTCTTCCACCAAAGCCCGACCTGCAATCCGATTTCTTCCAATGCCAATACAATATCAACCTGCTTCCCCTTAAAGATCGCACCATTTCGAATTTTCCAGATCATCCAAACAACATCATCAGCCATCCATCCTTCAGACATCGATTGATCCCCATGCCCAGCCACCATTCAATCAGTACCTCCACCATATTTGGTATTGCCCAGAACCCAGCAACACCCCAATACCCGATTTCTTTGGCCGCTGCACAGCGACAGAATAAGTGATCCGCCGTTTCCATCTCATCCCCACAGCAAGGGCAGAGTGCATTCTCAACCTGCAAGCAGTTTCTTTTGACAAGTGAATCTCTAACCGGCAGTGCATCATGCATCAATTTCACACCAATAATTTCGACTTCATCGGACATTTGATTCTCCATATTTCATTCCACTTCTACCTCCTCTCCATATCGCCTGTATCTTCCCTACGTCTCCAACAGTCCTTAGTCAGAAAACAGCCATTCCCCCCCTTTCACCCAGCATACCCGATCCACCATGAAAATATTAACTTGCTGTCTCTCAAGAACATTGAGAAGGCCCTGCCACACCTCCAATTCCCAATCGAATAAACCCCCTCTCAATTGAATTTGCCACTTCCAGTTGAAGCCCTCCCATACCCCAAAATCCATAATCTTCCCGACTTTATTAGAGGCTAAAGCGAAAATCCTAGGGAAGAGCTCCCTTAATGGCCGACCATCATCTACTCAAGAATCTTGCCCAAATCTCGTCTTGTCACCTTTACCTACTTGAATAATAAATCGTCCCCCCTCATTATCCAGATTCAAATCCTCCCATCCTCTACAAAGGTTACCCCATAGGGACCTTCCAAGCCTAGTACCCGGTACCAAGGGAGAAGATTTATCATAATACTTAGAATTGATCACCTCCTTCCACATGCCATTCTCATTTCCGAATCTCCATTTCCATTTCATCAACAAAGCCGAGTTAAACCTCCTCAAGTCCCAAACATGCAGACAAATCTTTTGCTTACATGTTTTTTTTTTTAAATAGCCGGGTATACATGTCTCATTGAACCAAAAACTAATTTATCGAAAATCAAGTGTGCATTGAAGATTTGTCTCTCCTAAAGTGGAATTCTGTATACACAAAGGTTTGAACCCGAGACTTTTATTTAAATTGTCAGAGCCCGTACCACTCAAGCTAACTATGTTTGGTTTTTGCTTACATGTTGATCTCAATCAGTTTCTGGGCTCCCGAAATTCTCACCGTTTCACTCTACAGAAAAAATGACTCCAAAACACCATAAGTCTTGGACTAAGAGAAGGTAATTAACCCCACAAGTAATGGGCAAACCCCACAATTTGTTAGGCCTCCTTTACATAGGAGGAACCACAAATCAACAGGTGCATATAATATTTGCTGGGTGGATACAACATTTTTTTTTTCTAAATTTTTTTTAGGAGCGTTAGAAGGTCTGGGAAGGGGTGGTGGGAGCACATGCCATACAAATTACAAAGGTAATAAAATGGAGGGACTGGGAAAGGGTGGTGGGAGCCTATGCCATACAAATTACAAAGGTAATAAAATGGAGGGATAGGGGGCCGATGGGGATTCGAACCTCCAACTTTCCGTTGGAAGTCAAATGACTTAACCACTTGGGCTAAGTCCTCATCCCCATTTTCTAAAATTATTTATTCATAAAGGTCAAAATAGCAAACAAAATTTAGGGTGAGTTAAAATTAATCGAGTCTGGATATCTGCATCCTTATTTTTCTAGTATATTAATTTTTTTTTTTACCTACTTTATAATATAAATATCAAATTAAAATTAAATTATTTTTATTCGGGAATGAGGACTTAGCCAGCCCAAATGGTTAAGTCCCTAGACTTTCAACGGAATGTTGGAGGTTCGATCCCGCTCCCTATCCCTCCCTTTTATTCCCTTTGTAATTTTTGTGGCATGAGCTCTCTCTCCACCACCCATTTCCAAGTCTTCAATGACTTATTAAAAAAAAAAAAATTATTTTTATTCAACTCACTTTGAATCACCTAATAAGTCATACATCAAATTTAATGAAATACTCCTTCCATCATCCCTTGTCAATTGTCATGTTTTAAGTCCATCGACTTATGTCTTCATCAAACAGAACAAGATAAGTGTGACGAAAGAGTAATATATACTTATATATTTTTTAATTAAATAACCCCTTAATAATGAAACAATACTTGATATCTAGGCCTCATTTTTCTAGGAAAAGTAGCAGAAATATAAGTAGTACAGTATAATACTAATTCATTATTGAAGAAAAATACAGCTTACAATCTGAATTCTGACAGCATCTTCTACATATAATGTATATGTTTGGATTTCAAACAAAATTGTTCAGCATAAATTCCACCATTGTAATTTGTAGGGAGCCAGAAAATGTATATATCCTGTTTCAGTATATGGGTATGGCAATGGCACACCTTGCTTCTGTTTAGATTTATAAAAAATAATCCTAAGATCATATGCAACTTTAAATACACATTTTGAAAATCATAACTCGACAGATACGATTTTCAACATGTGCACTTAAAATCATATGTGATCTAACAATTATTTTGCCAGCTAAATAAGAACAAATTAGGCCAAATTTACAACCAATGGACCAGAGTAATCCTAGAATCAGTTCAATGCCACATCCCAGAAAGTTCGAGCTAGAGTCTGTATACAAATGTGTGTATATATATACTTGTATGTAAAGATAAGTTAATCCACGTCAAGCTAAACCATCTCGGAACCCTCCATTTCTCCTTCCATGAGTCCGGACCAACGGGACCCTGCCCTGAATTTGCAAACTGGGCATGTCCCTTGTTGCCGTAGCCATGGATCAATGCAATTCATGTGAAACTGTTAAGCAAGAGATTGTGGATATTTTATGACATGCGAAAGTGGATGTAGATTTATGTTGCATATACAGCAATTGAATTGAGCAAACATAATAAGTTCATGGGGGTAAGGGAAACCTGATGCAAGCATGGTAAGGTACGAATGAGTTCCTCAGTATTAACTTGCTCCAAGCAGACGCTGCAAGTCAGGTCATCTTCCGAGGCCTTCATTCCTGCTTGTGCATTAGCCAAGTCTTGCTTTTTCTGCACAAGACGTGGAAACTCAAGATCTTGGTTGTAATGAAATGACGGCAGTATTGATTGTACCAGGGAAAATGTAAAACACGTAAATACAAAAAGGGACTGAAGGGAGTTGTTACATAGGTGGCAGTATTAGGGAGAAGCTTTCACTTGATTCCAGAAATATTCCAAAAAAAGAAAGTAAATAAACTTGGACATGTGACAAGATAGAAGTATTAGGCTCTCAATAGTATAGTGTGCTACAGTGTACAGGCGCACAGGCAGCACCAGGAACATAATAAAAAAATTATTAATATGATAAATATGATGTAACTATATTATCACTAATTCTCAAAACTTACTAATGGAAATAGAGATGTCAGTGGACGACAAGAAACAAGGAAGCATAATAGAATAAAAGGAAAGAAAGACCGGAATAAATTATAAGTTGATACTGCAATAAAAAAATAAAATAAAATAAAATAAATAAAGAATCAGAAGACAAAATGCAGTTTGAATTTGAATTTGGATAGCGAAACAGAAAGAGAGGATTGCCACAATATACCATATGACATGGACATAGGGTCTGTTCTGCACACGCAGAGCTGTACCTGCAAGCTGGAGCTGGAGCTGTAGGGAGTAGCTTATTTTTAACGCTACAAGAAGTAGCTTCTAAAAAGAAGCTTCCAAAAGCTCCCAAAAGCTAGTGTACAGAACGGAGCTTCTGTTTTAAAATAAAAGCTAAAGCTACCAAAAGCTCCCAAAAGTTGTATGCAGAAATGTGCTTTCATGAAAGTACTATACTACGAAATGATGACAAATACAGTTGTAAGTTATACAAAACATGAACATATACACAGAACACAAAATACTACATCCACAAACTTGCAACCTAAATGTGAAATACAGAAGAACAATACCTCTACAGAGGTTGAAGAAGAAGCCTGTTGCACTGGTGAGCTGCCAATGTCAGAAGGGCCAATATAAAGATTCATGTGATATAAGAAAATGCAAGCTATGAAGGGGCATCCCTCTCCCTCCCTCCCTCTCTAAATAACCGATTTCCTAAAAGTTTTTAAGCATTAGTATTTGCCCTGGTAGATAAATCTTACTTCCTCTGTTGTGTTGTTTTAGTTGATACATGCAATTCGCGCACAAGATTAGAACAGAGGGAAGAAATACGGCACTTTATTAGTGAAAGTAGAGAAATATAACACTCCATATTGTTAAATGGTGAGATAGAGAAAAGTAACAAAATCTTAAAAGAAGGGTTATGCAAACCAACAAAGGAAATGCATCAAGTAAAAGAAATCGGAGGTAGTACTAAGCAAGGATAACTAGAGAAGGGAGAAAAGAAAAGTCTTTAACTGGATAGTATGAAATGGCACAGGAATTTATTCTCTTTACAGAGAAGGAATTAAGGAAAACTTTACTACAGCTGACCTCTGAGGCCCAGACACCTTATACTTGTGGACAGGAAGAGCATTAATCTCCTCCTCAGTCATAGAGGCCATAGGAACATTGTCAGCATCCAGTGCCCGCAGCGTTTCATAATCTGCACAGAGCATCAAAGTACTACTATAAACAGAACAGTTTCCCTTTGGAACTTGGAACAATAGTGAATGCAATTGCAAACAAAAGAATAGAAAAATATCTGACTCTGCTGAACATTGATAAACAAGTGCATACCCAAATCATCAAATTCTCTGTCCAGAAGTGCAAGCTGAAGCCTCAGACCTTGCAACCTTCCTCTGGTTGCAAGAGCTATGGATGGCGGCATGTGAAGACGCAATTCAGTGTGGCCAAGAAGACCACTAGCTGCAACTGCATGAGCTTGTGCCTGAGCCTGAAGTTGCTGACAAGTTGCATACATCCTCAAGGTTGTAGCCATAAGAAAGACACCGAGCACCAGCCAAAGCTGTGGAATACAGTTAGAATGAAACAAATCAAGTACATGTCAGTAAATAATTTAAAACTGACAGAAAAATGTTAAAACAGATGTCTGTATTAAGACACGACCAACCAGAAAATTCGGAGACATTTGGTGAGAGTTCAAAATCATAAACAGCAAAAGCACTGTCACATAAAAAAAAAAATAAATAAAAATTAACCATGTAGTTAATAAGTTGACTATTCATGAGAAACTGGACATGACAACTGTTTAAGTAATTCAAACCTGTGACCAGGAAAGCGAGAGAGTTTGAATTGACTGGCCGGGCAGCATGAACCCGCTGATGAGAAGAAATTAATAACAAAAATGTCAAGAAATTCATGAATATTTTATGAAGCCGAAATAGGAAAATCAACTTGAAGATTTTTCTTTTTCTTTTTTTTTTTAAAATTTAGAATGCAGAAAAATTAACATTGAATAATTACCACTGCACGCCGCTCAGGGATAAGTCCTGGAAATCCAGTTTCTATATCACCTCTTGTGCCTCGGAAAACAAAACTCATGGTCTCAAAAGTCTACAGCAGTGCTAATAGAATAAAGGTTGGGGAAATGATCATAGAACTGATTTTGGCCTGCTGAAAGAATTAATGAATTCAATAACCAATAATTTACCAGAAAACAAATAAAGTAATATGTGTTATGGTGCATATGGAAACCTAATAAGTATCATGTAAGTATCCATTAGAGATAAGGGACACGTGCTCACAAATATAAACAAAAATGTTTATGATTAAGACATGAGGATAATATCTCTAAACCCTAAGTTTCACCAAATAACTAACCTCTCTCTACCCCTAACAACCTAATTAATGTAAATTATGAATAGACTAGAATTTACTTCCACCCATAAAAATTCAAAGCACCTTCTTTTTATGATAGACTAAAAAGTACATCCATATCATCATCAACAAAACCTAAATCAAAGGAAATTATACACATAAACTACATTGAGTACTCTATGCCACCAGTGCTCCTACAAATGATCCAAATAAAATTAATCTACAAATATAGTATACCTTTTATATTCTATATCCTAATACATAACAGAGATAAGTGTGACAGTTGAGATGTTCCGACAAAGGCTCCCTTGTTGAAGTAAAGAAAAATTAACTAGAACTGAAGGAGGCCAAGGAGTACTCAATACCATTAGAAGAATACTCTACCTAGAAATGAAAAAAGTTTAGAATTATACAATACCATAAAAAAAGATAATTTCTTGTAATAATTACCAAGAAAACTGTCTTACCAACAAATGAAAATAAAAATAAAAATACATACAATGCATACTGCCATATCATTAGTACTATTAATCTCCTACAACTGAAACTGGTACTTGAATACCTTATATATAATTGAATTCCTACTTCATAGTTTTTTCTTCTGAAAGTCCTACTTTATACTATGAAATACTTAAATTGGTGAAATTTGCAAATCAAGCAACAATCCAAAAATTTATATAAATCAAATTATTTATGGATATAGATCACAGACAGTTTCTAATTTGATATTCTAATACCATCTATGGCAACAATTGCACCAGAAACATTTCAAATTAGGCGATTTGAAGCAAACTTCAATCTAAAAAACGTCCACAAAAACCCAAAAATGAAATAAGAACGTCCGATCTTCCCCAGGTAACAAATGCACAAGAAAAAAACCGCTAAAAATTGTTGCTTGCTACAGGAAACCCACGTATCAAAGAAAACGTAATATGCATTAGTAAATTAAACAAACAGCACAAATTTAACAACAAAAATACAATAATCAATTGAAATTACATCCACTGCATGCATCACACCACCGGCCAAGGTTATAATCCATAAAACAGGAGGAAAAGACGAAGCTTACTCAGAGATGTGGATAATCCACATAATCGAATAATTAAAGAAAAGAATCGATTTCCTTCGCCGCCACGGGATCGGAGATGGATGCGAATAAAAAATTGAATAAAAAGAATCGATATTGACGAAGGAAAAGCTTGTGGATCTGACGTCGCCCCCCGCGGTGAACGAGTTGAGGTGGGAAGAAGATAGTGAGTTAACTCGGCCGCGTTAGGGCTTTTCGAATGTTAAAGGAATAGGAAAAAAGCCCAAGTTTGTTTTCAAATAATACTTCATTTAAAAATAAACAAATTGAATTTTGGTATGTCTTGGGTTGCATTGTCATCCGGCTTCCTATCACGTTTATTTATTTTATTTATAATTTATATAATTTGGATTCCGTATGAATATTTACTTAAAAAATTGAATTTTTAATTTTTAGTGGCTTTGGTTTTTTAAGACATGAGTCATGAAGTGGATAAAAGAATGATTGGTGGTCAGAAACTCTGGCTTACACAAGTTTTTTTTGGAGGAGCCATTGAAGGCCTGAAAAGAGGTGGTGGGAGCCCATGCCACACAATTACAAAGGGGAATTAAAGGGAGGGATAGGGGGCCGGTGGGAATCGAACCTCCAACCTTCCGTTGGAAGTCAAGGGACTTAACCGCTTGGGCTAGGTCCTCATCCCTGGCTTACACAAGTTGAATTCTACTATCTGTTTGGTTCATTTCCATTTTTTTCCCTTTTCTTTTCTTTTTTTTTCTTTTCAAAGATCAATTCTATTTTCTTCTTTTTTTTCCATTGGGAAAAAATGAACAATTATTTCGGGAAAAAAAAAAAAAAAAGCTAGCTAGCTACATAACAATATGAGACCAACTAAAATAATAAGAGAGAGACAACTACCAAACGAACATGATCATAAGTATTAACAAATTAAACCACCATTAACAAAAAAAAAAAAGAAAAAGAAAGGAAAGAGCAAAATTCTTCTGGCACCAAAATCACAAAAAATATCTCCAGCAATTAGGCTTGCAATTAGCTGGTTGCCTGGTTGGTTAGAAGATGACATCACTATCAGACCTCACCCTTCTTAAGCACGATTAATGAAATTATGGCATCAAAACATATCATCCACAACAGATTTCTCCTAATTCTTTTCTTCCACCAGAGATTAGTTTTGGAGGTTTGAGATTTTTTTCTTGTCTTAGAGCAAAAATTTTCTTCTTGTAATTTTAGGACCAAGAGACAATGAAGGGAACTAGCTTCTTCTTCTTGGAAAAGTTGGAGGTAGTTGGGAATTTAGTAGAAGGAACCAATGATAAGTCTGCATGTGACATGATTCAAATTATATGTCCTGGAGTTGGAGAGGGTAGAGTTACCTTCACTTTTAGAATCATCCCATTATATAGTACTCCCTCCGTCCCAGGCAAGATGTCTGGTTTGACTTTTTGCCACTGTTCATTGTTTAACTTTGACTCAATATTATTCCAAGTATATATTTGAAAAAAATAGACGAGTTAAGTCTTGTTAGAATCGTATAATTATGTAGTTTTATACTATATATTTTACATAATTTTTTGTTGTACATATTTTGAGATATTAACGATTGAAAAAGTGCATTGGATTGCGTGCAGAAATGACACAAGACATCTTAAATGGGACAGAGGGAGACTTTTCTTGTCATCATTCTCTTTGTACTTAAGATTTTCATAGTCGGCTCTGACATGTCCAAAGCATCCATACTAAAAACACTTAATGTTAAGATCAAGACTCTTGTTTTAATTATCCTCTTGCTTTCCTTTGTCAAATTTCTTGCTTGTGTGCTTAAAGAATCTCTTCCAGGATGTTCCTTCACTTTCTTTTTGCCTTTGGTCAAATTGTTTCCATATTTGTTTCTTATTAGCTTAGTAGCTTCTTTGTCAACATAGAAATCTCGTTTCCATCACCATCTTCCTCATCTGATAAAGCTTTCTCAGACGCCTTGGTTTCAACATTGAAAGCAACACTTTACTACCAACATTCTTACAGTGATCAATCTCCCAAGATTGCAGTATCCCCATCAACTCATCTACCTGCAAAGTGTTATAATCCCTATATAGTTCCAATGCAGCAATCTTGGGATTAAACCTGTCAGGAATGGTTTCGATGATTTTTCTAACAATCTTCTGGGATGTGTACACTTTTCTAAGTTGATACGCCTGGTTAGTTAGATCTATGATTCTCCCAAAGTATCCTTCAATGGTCTCATTCTCATCAATGATTAACCGTTAAATTAAGATTTAGTATAAATCATTTAAATGTTCTAACAGTAGAAGTACCTTAATGTGAGTTCACCAAAATTTTCCACGCTTCATATACAGTGGTACATGAGGAAATCGACCTGAATTGATCTTTAGTCACTCCATTAAAGATAGCATCCAGCCCCCTTTGAGTTCATGCTAGACAGTCCCCTCTCAGTGTTCGACCACGTTGATGCACCTTGTGAACCACACTTACATAACCTCAAAATATGTCAAAATGTATAAAAAATGGATGCATAGGTCTTATTTATTGCATTTTTAGGTGTATTTCATGTGTTTTTACTTTTACGTTGTCATGGTTATTTAGGCTTGGTTCAACGTGTTTTTATATTTTTTGAATAAGACTTTGGTGATTCTAAGTAATTGTGTTTTCATTATAGGAAAGATGATGCTTATTGATATATGCTACACTATAAAGAACGATGCATAAAAGTGGTCTTAGCACCATCTGCAGCATAAAATGCAAACTTAGAAAAATTTTCAGAAACTTCATGCTGCAGTCTACACAGTGGCGCATAAGGCCCACTTTCCACATATATCATTAGATACTTGACAGAAACACTTTGGAAACTTGGAGAGAAAGATCATAACACCACAGAAAACACAAAATCATGAAGAGTGGATGGATCAATCCACCAAATTGATCGTGTCCTACATGTTTTCGGTGTAGTTTTCCTTTTCTTTTCATTGTTATCACTTATGATGTGCCAACTAATATAAGTTTTATGTATTTTTAGATTTGTAGAATTTTTTAATTCATAGATGTAATCAACGAGATTATAGAATGAGAGTTCAGAATCGAATTGACGTACTGATTTGCAATTACAGTGGAGTATTTATGTTTTTATGTATAAATTGTTGTTTTCTTCATTTTTCTACATATTTGCATGTTAGAATTCAAATAATGTTATTTTTTACTTCATTAAATCGGAAGATACGAAGAAATGAGTGAATTTGAGTACTCGTTTTGGAAAAGAATTGAATTATTATTGGATTATGGCTTATACATATTGATTTGGCAAATAATACATGTGTTGAATCATTTAATCATTAGTTTGATATTTGGGAAAACTGGATTATTGATATGAATGATGAATTTAGGATTATAGAATCATAATATTATACTTCCCTGATTGTGATTGTCTACAAAGCCTGAAATTGCCGAATTTACCATACTTTTTATCCTTATTATTTTTACCAAAATAATTGAAATTGTTTTATTGATGCATTGGGAAATACTGATCATGTTTATGAATTCTAAATATTATAATATGAATGATACAATCTTAAGTAGCTACATTTGTATTTTACTTTTATTATTTTTATTTTTTATACTTTTAATTGTTGAATTTTTATTTCATTATTTAATCTAGATCCTTAAATAATATTTAAATCCTTTAAATGAACTTGAAATGACTAAGCTTTATCCATAATGAAATAATATTCTAAATTCTCTTGGGTTCGACCCGGTATTCCCTAGTTTTATTACTTGATGACATCATTTGCTGGTGGTTTAAAATATGTGTGCAAAATATACGCATCACATATGTGTTTTGGTTTCGTGCTAAATGAAACATCTTCATTTTGCAACTTTGGATCCTTATCTGAATTCTAGCATCTCAAGCACATTCATCAACAGTGTAACAACCTCATTTCCGGCACAGCAGAAAGACAAGGTGTTATTTTAAATATTGTCGGCTCAAGAGTGGATGCTGAACCTACAAACCAGCATTAGCTCTTTTCAGTGCGCTTTGGCCTCACTGACACATACTCGGAGACATCCAAGGAGGTCACCCATCCTAAAATTACTCCAAAGCCAGCTTAACTTTGAAGTTCTTATAGGATGACTACCAAGAAATAAAGGTACATTGTTGAAATCCCCCCCGTTAAGAGCGGAACGTCCTCGTTGCCCTTCGACATCCACATCCCCTGGACGCCACCATACACATCCCGTGGATCTTTCGCACCGCTAGGCGCCTGAATGCCATAGCACGCTGTTCCGATCTGGCTCAGATACCATCTGTAACACCCCCATTTTCGGCGTAGCAGAAAGACGGGGTGTTACTCTAGATGTTGTCTGCTCGATAGTGAATACTGACCCCACAAATGAACTTTAGCTCTTTTTAGTAGTGCGCTTTGGCCTCACTCATGCACATCCTATGAGACTTCCCAGGAGGTCACCTTCGAAACAAAGCCGAGTCCACCCTTCTCAAACATCTTTCAACGCCAATGGTTCTATTTTTGAGTATTCTTTTTCTATCCCTGATATTGCCAAAAATATTGTTATTAAAATAATTTGATTTCTCTTGCACCATATCCAAAAGCCGTGGTAGCTCATCCCCAGCACCATCTCGACAAATTTGCAGCACCTCATGATATTGTTGCTTGGAAGATTTTTTTTTTTTTTTCTTTTGAACAACTTATACAGCTAAGAAAATGTGGTGGGAGCCCATACCACACAAATTATAAAGGAATAAAAGGGGAGGGGTAAGGGGCCGGGGAGAATTGAAATTCCAAAATATATATTGTGAGTGGGGGACTAGACGACTAGGGTAATTAAGTACCCACCTCCTTAGAAATCTTTTATCTTTTTGTTTGAAACTTTATTATAATTAATTTCTTTATTATTTAAACCCATGAAAAGATACCCTATGTATGTGCTAAAATCCCCTAAACCCCATCCCCCATTTAAGTCGTTACCCTTACCCTGGGAAAAAAGGATAAATAGGTCCTTTTTCTTTTCAAAAAATTCAAATCAGTCCTTTTTCTATTTTATTACCAAAATAGTCCTCTACAAATGCTAATTATGTCCAAATCAGTCCTTTTTTCACTAATTATATTCTAATTGCTGACGTGGCAAGGGTTTTAATTTAAACCTGACACGTGTGCATAATATTAGTCCTTTTTCTTTTATCTTTTGCCAATTCAGTCCTAAACTTTTATTTTGTTCTATTTAGTCTTCTACCCCAATCACTCATTTTTATATTAATTGGCCTCAAACCTTTCAAATTATTTCATTTTAGGCCCAGAACCTTAAATTTTTTATTATTACTAATTCATTTATCAAATAAATGCACAACATACTTCCGTAAATAAAATTAAATACCAAACCTCATACATTGGGTTTGACCGCCTTGTTACCGGGTCTTCGAAGTTCCGAATTTTACGGACTCTCTCTAACCACCCGACCGTAATGATGGTTCATTGGTTCTGGTTTCCTTCAGCAACAATCAGCACAATCATACTTTGTGGCAATAAAATTTAGGTTATTTTTTTAAATATTTTTAATAATATTAATATTTTTCAATAAAACCAAGGCTTCCTGTATCCATAACCTTCCAAAAATTCAAGTTAAATCATTTACTCAAATATTGCTACATCCTAAGGTAGGACGCAAAGTAAGATTCTGTTAATTGTTACTGAAGGAAACCAAAACCAATGAACAATCGGTTGCGGTCGAGTGGTTATTAGAGAGAGTCCGTAAAATTCCGGTACTTGAAAGACCCGATAACAAAGCAGTCGAACCCAATATATGAGGTTTGGTGTTTAATTTTATTTATGGAAGTATGTTGTGCATTTATTTGATAAATGGATTAGTAATAATAAAAAATTTAAGGTTCTGGGCCTAAAATGAAATAATTTGAAAGGTTTGAGGCCAATTAATATAAAAATGAGTGATTGGGGTAGAAGACTAAATAGAACAAAATAAAAGTTTAGGACTGAATTGGCAAAAGATAAAAGAAAAAGGACTAATATTATGCACACGTGTCAGGTTTAAATTAAAACCCTTGCCACGTCAGCAATTAGAATATAATTAGTGAAAAAAGGACTGATTTGGACATAATTAGCATTTGTAGAGGACTATTTTGGTAATAAAATAGAAAAATGACTGATTTGAATTTTTTGAAAAGAAAAAGAACCTATTTATCCTTTTTTCCCCCTTACCCTGCCCACCACATTTATTGACTAGATCCCACCAACACAAACATGACACGTGCGTGCACGTGCAGATCCTCCAAACCCAAACGTTTTCCATTTCCTTCCTTTTGCCGTGATTTGCGTTATAGTAACTCCAAAATTTCCCTTAATCACTGCCACCAATCGCCACTTTAATCACGCTTAAGAATCCCAATAACCCACGCCCTTGCCATTTCAGGAACATTCCCTTCTTTCCCTCCAAATCCCGTCATTTCTTGCAAACCCCAAAAACCACTTATGCTGGAAATAAACCCCTGTCGGTGACGGTGTCCCCTGCCTCTTAATTCTCACCCACTGGTTCTTCCTCATAAAACGTAAATCTACACCTTCATACGCCATATCCAAATTCCTGGATTTGGTTTCTCATTTGGAAAAAGGCCCAATTAATCAGTTATGGAGCAGAGGAAACCCAAATCCCCCAATCCCTCCTCGCTCAATTCTTTGCCGTCCCAACTTTCCTCTAATTCTAAATGGTTATGGATTTTCACCATTTTTATTTGCATTCAGTTTTTCGTCATTTCCGTTACCCGTAACTCGCCGGTCTGTTTCCCCGACCGCGCTTCCGTCGCCTCCGCTGCACCGGCTGTGCAGGCGAGAACTATTTCCGCGAAGCCGGAAAACTCCCCCTCCACGGCGGCGCCCGAGGAGTGCCCCGCCGGCAGAGTGTACGTCTACGACCTCCCTCCGGAATTCAACAAGGATCTCCTGCTCTACAACTGCTCCGATCTGAATCCCTGGAATTGGCAATGCGGAATAGCCACGAATTATGGCTTCGGCGGCGCCGCCGCCGAAGTCCGCCGTCTGCTCCCCGACAACCTCGCGAGATCGTGGTACCGAACGAACCAATTCACCCTAGAGGTCATCTTCCACCACCGGATTCTCAACCACAAATGCCGCACCCTATCGCCGGAATCCGCCACTGCCTTCTACATCCCTTTCTACGCCGGGCTCGCCGTGGGCAAACACCTCTGGAACAACGACACCTCCCTGCGCGACCGCGCCTGCACCGCGATGCTCCAATGGGTAACCGCTCAACCCCCTGGCTCAAATTCAACGGTTCCAATCACTTCACGGCGATCGGAAGGATCACTTGGGACTTCCGGCGGCTGACAGACCCGGGCCAAATATGGGGCTCCACTTTCCTCAACATGCCCGAAATGGCGAAAGTCACGCGCTTCATAATCGAAAAAGCACCGTCCGACGAACACGAAATCGGCGCACCGTACCCGACGGGATTCCATCCGAAGGACCTCTCCAGCCTCACGCAGTGGCAGGACTTCGCGCGTGGCCACAGACGCTCCAGCCTGTACACCTTCATCGGCGCGACACGTGGCTGGGTCAGCAATGACTTCAGGGCGCTCCTGCTAAACCACTGCCGGAACTCATCCGGCGGGTCCTGCAGAGTGGTGGATTGCTCCCGGGAGCAGTGCTCCACGGACTCGTCGGTTGTGCTGGAGGCCCTTTTGGAGTCCGATTTCTGCCTGCAGCCGAGGGGGGACAGCTTCACGCGGCGGTCGGTTTTCGACTGTATGCTGGCCGGTTCAGTGCCGGTCTTTTTCTGGAACCGGACGGCGTATGATCAGTACGATTGGTTCTTGCCGGAGGCGCCGGAGAGTTACTCGGTGTATATAGATCACGAGGATGTACGGACCGGGAAATGTACGGTAAAGGAAGCTCTGATGAAGTACAGTAAGGAAGAGATAAAAAAGAAAAGGGAGAAAATAATTGAGACAATGCCGAGGATAATATATGGGCTGCCCAATATTAATGGAGGGGATAAGGGGTTTAGGGATGCTTTTGATGTTGCAGTCGAAGGGGTTTTGGAGAGGACCAAGGAGGAGAAGGAATGGACAGATTTCCTGTGAATTGACATGGGAATTTGGGGAATTTATTAAGGATGTAAGATGATTTTGAATGATTAAAATTATGGGCTGTTTAGTGTTAGATGTATAGAATATTAGTGTGATGTGTAGGGATGCTATATGTACCCTCCGATTTTGAGCTCTTTTTAGATGCATTTAAAGTAATATATACTCCAATATACTGCATGTATTTATGTACAAAGTGTTTGAATAATGAATATTCTGCATTTAAAGTGCACAAGGAACATATGGATGATTCAAGTCAAGCTATGAATTTTATGATTCAATCCTGGATAAACCTCCCATTTCCTTTCTGTTGATGGAACTTTGAACTCTATCATTACTCATTAGTATGGATGATTTGTTTTGGGGAACTTTAACAAATTGATTGGCCAACCTTAGCTTGCCAAAATACATAATTTGGGGAACTCTTTTGGCTACTGTCGGATAGACGACTGTGCCATAAATTTCATCTTGACATCATGCAAGATCCATAACTTTTAGGTTAATCCAAGATATTATTGTATGGATTAAAGGATCATGTTAGTTTGAGTTTCTAGCTAGCTATAGGGTGGCCAATACGGGATTTTGTTTGTCACCAAGAAATTGCTTGTCTGGAGTGAAGAATTTGAATTCAATCTTTCTAATTTCCTATCCAGATGTCTTAAAGTACTTCTCATACTAAATTTTTCAAAAGAATATGATTCTCTTTTTATCTGAGTTTGGTGGAGTAATAAGCCATGTCTTTAATCCCTGCATAGATTTAATTTCTTTTCTGAATAGTATAGTAGACCATATCTATCTGTTTGAATTGAAATCCTATCCTGTACGGCTGCAGTATCATCTTCTAAGATAGGTGGGCGAAGGGCCGCCTGCTTTGAGGGGGAGATAATGCTCAGGTCAACTATGTCTGTGTTTAGTTCTGGTACCTATATACCTTCTTCACCAGCAGCAAAGGCAGAATTAAGGTCAAAAGACTGGAATTGGTTTAGAAAAAAAAAAGAGAAGGCAAAGATTGGAGGGTCTATAGATAACAACTCTGGAAGAGAGAAGGAAGTACTAAAACTTCCGATCCACCAGCTCTCCCTGAGAACTTCATTGTTGTTGCCGCACACGGATCCTCCATCGTGTTGAAGTTTGCCAATGCTACTACATAGTCCGGGTCCGTGTCTTATGGCCACTCTTGATTTCATTTCTGTTGCAGGTGCTTGCATAGCTGGTGGAAGGGAACATGGGGAGTGTGTGTGTTCTTTAATCTTTTTATTTTCTTGTCAATGCCTCAGTTGTAACTCTCATTTAATCTCCATATTTTACATGCCCTCTCATCACTTGATCTGGGGAGGGAAAAAAAAAAGGGTTATAGACTGTATATATATTGAAGTGTTTCTTAGCAGTGGCATAGTTGATGCATGGAAGGAAACATAAGAAGCGTGGGTTTGCCTTGCCTCAACTTACCGTGCAATTAATATGGCCATCAAGGTTGTTAAACTGCCTTGTGTATGCAAAAAACTGCTTTGGGAGAGACGCCCTTAATTGCCCTTACAGATCCTCGAGGGATTAGTCTTAGGTCCAATGTGGCCTGGGATACCCTGGTATTCACCTAAGGTTGCTAAACTGTCTTTTATTTCATGACAAACCATATATTATAGTAATTAAATCTTATTTTCGGGGAGAATGGAGGGCCGATGCCATATATAGCCAATTGGGTCCGATGCTAAAATATCATACATGTAGTTAGGGGGACGGAACAAGTGTTGAGTCCCTATTACATACTATTTAAACCTTTGGAAAGGATATATCTGTAGCCATGTTGCATTGTCGAGGCACAAGTGAGAAACTGAGCTCCAGGGCTGTCTCGAACTTTTCCGGGGCCCTGAGCGAATGTTTTAATTAGGCCCCATATAGTGATAAAAATAATTTTTTTAATACTTCATTCGTCCTAGTTATACTATCTTATTTGACTTTTTAACATTGTCAATTTCAACATTGGCTCAATTTTGTTTTAAGTATATAATTGGAAGAAAAATAGTCAAGTTTGGTTAAGAAGTATTTTAATAACTTTGTCTCTAGAAAAAAAAAAGTACGATCGAAAAATTTTATCATAAGGGACAAATGTGAGGGATAGGAGCCAGGTGGGGAATCGAACACCTAATCTTCAAGTTGTAACACAGTGAGCTTGATCAATTAGCCAAGTCCTCGTCCCCATCATTTTGAGATTTTGATAGAAGATGAAGAGTAAAAATGGAAAAAACTAGAAAAAAAAATAAATTGTAATTGATTTGACAAAAATATTACCCAAAATTTAAACAAAATAAAATAAAAATAGAAAATACAAAAATAAAAAATGGGGCCCCCAAAATTTGAGGGCCCGGAGCAAGTGCTTCACTGGCTCTTGCTGTGAGCCGGCTCTGCTGAGCTCCCAATTCCAATTCCTCATCTCGTTAATCCAATTAAGTCGAAAGGTGAGCCAGTCCTGCAATATCCGAGAAGTAAAACTAAGGAAAATTTTTAGCCTGCTAAGTTAAGAGGTGATAGTGTGAATTTGGTGCTTGTCAATGACATATATATTGGATGTTTTTGAGGTGATTTTGGTAGCACTTTACTCTCTTTGTGCTTGTTTTGTTGTTTGTAGGAGGATGGCATGGCAATGGAAAAATTGGAGCAAAGTGGAAGAAAGAAAGAAAGAAGTCAGGCAACTATGGAGTCCCTAGTCATGGCCATGACTAGGGGGAGACATGATGCTGAAATAAAAGCCAATTGGGCTCAAGCCCAAGCCCATGTACTAGCCCAGCCCATTACATAATTCAAGATGGGGAAAATGGGGAATGGACGGCTGCAGCATGCTAGTTTTCAGATTTCACTTTTTGGGCAGAAAACACTTTTTAGTTTGCTATTTTTAGGGTGCACTTGAGTAGGAGAGGAGGACTTTTTGAAAAAAAAAGAACAAGAAGAAAAAGAACGCCCAGGGAGGAGGACCGAGCCAGAAGGAGACTGAAGGCAGAGGCCAATTTTGGAGAGGGTTCTTCAAGCTTTGTTTTTTTCTATTCTCTAATCCTTGGAGAAATTGGTTGTAATCTCTTCTACTTTGTTTTAATTTCCATGGATGTAGAGTAGTTTTTCTTTTTCTCTAGTTTAAAGACTTGATTGAGAACGGCTTTTGGAATTTGGGAGATGATGTAATTTGTGACTTTGAAACTTGATGTTTGTTGATATTTATGCAATTCCTATATCTCTAGGGTTGATGATTATTAATTTGGATGAATGTTTTTGGATCCAAATGTTTGTCTAGATTAATAGTTGAATGCCAATTTAATTTGGGTATCCGTAATTGTACTTGAATTGGATAGGTGGCAACTGGGTTGATTAGTTCCTTCCCGGGGAATTGTGTAATCAAATTGGGAATTACTCCGCGTAGGTAGTAATTGGTTTGAATCGGGCTTTTCTAAATTCTAATGCAATTGAACAATATTTTCTATGGGCGTACCTAGGAATGTTGATTCGATTAGGGATAATTAACGGGCGTAGGCTTTTCTAAATTCTAATGCAATTGAACAATATTTTCTATGGGCGTACCTAGGAATGTTGATTCGATTAGGGATAATTAACGGGCGTACCTTAATTGTCTAATCTGTAAGGAAAAGTTGGTTGTCTAAGCGGACCTGACAACTATAACCGGTTTATTAACTTGTATCATGTTTATGCATCAATGATCTATCCCAAATGCCATTCCAAATCATTCTTTGAACTAGAGGCCTTTAATTCCATAAGTTAAATCAAATCTTGTTTAATTCCTATGCTCTTGAACTCCCTTTGGTATTTACTTGCTTGTGTACTTCTTTATTTTCTTAATTTTAATATCCTAATCTTGTGACAATGCTAAAACCCCCATTTTTAACTATTGTATATATTATGAAAATATTGTAATCCAATCCCTGAGGACTCGACCCTTGTCACTGCTATACTATATCTATTTTGTACTTGGTGACATTGGAATCAATTTTATTTTGCAGCTACACGATAAGCTGTCAAATTTTTGGCGCCGTTGCCGGGGATTGGCGTTCAACCACTACATTCTGTGATATTTTCTATCTTTTTAGTTGTAATTGATATTTCCCTTGTTTATGCCTCGTTCTTCTCGTACTGGTGAGTTGATATATGATCCCGAAATTGAGAAGACAGCTCGTAGATTGACAAGGGAAGCCAAGATAAGAAAAGAATCTAAAGTTTCTACATCAACTTCTGGTTTGTCATTGGCTACAGAGCTAGACACTTCTAGTTCCAGTAGTGAAGGAAATGATACAGAATCTTTAGAAGAAAAAATTATTGTCATGGCTGAAGATAACCGCACTTTAAGGGAGTTGGTTGCTCCTGACTTGACACATCAGCCTTTATGCATTACATTTCCTACAATTGATGATGAAATTCCCTTTGAATTAAAATCTGGATTGATTCATTTGTTGCCTGAATTTAATGGTCATGCAGGTGAAGAGCCCCACAAGCATCTTCAGGAATTTGATGTAGTATGTTCAAGCATGAAACCTCCTGGAGTTACAGACGAACAAATCAAATTGAGAGGATTTCCATTTTCATTGAAGGGGAGTGCAAAAGATTGGCTCTATTATCTTCCGGCAGGTAGCATTACAACTTGGACAGACATGAAAAGGAAATTCTTGGAGAAGTATTTCCCAGCCTCAAGAGCTGCAAATTTAAGGAAGGAAATATGTGGCATCAAACAACAATCAGGTGAAACGCTCCATGAATATTGGGAGCGGTTTAATAGGCTTATAATTAAATGTCCTCAACATCAAATCCCACCCCAATTGTTAATTCAATACTTCTATGATGGTTTATTGTTGATGGAAGAAGTCTAGCTCAAAGACTTTAAACAAAAGCGCTTCTTGGGAGGCAACCCAAGCAATCTAATCATTTTGATACTATACATTTTGCTATTTTGATGAATATATTTTGGTATAATTTTGATATCTAAATGACATTTTGTCAATGATTTTGTAGATATGAAGATGGAATTTTGGATCAAGAAACAAGTGGTGGTGTTTGAAAGGGAATTTTCAGTGAAGGAGAGCATTGGTAGTCATGAGCATGATTAACTAGTATATAACTTGCTGAATTTTAAAGAAAATTTCAAGTTGAATTTTCAGGAAGGAAGATACATGTTAATCATGCCCATGTTTAAGACCTTGGTAGAAGCTTGTGTTGGAAACCAAAATTTCAGGAAACCTCACTACCCTTAGTCATGGCCATGGATAAACTCCTGTTGCCTACCTGTGTTTGGTCCCTTTTTTGAGCTTATTTTTCTCTTAGTCATGCTCATGATTAAGGTTCACTTACTTCCCTGTACCAAAATTGAATGGAGGTATATTTTCCTGAGCAGCACACTACTCTTACTCATGCCCATGACTAACCATTACATACTTCCCTGAAATTTAACTCAAACACATCACTTTTCCCAAACCCTAATTTACTTGGAACAAAATCAGTTTACCCCTTTCACCCAAATTACTGCTCCTCTCCCAATTTCCCGTCCAACTCCTCACCATCCACCACCATCATCTTCAACCTCAGCCACCGGCGTGTCACCGTCCGCCGTCCCTCCGCCGTCCTCAGTCGCGCGCCGCCGCCACTGGTTTCGCGAGCGCCGCCGCCCTTCCCTTCCTCATTTCTTTTCGCGCCTCTGTCTCCTCGCCTGAACCCGAACGCCGCCGGTCTACGCCTCTCTGTCTCTGTTCTCCGTCGCCGCCACCGCCGCTCGCTCCTACCACCGCCGCCGCTGCTTCGCTACAGCGCCGCCGCCACTGGTTCAGCGAGCGCTGCCCTTCTTCTTCCCTGTTCAGCGAGCATCTCTGTCTCGAATAGAGCCCACCTCCGCCGTTCCTGTTTGCGAGCGCCGCCCACCCTTCGTCGCCGGAACCCTAGCATCGCCGCCTTTCTCTCTTTCTCGAGCGAACACAGCGCCGCCGCCGTTCCCTTCCAACGCTGGCCCAGTCATCTCGATCTAACCTGCTCCTGTTCTCTTCCTCTATTCTGCCTTGGTTTGGTAACTTCTTTTCAATTGCTTTTAACTGTTGTGGACTGGACTGAGTCATTGTTGATTCTGTAGTGTCCCTATTTGATAGGATTTTCAGAGTTGCAATTAGACATCACAGCATGTTTTCAATTAATTGGTAATTGTGGAGAATCTGTTAATCTCTGTGAAGGTGCATGATTTGGGTTTATTGTTAAATTTGAGAATTCTGGTATTATCTGTGTGAATTGAATATTGTGAAAAGTGCAAGTTTGTCGGGTATTTTGTGTTGTGCAAGTGGTGGAAGTTGGGAATCTGTCTATGTCTTTGCCATTTTGATAAGCAAATGTTTTTGTTGTTTTGTGCAAGTTGAGAGAGTTAATTATTCAGATATTCTTGTCTAGAGAAAAGAAATTGATAACCTGTCTTATGCAAGTTGTGACAATTAAATAGAGGAATTGAAACTTGTTTATTGTGTGTGGGGAACACATTGTTGTGTGGTGAATTTTCTGTGTGCAGGACAATGGGTAGAGAAAAAGGCAAAGCTCAGGCCACTTCTCCAAAAAGTGGTCCACAAATTGCCAAGTCCAAAGGCACCATTCAAAAAAAGAAGGCACCTATCAAAAAGAAAACCACACCACCAAACTTGATACCCACCATCCTTGTCCAAGGGCCCTCTACTTCTACAACTGGACAACGGTCACGTGCCAAGGCTAGGCAAGTGGCGGTTGAACAAACCATTGGAGGGTTCCTCAAATTCACAAAGGAGAAAGATCAAGAAAGGTATGTGAAGTGCCAAGAGTAAAAGGAACATCATCACAGGTAAAAGTCTCCATTACCCCACTCTTGAGAAGTTGCAAATCACCGACCAGGTACACACATATTTATCTAACATAGGTTGGTCGAAACTTGCTTCCATGAATGCACCGGCAATTTCTGAACTTGTGCTTGAGTTCTATTATACTTTTGAGTTCAATTTGGCCCCTAAATTTGATCTTAACACTCCCAATGTTATACAATTTCGATTGATGGGCAAAACTTTTTCTCATTCATTAACTGATTTTAATATGGCTTTGGGAGTGATAACTGAAGAGGAAGCCATGAGTGTGGATTACTTAGGAGGCTTGTGTGATTACCATGATAACTTTTCATATAAATTTTATGATTTCTGGAATGCCATCTCCTCAGAGCCTTTATTCCCTTTCACTTATAATCATGCAAAATCTAACACTATAAAAAATGGAGCATTAAAGTTTATGTACAAATTCATTGCATTCAATCTTTTGGGCAGGAAAGAAGGCGCCAGTAATGTAGCCAAAGCGGGGCTATATGTATTATGGGCAATGGTATATAAAGTTCGTCTCAATCTTGCCTATTGGATTGCTATGGAATTTGCTACTGTTCTCACCACGAAAGGGAGGAATCTAATTCATGGCTCTTATATTACACATTTGGCACTTAATTTAGGCTTAATTTCTGATGTCTCTGATTCCTATCTTGCTTCTCTTTCCTTGCACAGGGCATGTTATCCAGCACCCCTTGACATCGCTTGCCTGAAGACATTGCAAGTGATTACAGCTGAAAAAGGCCAATTGTACTTCAATGACCGACCAATTCCAGGCACTAGCACAGGCACACCCTCCTCAAGCCGTGATGCACCACCACTTCTTACACTTCCAGCTCCTGCACATCCCTCTCCATCGGAGGATGACACTCCAAGCCCACCTTCTATCTACTTCCAGGTCCGATTTGATCAATTAAGCGAGGAGTTAGCTCAACAGAAAGAAGAGCTAAAGGGAGTGAAAGAAGAGCTGAAGGAAATGAAAGATGCCCTGAATGCTATCGTCCACCACTTCAACATCCCACCTCCACCGCCCCCTGCTTGCCAGTGAGCCACACCTTGCCTCCCCCACCGATTCCAGGGAAGTCCTATTCTCTTTACTCTTTTTCATACATTGAGGACAATGTTGCATTTAGGTGTGGGGGAGGAAATAGTATTGCTTGCCATTTTCTGTGAAATTTTTTTTATTTTGTGTGAATTTTTTTGTGAACTTGATGTGAATATATGACTGAATTGAGTCTATGAGGTTTAAGTTGACAAGTCTTTTGAGTATGATTGATGATTTTTGACATTGAACATGTGAAGCCAACTATTTTTTAACCCATGTGAGAATTTGAGCCTCTTTCCAAAAAGCTTGTTGTTTCTAAAAGAAAAATACACTTATCACAAGCTTTTGGAAATTTCTTTCTTGTGTGAATTATGTGGTAACCATTTTGACATCCTAGAACTTGACTGATTATACATGTTGAACTTGCATTGATTGAATCTAACGTTTTGAACATGATAAGGGCATTAGGATAAACCTTTTTAGCCTTCTTGTTGGCCTTAACCCATACTTTTATCCCCTAGTTAGCCACTTTGAGCCTTATATCCATTTTCTTTGTTTTTATTCAACCCTTAGCCTATTAAGCCTTTTCTTTTTGTCATACTATTGCTTTTGATCCCTAGTGATTGAAGTGCTTTCATAAGTCATCATGGTTGAATCTTTGTGTTGGTTGCAAGAAGAAAGAAACAAAAAAAAGAGCTTAGAAATTGGTTTTTGGGATTCTCAAGCTATTTTGTTGGATTTTTGTTGGAATGATTTGTGGAGAATGTTTGTATATATATTCCCCTATAAAAAAAAGGAAGAAGAAGAAAAAAAAGAAACAACCCTATATATAAAAAAAAGAGAAAAATACAAGGGCAGTGGATGGATATAGCTTGAAACGTGTTCCTCTGACATTAGTGTTATGAACATAGAGTTGAAGTTCCGTCTGCACTTTTCAGATTGTTGAATTCCTCTAATAAACGTGACCAAGCTATTGAAGTCCATAAAAAAAAAGAAAAAAAAAGAAAATAAAAGGGGATATATGTTTGGCAAGTTTTGGTTTTGATGGACTCAATTGCTTGAGAAATTTTGGGATTGTTTGGAAGTTGTATATAGGATGATCTTTTGGTTTGTTTATTTTGGAAAACCTTGGGAGGATAGAATAGAAGTAATTTTTGTTCTTTTGAACCTTTTGGTTTTGTTTTGGTGTCAACCATGATGTGCTATGAAGTTTTCTATGATGACTCTTTGGAAGTACTTGCATTCACTTTAGCCTTTCTATTTCCTTTTTTCTTCCTACCCCAACCATGGCCCCGTTATAACCCTTTTTGAAAGACCCTTTGATTCTTAATGTTGGATAATATATCTTTGCACGGGAAATTTGATTTTCATTCAAGCTTATGGGATTGTCATTTTGCTTTATCACTTGAGTACTTATATGTTTACCCACACTTTGATATTGAGAGGAGTGCATACACTATATCCTTGGGAGGTTGTTGGCTTGATGTGTTTGATGTTGGATTGATTTGATTGTACTTGAATGGACTTGTTGATTTTAAACTCTCTATGATTCAATTTGGTTTCTTTTGAATCTATGCTTGAGGACAAGCATACTTTAGGTGTGGGGGAATTTGATAGTGTGAATTTGGTGCTTGTCAATGACATATATATTGGATGTTTTTGAGGTGGTTTTGGTAGCACTTTACTCTCTTTGTGCTTGTTTTGTTGTTTGTAGGAGGATGGCATGGCAATGGAAAAATTGGAGCAAAGTGGAAGAAAGAAAGAAAGAAGACAGGCAACTATGGAGTCCCTAGTCATGGCCATGACTAGGGGGGAGACAGGATGCTGAAATAAAAGCCAATTGGGCTCAAGCCCAAGCCCATGTACTAGCCCAGCCCATTACATAATTCAAGATGGGGAAAATGGGGAATGGACGGCTGCAGCAGGCTAGTTTTCAGATTTCACTTTTTGGGCAGAAAACACTTTTTAGTTTGCTATTTTTAGGGTGCACTTGAGTAGGAGAGGAGAAGGACTTTTTGAAAAAAAAGAACAAGAAGAAAAAGAACGCCCAGGGAGGAGGACCGAGCCAGAAGGAGACTGAAGGCAGAGGCCAATTTTGGAGAGGGTTCTTCAAGCTTTGTTTTTTTCTATTCTCTAATCCTTGGAGAAATTGGTTGTAATCTCTTCTACTTTGTTTTAATTTCCATGGATGTAGAGTAGTTTTTCTTTTTCTCTAGTTTAAAGACTTGATTGAGAATGGCTTTTGGAATTTGGGAGATGATGTAATTTGTGACTTTGAAACTTGATGTTTGTTGATATTTATGCAATTCCTATATCTAGGGTTGATGATTATTAATTTGGATGAATGTTTTTGGATCCAAATGTTTGTCTAGATTAATAGTTGAATGCCAATTTAATTTGGGTATCCGTAATTGTACTTGAATTGAATAGGTGGCAACCGGGTTGATTAGTTCCTTCCCGGGGAATTGTATAATCAAATTGGGAATTACTCCGCGTAGGTAGTAATTGGTTTGAATCGGGATTTTCTAAATTCTAATGCAATTGAACAATATTTTCTATGGGCGTACCTAGGAATGTTGATTCGATTAGGGATAATTAACGGGCGTACCTTAATTGTCTAATCTGTAAGGAAAAGTTGGTTGTCTAAGCGGACCTGACAACTATAACCGGTTTATTAACTTGTATCATGTTTATGCATCAATGATCTATCCCAAATGCCATTCCAAATCATTCTTTGAACTAGAGGCCTTTGATTCCATAAGTTAAATCCAATCTTGTTTAATTCCTATGCTCTTGAACTCCCTTTGGTATTTACTTGCTTGTGTACTTCTTTATTTTCTTAATTTTAATATCCTAATCTTGTGACAATGCTAAAACCCCCTTTTTAACTATTGTATATATTATGAAAATGTTGTAATCCAATCCCTGAGGACTCGACCCTTGTCACTGCTATACTATATCTATTTTGTACTTGGTGACATTGGAATCAATTTTATTTTGCAGCTACACGACAAGCTGTCAAGAGGGCATGCTTGTTGCCCTCCCTAATGCTTGTCGCCTCGGGACTGAATATTAATATGCCCATCCAGATAATCTTCGGTAGCATAGCACTAAAAAGGTAGTCTGGTGGTCTGCCTCCCATAAAACCGCTCGTGCCTTTGATATGCTTGCTGGCATGCGTGGACGACGGGTCGATCACTGACACCACTTTTTATGATGATCGCGAGGGAAGGTGGCAGGGAGCGTTTGGACCCATGCTCCAGAGGCTTGATGAGTCCATGATGGTGAATGTTCCGATATGTCGGACGGTGAAAAGGATCGTGGATTGCGACTTCTCCTGTCTTGGTCAATTTCTTCATCCTGCTCATTCAACAGAGAAAGAGTGGAGAATCAAACCCCAACTATAAGGTTGAAAAAGTGTCAGTTCCTTTAAGCCCTTCTTGAATCGTCTAAAAGTTCATGTAATAATGGTCAGAAAGTCATAATTTCTCATTTAGATGTGCTTGTGTTTGGGGAGAAGATTTAACGGGGCTTTTGGTTGGGGTACGTGAGATACCCATTGGGAATCTTGAATGGGGAATCGCACATTCTTATGTTTGGTTGGGTAATCTTTTACTAGGGAATGTTAGATTCCCATTCTAGTGGGAATGTTGGTGAGTTTTGATGGGAATGTGATTCCCTTGAAGAGGTCAGGTAATCTAAGATTACCGGACATATTTTATTCCATCTTACATTGAATTGTTTTTTATACCCTTTAAAATTTTAAAACTATACATTAATCCATTTTAAACCTCAACCCTTTTATTTATTTGTGCAACCCTAGAAAGACCGTAACAAGCCTCCAGTTTCTTCAAAATTCAAGTTTGTGAAAAACATTATTTCCCTACCATTCACATCGACAAAAATTTTCACTACTAACTCTTTTATGCGGTCTACGAATTCATTTGAGGTTGGTTTGTTTAATTTATTTTTATTCTTTTGTGGTGATTGAGTTTTTGAATATTTTGCATGCATATCACTGAATACAGTTTGCATATAAAATTGCAACAAACAAGTTTAGAGTTAACTCATTACAAGCTACGGTTATCTTCCAAACGAAATATAATACTTATATGATAATTTACGAAATGCAAATTTACAGAGGATACCAAGGGATTTTATTATGCATGATGAAATATTGAATTGAAGGGGAAATAGGCTTCATGAGAACTACTAAATAGTAATAATTTTGATCTTAAAGGCATTATAGTCTATTCATATGATGTATGAATTTGAGATTCTCATTCCAACCAAACGTAGTAATCTTAAAATATTAAAAAAATAAGATTTCCAGCAATCTTATATTCTCATTAATCTCACCTTCTCACCGGTAATCCTTCCAACCAAACGGACATGTAATTGAACAAATTGTTGACCGAGTCTTTATTTAGTAAACACCCAATGTTTCCTCATTTTGCACAATGTCTGACTGTTACTACCAATAACTTGTTGGGTGATTGTAGGAATTAAAAGTATAAATGGTCTTGAAAAAAATAGGCTCTGGAAATAGTGGCTTTAATGCCAAAATGACAGCATCTGGTAGAGATAGAGCTCAGTCTTATTGAAACTTCGTCAGCAGTTGTTCTTTATTATATTTTACAGTTTATATATATTATCATGACCTAAAAAAATTAATGACCACAACTTAATCTTTCAAAACATTTAAGGTTCATTAAAAGAGTCATTATATGTACTTTATTGCTTCTTAATATATTGAGTTTAATACATTTACATATTGATTTCAAAAAGGGGCAAAAAAAAAAAAAACCCCTTCATCCGACTTCTTTCGCGCAGCAAACTGGAGGAGATCAAGAACGAGATTGTTGATTTGGTAAATTAATTCTTTTCATTTCCTGTGTTTGAATTTTTTTTTTTCGTCTTTTATTTTTTCTCTTCTGGGACTATTGCTGGATTCTTGCATAATGATCCCTTCTGTCCCTAAACTTTTCCTTTTACAGTAATTAAATTGATACTAGTGCTATTATTAATGTTTGAATAGTCGTTCATGAAGTTTTGTGTAAATATGACCTCCACAATTATCAATATCTATGTTCTTATTTTGAATGTTGATTTCCTTGTAATTAATTGTACTCTTTAAGCATAGCCTGTATAGGTTGTCTGTATAGGTTGTTCAGCAAAAAAACAAAATGAAAAATTGTACACTTTACGTTATCCATGTTGTTTATTTTTCGTATTCAAATATTTTCCTCGTCATTACAAATTATCTTTTTATATGATACACGCTATAACTCAAATATTTGTTGGACAATTTAATTTTTTTTCCCCAATTTTGCCATCCTTCTCTCCATTCATAACTTAGTTTGGGCGTTTCTACTTCCTTTGTAATTAGCTAAATTCTTATGCAACAATGTTGTCCATTCAGTTCACAATTACCTGTATTATGAATAAATATTTTCATCGATTTTATGTGATTGTAAGCAATACAGTAAAAATGAATAACACAAAGTACTTTTAGAAGTATCATAGAAGTACATCTTTTATACATTACGCCATTTTACTATATACTTCCTCTGTTCCTTAAAAATTGTCATGTATGAGGGTTTGCCACTTTTTATTTTTTTTTTTGTGTTACAGCCTATTCAGGTTAGGAAAAGGTGAAAGCAAAAGCAAAACAAAAAAGGATGAAAACAGAGAACATCAGTGAGCACGGGAAAACATGTGCCCGCCAAGTCCGCCGAGAGAAGTCCTTTGCACGAATCCGGGGGGAAAGCCCAGGAAGTGTAGAATTGCTCATCATTGGCCCCAAGTTTTGCAAGACAATCGGCCACAACATTTCCTTCACGCAAAATGGGTTGGAATTGGATGGACCGAAATTATCGCTTGAGATCATCAATATTGGCCAGATAGGGAGCAAGCCAGTGAGAAGACGCGTCCGAGATTTGCCATTTTTATTGAGTAACCTAATCAATTTTTTTAGCAAATTAACTAACAAAAATATAGTAAAGTAAAATTTTATTGGATTTTATAATAATGCAGTTTTAGAATATCATTTTTTTATAAATTTTATTTGTGTACAATTTAAATTATTAAGTATTGAAAATATTTGTTGAAAATTGTTGTGTAAAATTCAGAAATGTGACAAGTATTAAAAAACGGGTGTAGTATTAGTTATCTTAGATACAATTCAATCACAATTTTTCTCAGCGTAGCTCGCGTTGTGAGATTTTTCTATAGTATATTTCAAAGGTGGACGTGGATTATTATAAATCCAATTGGGAATTGAATGGGGGAGAAGCAAAATTCGTGATGTTCACATCTCTTTATGTTTCCCTGAAATGCGCACGACTTTCCAAAAGAGATTGATGCTTAACTGTTTCCTGTCTGATTTGCAAACTGTAATCCATACCCTTTGCTAATTTGCAAATTTGCATCACTGTACTTCACTTGCTCTGTCCTAACAACATCTCCTATAGTATTTATTACTTTTCCCATTTTTCAGTCTTCCTGGGGACATTGCTGTTGTCTTCCATTTTATTTTACTTTAATTCTCCACTGTCCTCTTGTTTGATTTATACTTCCTCTGATTTTTTAAATCTTGTTATGGACTCACCCAACAACACGCAGTGCAATACATATTTTAAATCATTAGTAACTCAAATTCGGTGTAAGTAAAAATTCTAAAAATTCGATATTTAAAAACTACAAGATAAGATGAATTTAACAAGATCCCACTTGGCTATATTTTTTAAATTATATAACTATGATAAAACTTTAAGTCAAATTATATGAGTGAACAGTAGTCATTTGTCTAACGTAGGTAAAAAAAGGGGGGGAGGAAATATATTATGTTTCTTAGGTAAAGACCCTCACTACAATATTTGCATTATTTTGACGTTTTCAAAATTCTTGATTATCATTTTTTTAATTACTTTTTTTTATGAAGCTGATATAATGAGTCGAAAGGTCGATAATGCACTTGAAAGAACCCTAACAAAAGATTTTATTTTAGAAATGTAAAGCGAAAAAGTAAATTTGATTTTTACAATATATTTAAATTTGTCATAGTTTTCTAAAATATTTTTAATTAAATTACTTTTATGATGAGAACAATTTTTAAATAAATGAATGGCGGTATCATGCTTTGTGGGATATTGACTTGGTCCTCCGGCTAGTATTTAAATGTGGTCAAGAATTGAATTAATTATAAAGGGTGCTTTCATCTATTAGTAATATTTGGTGCTTAATTATTGTCTGCAAAATAAAACAAAAATCAAAAGATCATGGTACTAAATTATCCATAAAAAAATATTTAATTATTATTAGAAATTGCTATATCTTTATTTTCAACACTAATTGGTTATGTTGTAAATATTTATTATGGACATTCGGCACTTAATATAATTAGAATGAAAATGAAAAATAAAAAATAAAAAGAAAAAAACACTGTTGAGACCTTCCATGTATTCTTATTTCTACATTGTATTAGAGCAAGGGTGTCAATCACCTCACCTATTACCGGTTGTAGGTTTAAAGCCCCATCCATTGTTTATGTATAAACTTAGGGACCATGGGAGGACCACGCACATATAGGAAATAGCCGGTAATATAGGGTGTCACTTACAATTATATAAAGCCATGGGAGCGAGGTTCACATCATATGCAATGTGGATCTCTTTTTTTTTTTTGAGAAATTCTTTTTTTTGAGGAGCCATTGAAGGCCTGGAAAGGGGTGGTGGGAGCCCATGCCACACAATTACAAAGGGGAATTAAAGGGAGGGATAGGGGGCCAGTGGGAATTGAACCTCCAACCTTCCGTTGGAAGTCAATGGACTTAACCGCTTGGGCTAGGTCTCATCCCCAATGTGGATCTCTTTTAACTTAAAATATCCTTGTAGTAAAAAAAAAAAAAAAAAGCACTGTCGTAAAAAAATGTTCATTTCTCAAAATATAAGTTACTTGAATATTTTAGAGAAATAATTAATTAAAATGACAGTCTAGAAGCATTTATATATAATTACATCTCCAGGGAATATAACAAAAGCTCACCTTATATTCCAGAAATTTTAATACTCCCTCGGGTTTGCTAAAATTGAGACGTTTGGAAATTGAGTACTATTCACATACGCATTTTGACTTAAAGTTTTATCATGGTTATACTAGTTAAAATATAGTCAAGTGAGATCTTGTTAGATTCGTCTTATCGAGTAGTTTTTAAAATATAGTTTTTAAATATCGAACTTTTTAAATATTGGCGTGCACTGTGAGTCCGTTTTAATTTTTTGAAAACGGAGGGAGTACATTTGATTTTGGCCGCAGTACACCACCTAGTCTAGAATTCTACTATATTATTGTAGACTTGTACTCCCTCCGTCCCGCGAAAGTTGACGCGTTTCTTTTGGGCACGGTAATTTATGTAGTGAGGTTTAATGGTTAAAGTGTTGTGGGTATTTGTGTTTAAAATTTTAATGAATTTTCACTTTACTTATTGTTTAACTTTGACTTAATATTATGTTAATGATTTAATTAGAAAAAAATATTCAAGCGTGGTCTTGTTAGAATCGTATAGGTGTCTAGTTTTAGAATATATATTTTATATAATTTTTATTTGTACCTATTTTGAGATATGGAGAATTAAAGAAATGTAAGGGATTTGTATAGAAAAATAAAAGTGTATTGGGAGTTGTGCAAAATAGTTAAAGTAATTACTTTTAATGGGTTTTTAGAAATCATTAAGATTCTAATTATATTTATATTAATTTAATTTATCTAAAAAAGGAAACGTGTCAAATTTCGTGGAACAGCTCAAAACGGAATACGCGTCAACTTTCGCGGGATAGAGGGAGCAGTATATGAAGTATTTCCATGGCTGTTTTTCCCACTCACAATTACTATAAATGAATATGTTTAGACAAAGACTTGTGGTCAGCCAATTATTAACTTATTCATTCCTATAAAGCTTCTTTCATTACATTATCTCATTGATTGGATTGTCTGAACTCTTTGATTTAGATACTCTCATCATCAAGTGGACACATGTATGTATATATATATATATATATATGTCTTTGGTCCTTGAAAAGCTGTACCATATTCCCCAAAAACAGCCATGGCTTCCTTCCCTCACAACCTCTTCATAGTGTTCCTCTACTGCACGGTCTTCATGCACCCAACATCCCACTCCCAACCCACCCCCCCATCCCTATTCCTGCCCCTCAAAGCCCTCCACATTCCCAACCCTAATCCGACCAACAATAAGCTCCCCTTCCACCGGAACGTCTCCCTCACCGTCTCCATCGCCGCCGGCACCCCTCCTCAGCCCCTCACCCTCGTCCTCGACACCGGCAGCCAGCTCTCCTGGCTCCACTGCTCCAAAACCACCCGATCATCCTCCTTCTCCTCCTCCTCCTTTCTCCCCCATCTCTCCTCCTCGTACACCCCAATCCCCTGCTCCTCCCCCACCTGCACCGGTCACTCCACCCGCGACTTCACCCTCCCCATCACCTGCGACCCCAAATCCTCCCTCTGCCACACCATCCTCTCCTACGCCGACGCCTCCTCCGTCGAAGGGAACTTGGCCACCGAAACCTTCCGTCTCCACAACGCCACCAGGTTCGTCTTCGGGTGCATGGACTCCGGGTCCAGCTCCAACCCCGACGAGGACTCCAAGTCCGCCGGCCTGATCGGCATGAACCGCGGGTCATTATCCTTCGTCTCACAATCCGGCCTGAACAAATTCTCCTACTGCATCTCCGGCCGGGACGCCTCCGGCGTGCTCCTCCTCGGGGAATCCGACTTCCCGACGCTGACCTTGAACTACACCCCGTTGATTCAAATCCCGACTCCGTTGCCAAACTTCGACCGGATCGCCTACACCGTACGCCTCCGGGGCATCCGCGTGGCCGGCACGCTCCTCCCTTTACCCGAATCCGCATTCGAACCGGACCACACCGGGGCGGGTCAGACGATAATGGATTCGGGCACGCAGTTCACGTTCCTTCTGGGGCCCGTCTACGCCGCGCTGAAAAGCGAGTTCCTGAAGAGGACGGCGGGGTTTCTGGAGCCGGTGGGTGACCCGAATTTCGTTTTCCAAGGGGCGATGGATCTGTGCTACAAGATTGGGGATATAGGGCGGGTGAATTTGGAGAAAGCGCTGCCGAGCGTGAGCCTGGTGTTGAGCGGGGCTGAAATTAGGATTTCAGGGGAGAAATTGGTGTACCCGGTAGGGGGGATGGAGGGGGTGTACTGCGTGACGTTTGGGAACTCAGATTTGTTGGGGGTGGAGGCGTTCGTGATCGGGCACCACCAGCAGCAGAACATGTGGGTGGAGTTCGACCTGGCGAATTCGCGGGTCGGGCTGCGTGAGTTCAGCTGCGACGAGGCCAGCCGGCGGAGAATGGGTTTGGTGACCTAATTAGCAGCAGCTTCTGGAAGAGATGGAAGATTATATATATATATATATAATGCTTGTGCATGGAGACTGCAGGGTTCCCATTCTTACATACAACACTAATTCTATGTATGGATTGATTTAAATAAGGAAGATGTAGGTACGTGGGAAATTAGCAGTGGATGTTTCATGAGTTTGATGTAGTGTGATTGTATGCAAGGTTGTTAAGATCGGGATCCTATACGGGATCGTTTTTCTCTTTGCAAGATCGGGATCGTAGGATTGAATCGGGATCCTAAGATCTTATGAAATTGCAATAGTGCATCAATTCAATTATGCATACTAACAAGTAAGAGCCTTATTTCGTGTGTCTATGAATCTTGCAAATTAATTAATCCAATACAGAACAAAAATATCACAATCAAACATAAAATATTTCCACATACATACATATTATGATTTTTTTACACATAATACATAAGGAATACAAGCTCTTAAGTTTATAATTAAAGGAAAAAAAGTTACTTTGATCCAAATAATACAATTCTACAAAAATTTTATGCGTTTAAGAAGGTATGATCGTAAGATCGTAGAAGTGTTTGAGTGAGTATGACCATAAGATCGTAACGGTCTACTATCAAGATCGGGATCTTACTAATTTTAAGATCCTACATGGATCGGGATCGTTTTAGAGAGATGTGATCGTAAAATCGTAAGATCTTAAGATCAGGATCGGGATCTTAATAACTATGATTGTATGTGCTAATTAACAATCAAAAATATACTCCCTCCGTCCCACTTGAGACGTCTGGTTTGATTTTTTGACACTGTTAATTGTTCAACTTTGACTCAATATTATTGTAAGTATATATTTGGAAAAAATAGTCGAGTTATTGTAAGTATATATTTGGAAAAAATAGTCGAGTTTGGTCTTGTTAGATTCGTTTAATCATGTAGTTTAAGAATATATCTTTTACATAATTTTCACTTGTATATATTTTGAGATATTAACGATTAAAAAGGTGTATTGGATTGTGTGCAGAAGTCAAACAAAACATCTTAGTTGGGACGGAGGGGAGGGAGTACTATGTATGTATAGTTAAGAATGATCATTGGATCAGTCTGGTCATGGTACGGTAAAGAGAATGGGTAAATATGATGGGAGGGTGAGTTTTGTGATGGGTTAAAAATATAATTACAAAACTTTGCCTCACGTATGTGCAGTGTAGGTCGTTGGTGAGTGAAATATAGGAGAGGTTGATGAGCAAGTGAGATGTATTGAGCAATTGTCTTTTAACGTAGCAATAAAAGTTTTGCTTTTAATAGTACCATATTAGTCACCTTTTTCTTTTTCCTTTTTTTTTTATAAAAAAAAACGTTGAATGTGAGAATATAAGCCACACAAATTACAAAGTGGTATAAAGGGAAGGAATAGGAGGCTGTGTGGAAATCGAACCCCAACCATAAGGTTGGAAGTTAGGGCACACGAGGTCCCCATTCCCTAGTCACCAACAGTTCAAGTTATTAAAGAGGAGGATACACAAGCATAACTATAGACAAGTCTCACATTAATTATTTAAATTAAGAATTTTTTTCTATAATAATTCTTATTAAAACTATTTAAACTAATTGAATAAGAATATCGAATAATACAATGCACTATTCCTTTAGCAAAATTAAGGTATGTAGTCTCATGCTTGGAGTTTGGTGATTCTCGACTTCCGACCTGATCATTGATGATAAGTACTCTAATAATTATAATGCTTGATCAATAGACATTAAAATTATATTTGACTATAATTTCAACTAGTATTACCCGCCCGCACGATGCGCGGGAAGAAAATTTACATGAATTTCAAAGTTTATTTTTATTTAAAGATTCAATGAAAAAATATATTATGTTTATGGATTGAATGAAAGACAATGTAGAAAGTAAAATAGTTGAGAATCGAAGCAATGAATAAAAATTTAAGCTCAAAACCTTTTTTTAATTCTGTAACAATGAAAGAAAGGCTTTAACTTCAAAGTAGCACTCATTATATTTATAGTATGCAATGGCAACCATTGTTGAAACATCTACTTGAATACACAATTCATTAAAAGAAATAAATCAATGTTGGATACATGGCTAATTAAGATCGCCCAGGTTGGACATTATTTGATGTGGTTCTTGACGAAGCATCATAGTTTGGCGGTTAAGACCTTTTATGGGATCCGCCACCACTGCTATTACCCGCTGGTTTAAAGCTTCAAAACTATGATGATGAAACAAACAATAGAAGTTATGAGAGCTTCAGTTATATACAAAATAGGACGGTGGTGTTAATAGAAAAGATCAAAGCATCAGTTTAAAAGTACAATACATTACAGTAAACTGAAAAAAGAAAAACAGAGTCAAAGAAATGTAGGAAGCTGATGGATTCTATTAATATCATTATAATAAGTTTAAAAAAAACAGAAAATGATAAGTCAACTGCACTTAAAATTATGAAAATTCGGGTGTCTCACATCTTCTTCAAGTACACATTACAAACATGATCAGAAACACCACATATATAGTTGAGGAGTAACCTAGCTAAGTTTTATGTCAACCCTACAAAGCCAGACATCCAAAACCAGGATGTGAATTATGCCAGCCAACCACCATATCAAAAACTCAAAATCGTCATCATTCCTAAATCCCAGATGCTAAAATTATCAACATAATTTCAAGGGGAAGCTAGCTATATTTTTCCAGCATAACATCCATCGTATGATATGATATGAATATATGATGTTGGGGTGTTGGTGCCCACTTCCACAAACTTTAATTTTCACTAAACAATTGGCACTATCCTCTGAAACACCATTTCAACTTTTCACACCATATCATTTTTGTAAAATCAATTAGTATTTGGTTATTTTTTTATTATATTTACATGGAGATTTTGTAGCTCAGTAATATATTTAATAAAGCATTATCAAAATTCGGCATCCAAATCAGTAATCTATACCGTTGCTCACTGTCACTGTGGCACTGCAGGCTGCAGAGTCACAACACTCCCATGTCAACTTTCCAACCTTCGAAAGAACAAAAAGGAATAAAACACCACAAGGGAGGGTGAGAGAAAAGCACATATAAATAAAAGTTTGATCTATGCCATCAATGCACATTTTTAATTCATCTGTACATGCATGATGCATCAAATCCAAATATCAAAGACACAGAACATGGTAATTACCTTTTGGGTATCCATCGGCTTAGATAATATTTCAACACACCTCCAGTCTTCTTTGTATATACTTTTCAATTCTTTGTATATACTTTTTGGAGTACTTCTTTATACACTACATTCGTTGTGGAGTTTCTATTGCCGAATCGATCGTGCATACTTAGAAATTTCAGTCCATCACGTCTCACGACATGTGAAGCTGCAACATATAATTGCCCATGCGTAAAGACGGGCTCCCTCAGAAAAACACCAACATGCTTCAAGGATTGACCTTGGCTCTTATTTATTGTCATTGCATAACAGACCATAATTGGAAATTGTCTTCTCTCGAACTTGAAAGGAATCCGGTGATCAGATGAAGTCACTATCATTCGAGGAATTAACACTCTGTCACCAACCATATTTCATGTGATAACTTTACCTTCCAAAATATTCTTTCCAAGTCTTGTCAGTGTCAATTTTGTTCTGTTGCAGAGTCCATTCACAGGGTCAATATTACGAATAAGCATGACAGGGGTACCAACTTTTAATTTCAACAAATGTACAGGAAGTCCAGAACACTCAATAGAGTTTAAAAACTCCGGCGTATGAATTTCACTGAAACTACTGCTGCCTCCATCCAATTTGCTCGCCTTATCAGCACTCAAATACTCTATGGTTTCTGCTTCATTCATTGCCATTATGTAATTGTTGATGCATTCAACGTCCTTGATCGTAGGTGCAAGGATTGCCCTTTCTTTAGGTATTTTGGATCATATAAATGAGATGTTAAATCAGGATAGATGATTGAAACAATGGCATTTATTGGATCATCTAAACAATCTATAACCATATCACGAGGAATCTAAATTTGATCTTCCCCATCATTAGTCCCTCCCAATGAACCATCGCCAATCTCACGCAACCAGCTGGCAAATTCCTGGGTTAACTATCCAATTAGTAATAATGTTTCTCAAATTACACCATTTAATTGTGGATCATTTAATCTCTATTAGTGTACATGATTTAAAATATTTATGATTTTTGGATCTAATAAAGTAACACACATTTATTTGGTGTGTTCATCGGAAACATACCAATAGAAGCTATAAACGCCAATATTTTCCATGTAGTTGACAAGACGGCTAGAATTCGGGATTGGTTCTTTCCTAACAAAGAGTGGCCCAAAAATGGGTACAAATTTGGATTCTTCAGGTTTAGTCAGAAAAAGGAAGCGGAGGAAGTAATACGGAAATGGAATGGCAGAATATGGATGGGGAAACCCCTTAGGGTCAATTGGGCTACACCGAGTAGGAACAGAATGGCTAAAGGAATGCGGGCTCAGGAGAAATATAGGGATCCTGTTGAGTCGGTAAGTGTGGAAAGGTGGCAGGGCTTTGAGAACTCAGCTTGGAGGGACGAACGCTCGTATGCCGAGGTTATCAAGGGACTCAAAGGAAGATGGAGTGGGAGTAACCTGAGGAATGCAGTAGAAGTGGTAAAACTGTACGAAGATACTAAATGCACATAATGGTTGCAAAGGTCGGCAATAGTTGAAATAAGAAACTTAGACGAATTGATACCATTTCAAGACTGGTTATATGGGGGTGAACACAAAAGTGGAGAAGTGCTTTATGGAGGGGGACACATGCTAGTAGTAGTATTCCAAAGCTCGGCCGATCGGGATAGGTTTTTAGAGGATAGAAGGGACACTCGGAGTGTTTTATGGAAACGGAAATGGGGGGTTGGAGAGATCATCAGAAAACAGCTTACATGGGTATACATCATCGGCATTCCATTCTCCACTTGGTGCGAAGAGACTTTCCACAATATTGTGAAGGGTTGGGGCAAGATTGTTAACATGGACAGAGGCACAAGAGAACGGAAGAGATTGGATCGCGCCAGATTGCTGGTTGCCGTTAATGACGTATCTGCTATTCCATCGGTAATGCATGTGAAAGTTGGAGCAAATACTATGCCTATTCGGATTGCGACAAACTGGTGCGAAGAAGTGGTGATGGAGGATGTATCTGAGGAAATCAGGTTGACGGAGACGGGGGCCGGCGAACAGGCGGTCAATTCAGAAGGGGAAGCAACTAGGTCCGGAGGTGGGAAGTCCAGGACCGCCAAGTGTGGGGAAGCGGAACAGACTAAGCTGCAGGTAGCTAGGCACGGAGAGCTGGAATCTCTAACAAAGGTGGCGGAAGTAATTAAGGAGAATGATGCCTTTGGGAGAATGTGCAAAGGGCAGGGTTCCAAGAAGGATATATGTAGGGACGGGCGTGGAAATGATTTAGAGAGGATGATAGGGCCAACCTCGTATGGGCCAGATGATGTTGGAGAGGTGGAGGAAGTTGAAGTGGGCTTGGGAGGAGAGATGGAAATCACCATTGGACCCACAAATAATGGGCTTAACGGGAAGGGCTTATTGGGAATGGATGGGGAGATACTGGGGGTCGGTGATAATCTTGAAAAGGGGACTAGAGCTAATGGGCCTATAGATGAAGGAGGTAGTGGCCCAAACTTGGAGAAGGAGTACGTCATTGTGGAAGATCAAATTAGGGTGGATAGGGCTACGGGTAGGAGTGTAGATGTAGATGGTGAGACGATGAGAGAATTCTACAATAATTCGGGAAAATCGATAGGGGAAATATTCTCATCATTAAGATCCAAAAAGGATAGAGGATCGGACAAAGATTGAAATCCAAATAATAGCAAAGGCCAGATTAGAGAAGGTGAGAAAGAAATTATAGAGGGTGCGGAGATAACAGGTGGTGGATGGGGGCAATATATGGCATCGAGTGTGGGGTTGGGTACCTTAAACAACAGTAGCGGTCCGAAAGCCACAGGTGGAAAAGGAAGCTTAGAGGATGTGGAGATAACAGGTTCTGGGGGTGAGATATTAACGGATTTGAGAGGGGGGGGGGGGAGCGAAGGGTTACGGGGAGGAGGCAATGGAGGAAGGTGGAGGCAGAGTGGACCTATCATTATCAGTAGAGGCAGGCGGATCGTTAGGTCGACGGGAACAAGGGGCGGAGTATTTAGGGATCAGGGCGGACGCTGAAATAAGGTCGATAGAGGAGGCCTTGGCTAAAGTCATGAAGGGAAGGGTTACCTTTAATCGAAGGGGCCGTAAAAGAGGAAGACAGACCGGGGGTAAGGATAGGTGTCGTAAAAACAGGTATTCAAAGGCTACCGATAAGGAAAGTGAGGAGTTTGCACAACTCCAATTTTCGACTTTTCGTCTGAAGAATGGAGTGAAACTCGTTGATTATTCGGAAGTGGACGAAATTATCTCCCTTGCCAGGAATTTGGGGTTGAGCACGTTAGCAGGGAGGAAGGAGGTGGTTCGCAGAGTATTAGAAGAAATGGGAAGGGGTTAGGATGGGAGATAGGGCGAGAGGGGAGTTTGATGAGCTTTAAGGGGATATGCGGATAATTACAAGCAATTTACGGGGTCTCAATGGGGGTGTTAGGAAGAGAGCTGTGTCAAGGATGTGTAAGAAGTGGAAACCAACAATACTTGGGTGTCAAGAGACTAAGATGGGAGAGATAAAGAAACGAACGGTGGAACGGATTTGGGGGTCGAATGGATGTGAGTTCGAATATCAGAAATCTGTTGGCAATGCGGGGGGTTTACTAGTAATCTGGGACGTAAGTATTGCCACTCTTGAGTTAGTAGAAAAGGGTCACAACTTCCTATGGTTAAAAGGTTCTATGAGGGGAGTGGAAGGGGAGTTAAACATAGTAAACGTTCATGCTCCGAACAACCGTAGTGATAGAGCAAATTTCTGGAGTTTTTTGTCGGGGATATGCGACACAAGTAGCGGGGGAGTGTGGTGCTTCTTGGGTGACTTTAATGCCGTGGTTGATGAGGGAGAGAGGTTGGGGGTTAGTGGAGATGAGGGATCAAATAGAGAGTTTAGAGAGTTTGTCGAGTGTCTAGGATTAGTAAATATTCCGATGGTAGGGGGGCACTTTACTTGGTATGGGAGGGGTGGCAGGTCGTGTAGTAGGTTGGACCGATTTTTGTTATCGCCAGGACTGTTTAATAGCAGGGGAGACATAGTGCAGCGCCGGGGTGAGTTTATTACATCAGACCATTATCCGGTGATTTTAGAATTTGGGGAGAGGTCCTGGGGCTCAAAGCCGTTTAGGCTTTACAATTATTGGATGGAAGAGAAGGGATTTAATGATATTATTGGGGAAATTTGGAGTGTGTCTGAAGGGGAGGCGCCTGACAGTAGGAATGAAGGGCTCTTCGGTAAACTTCGGTCTTTGAAGAATAAACTCAAAAGTTGGGATGGCTATGGAGCGGGAGGATTAGAGAGGAGGATCCAAATACTGTCAACAGAAATCAAGGAGCTTGAGGACGGATTTCAGGGGCCTAATACAACTGATGAAAACAGGATGCGGTGGCTTGAAAAGAAATCAGACCTCAATAAATTATACTTGGCGGAAGAACAACGGTGGCTTCAGAAATCTAGGATAAGGTGGCTAAAGGAGGGCGACAGAAATTCAAGGTTCTTTCATATGGTTACAATGTTAAACAAAAGAAGAAGCCATATTGGGGTGATGCAGCAAGAGGGGGTTTTGGTAGAAGATCCAAGAGTGATAAAGGAAATGGCCGTTGATTATTTTCGAAAGGCTTTTTCGAAACAACAGGAGGAGATTTTTCAAGCAGAAAATGTTGGCTTCAGTAAGCTAGATGGGAATAAGATGCAGTGGTTGGAGAGAGATTTTACCGAGGAAGAAGTGAGGGAGGCGGTCTGGTGTTGCGACGGGAACAGGGCCCCGGGGCCGGATGGATTCAACTTGTGCTTTTTTAAGAAATAATGGGAAGTAATTAAAGGCGACCTGATTCAAGTTTTCAGGAAACTAGAGACACACGGACAGTTACCAAAAGAAGCAGGAAGCTCATTTATTGTCTTAATACCAAAGGTGGCAAGTCCGATGGGGTTTGATGAATTTCGCCCGATATCATTGCTTGGAAGCATCTACAAGATAGTTGCAAAAGTGTTGGCGAGGAGATTGCGAGAGGTGCTGCCAGAATTGGTAGGGAGGACACAAATGGCGTTCGTCAAGGGTCGACAAATACTAGATGGTGCATTAATCGCTGCCGAGGTAATCCAGTCTACATCAAATTCGGGACGCAGAGGTTTTGTAATCAAATTAGACCTTGCAAAAGCCTATGATAACATCTCTTGGGAAAATCTATTCCGGGTAATGGAGGCAATGGGATTTGGAGCTAAATGGGTGAAATGGATGAAAGTCTGCATAACCAAAGCTTCAGCAGCAGTCCTCATAAACGGCTCCCCTACAAAATTTTTTGAGTTGCAAAAGGGGCTAAGACAAGGAGATCCGATCTCTCCTTATTTATTCGTGCTAGTGGTAGAAATCCTGAATAAGCTTTTCAATAGGGCGGTCGATCAAGGTCTGATTGAGGGGCTGAGTTCAAGTGAGGAGGGCCCGGTCATCACTCACTTACAGTACGCTGACGATACGATAATATTCTGCAAAGGTGAATTACAGCAGATTGTTATAGTGAAACGAATACTGATGTGCTTTACACTAGTCACTGGATTACGTATAAACTTCGGGAAGAGCAGCCTAGTGGGGATCAATTGCTCAAAGGAATTGGAAGAGGAGGCAGCGGGGATGCTTGGGTGTGGAGTAGGAAGCTGGCCGATTAAGTACTTGGGGATTCCAATCGGGGGACGAATTAACAGCATCAACATATGGCAACCTATTTTAGAGAAGATTGAAAAGAGGTTGGCGGGATGGAAGGGGAGAATGCTTTCTCAAGTGGGAAGACTGTGCCTTATAAAATCGGTGATGAATAGCCTTCCCACTTATTTCTTGTCCATCTTTAAGATTCCCAAAACAGTGGCGGAACGGATGGAACAATTGAAGAGAAGATTTTTTTGGAACGAGTGGGATGGGGCTAGGCGATTGCACACCATTGCATGGGATAAATTGTGCTTACATAAAGAGATAGGAGGGCTGGGGATTTGGAACACACTGAAATTTAATTCAGCTCTTCTATTGAAGTGGCAGTGGCGTTTCGGGAGGGAGTCAACACTATGGAAAGATGTAATAGACGCGAAATATTATAATTCGACATCACCCATAGTGCCTGAGGCTAAGGTGGGTCGTACTCTGTGGGGAAGAATCTGTGGAGTATGGGAGGAGAGGAGATTGGAGGATCAAAGGGGAAGCTTTGCAATCCAAATTGGGAACGGGGAGAGCGCGAGGTTTTGGCATGATGAATGGCTGGGGGAGGGCAGTACCTTGAAAGTCCTCTTCCCAAGGATATTCGCACTTGCAGCAAACAAAGATGGTAAGGTAACAGAGTATGGAAAATGGATGGGGTTTGATTGGGTATGGGAAATACAGCTAAGGAGGCAACTATTCAACTGGGAATTGGAAATGTGGAATCATTTGCTACTGGTTCTAAGAGGATTGAATTTAAACAGATATATGGCCGATAGGGCAATTTGGTTGAGGGAGATAAATGGGTGGTTTACAATTAGGTCATGTTGGCAACGGGAAGGGTCTTTAGGAGATGAAGAATGGAGAAAAGTGTGGACTCAATTGTGGAAAGTCAAATGCCCTGAGAAGGTAAAAATTCTGGCATGGAAGATCATTCACAAAGCCCTACCGGTCAGGGAGTTCCTTGCTCAAAGAGGATGTCTTACAGGTACAAATTTAATGTGTGTATACTGTGAGAGGGAGATTGAAACGGTAGACCACCTTTTCTGCCAATGTGAGAATGCAAGCACACTATGGTACCTTGGGATGAATTGGTTTGGAGTGGTGGGGGCGTGTCCAGGAGAGTCTGGAAAACTGCTGGCCTGGTGGATTAATGCATCTCTGAAGAGGGAAAGGAGGGACTGGTGGTTATGCACAGGAATGGCGATCTGCTGGTCCATTTGGAAACACCGTAATAAGATTATTTTTCAGGGGCAACGAACTAATATTAAGGAAATCATGGAAGAGATCAAATGGAGAGTGATCATTTGGTGGAAAGCGGCTATGAAGAATGATGTAACATGCTCGAATGGAATGGAAATAGGCTTCCCTGAAAGTTTAATGCAGCGAACGAGAGGAAGAACTAAAATGCCTAGACACGGCCTGACATGGACCAGACCAAAGCCGGGGTGTTGGAAGATAAATACGGATGGCTCTTCGTTAGGGAATCCAGGCCCGGCTGGAGTAGAAGGGGTGATTACAAACGAATCGGAAGAGGTTATTTTTATATTGTCAGACTCAATAGGCTGTGTTGATTCCACAAAGGCGGAGGTAACTGCCATCTACCGGGTCTGTAAGGCTCTAATCAGAGATCAAGGGTTCCCATTACAGAAGTTATGCTTTGAATGCGACTCCAAAAATGTAGTTGGCTGGTTATCAAATATTGAGTTGATGCCACTAAGGTTTAAGGAATTGTTGGGACCAATCTTGGCGGTGTTTAATCACGCAGGGGATGTTAGGATCCAACACGTCTTGAGGGAAAGAAATACCCTAGCTGATCAATGGGCAAAAAAAGGAGCTAAAGGTGATGGGAAGGTGGAGATATGGCAATAGTGGTGTAGATGGAATGGAAGGTGTAGGAGACGACTAGCGAATTGAAATGTTGAAGGTGAAAGGATGCACTTTGATATCTGGAAGGGAATAGAATCTAATTTAAAAAAAAAATGAAGAGGATGGGCACTGTTTTGTTTGGGAGGCTTGCGCTCTAGAATAATATCTCGGTTTGCTGCTGTGGGTTGCCACTTTCTAGTGGAGGCAATGTTAGAGTATGGTTGAGATATTGTCTGACAAAGGAGGTCTGGGAGGGAGGGATCGCACGGATAGGGGTGCGAAGGAGAAGGCACAAAATTAGCTTTGAATATTTTATGTACTTACTCTCTTGGTTTTGCAGGTGAACTTCATACATTGCTTAGCAAGAAATATTGGCAGACTGCAGACTCTTGGTAAACTGTTAGATGCTGAAACCTGTTGCTGATATTTGTTGAGGCTGTGAACACTAATTGAAGATAGACGTTTGCGGATTGAGAACTGATTTGGATGTTATCAAAAAGCTGCGGAGCTCCCTATACACATTGCACGACTCGTGACATAACCACTTGCGAGATTTATTGGAGGGAGACCGCCGCACTAAGTGAAAAGTTAAATAGAAATTCGGGATGGAACCACAGAGCAGCGAAGCCTCTTCTACACGCTGCAAGACTGGTGACATAACCTCTTGGAAGGATTACTGGAGGGTGTCCGTTCATGCTAAATGAAAAGTTAAATCGGTGAGATTCGAGCCTTAAGTTTCTTTGGATGTGCGAATAAGTGATACTCATTTTGACATCCAGGTACTTACTTTATTACACATGTTGAACCTGCTGTTATTCATACCGATGTACTGGATACGACAAGGGTATTCGGGCACCCCTTTTTCTTGTTTGATTACAGGCCTCCTCCTCTCTTCTGTTACCCTGAAAAGCCTTTTCCGGGCCTATCTCATACATCCTCTTCCTTTAACTCATAGCCTGTCCGGAAGTCTTCCTTTCCCTTCTTGGCCATCAGGGGCTCGGCTTCTCAGAGCAATTCGGGTACTATCTGTAAATGATCATATGAAATTCTCTCGTGTTGCAAGGCATAGTTGGGGATCTCAGGGTGCTGGAATGTCCTTCAAGGTTTTGAGTGGGATCCTATTAGTGTTAAGTCTGGGGGTCTATTCTGATGAAGGATGCAAAACGGCGATAAGGGTGATCAGTTATTGTTATGTTTATTGTACTGTTCTCTCTGGTCAATGGGCAACCCCGGTAAAAAAGAAGAATAAAAGATAGAAGCTACAAAAAAAAAGAGAAAGAAAAAAGAAAAAAAGAAAAAAAAAAAGGAAGTTCGTAAAAAAAAAAATAAAAAAAAAGAACAGAAAAAAGTAAAGACAATAAAGTAGAGAGTTTGTAGCTGTTAGAAGGGGTTGTCCTAACTAGATTAGCCATCTGACAGTAAGGTTTGCTATTGGAGTATGAGCGTTAGGTTTCTTTCAAAAGTGGCTTGATTGGGAGTTCTATAGGCTTAGTACACTTCTCTGCAACACGAGTCGAATTTTCTGAATGATCATTTATGGATGGGTTCCTCAATTCCTATGAGATGTCCATCCTTTTTCTTACCTCTTGCCGAGACCATGTCTTTTCCTTTTATTGCCCCCTGATTCGGTGCATCGGTGTTGATAACTATAAGTAGGGGAACGTGTGTTTTGAAGCAAGTGTATGGTTTGCCATTTTGATTCATCACTCAAGATTTCAAATGTCTGCCCACTTATGAGAACGAAGGCACAAGTCATCTTGGTGCGGCTGAGTAGGTTTGATCATTAGTGTTGGAATGAGGTGGTAGCGGTTTTGGCGAGATTTTGTACAGAACTGAAAAGGTTGAAGATTGAGCAAAGGTTGAAGATAGGGCGTGCACAAGGATTCTGAATATAGTTTTGGATTGAGAAATGCTGTGTAACGATTTGGCTTGAGGAATGAATTGGTGGTGCAAGGGGATATTGGCAGGTGTTTGATATTACAGAATGCAGGTGATGTTGAAGCTACTCACATGATTTGGTCCACGAAGTTGTTTAATGAAGCCGACTGCTTTAGTTAAGCGTTTCTAATTTGTTGTTTGACTACTGGGAACCCCATTTTTGTTACTGTGGATATGGTTCCCTTCACTGTAAGTTGGTATTTAAACTTCGGTTATGAATGAAATGCAATGAATGCCGATTCCTCAAAAAAAAATAAAGTAACACACATTTTTTAAAATTTAAAACCGCGTATTTAGAATGGTTTATTTATAAAAAAATACATATTCTAATATTTAGTTTTAATTTTTTATTTAATTAATATTTAGTTTCCAAAATATGGACATATTTAGTTGCCAATATAAATAAAATGATTATAAAATATGGATATACTTATATGAAAAGATTTAGTTGCCATTATAATTAAAACGATTCTAAAATAAGAATACATTTAAATAACTATCTAATGTTAAATCATCACAATATATCTATAACTAAAATGAATCACAATAAATTGATTCTAAAATGATATTTTCAATTATTCCATTTAAAAATATAGTATCTATATTAAATCATCACAATATTTTTTTCCAAATTAATATTATAATAAAATTATTATTGCTATAATTAGCCAATTGCTATAATACAATTTTTTTTAGAATTTAAATATAATATTTTAATTTAAAGCAATGATGATTTAACATTGTCATATTTAATTTGGGAATAATGTCCAGAAAGGTCCCGTAACTATCACTAAAAACCAATTTAGTCCAAAAAGTTTTCTAATTACCAAAATGGTCTTGTAACTTTCATTTTCCAACCAATTTGGTCCTGAGGACCTTTATGCAAATTCTATTTGGGCCCTCAAATTCTATCTGTGCCCATTGACTTTTAAAACTATTATCTTTTCCCAAAAAACGTTAGTTTTATTCAGTTTAGTCCTTATTACTTCTATTTAAATTAAAAACATAGATTTGCTTGAAAATTAATTTGCTTAAAAATATATATTTAAATTACTTATATTATTTATAATATTTTATCTCTTAATGATGAATATTTAATTATTTTATGGATTCAAATAGTTTGATACTTACCAGTTATTTTCATAAAATAATTATTTTGTAAGTTTTATTTATTTGTTTTTATTTATGTATCCATAAAATAATTAATTATTTTTAAGGTTTATTTATTTATTTTTTATTTATGTATCAATAAAATAATTATTTGTAGGTTTTTTTTATTTATGTATCCATAAAATAGCTGTAGGTTTATTTATTTATTTATTTTATTTATGTATTCATAAAATATTTTTTTTGGAAATAACTCATAGGTTTTAAATTATTTGAATTTATAAAATAATTAAATCTTCACCATTAATAGAAAAATATTATAAATAATATAATTAATAATAAAACCTAGGCTATGATACCAATTTTTAAAGAAATCTACGTTTTTAATTTTATGTAATAAGTACTAAATTGCATAAAAATAAATTTTTTGGGTACATGTAATATATAATAGTTTAAAAAAGTCCAAGGGTCCAAATAGAATGTGGGAGCCCAATTGGAATTTGCAGAAATGTCCTTAGGACCAAATTGGTTGGGAAAATGAAAGTTAAAGGACTATTTGGGTAATTGAAATACTTTCTGGATCAAATGGGAATTAGGGGAAAATTATAGGACTAAATTGGTCATTATCCCATTTAATTTGTAAGAACCAATTAATTTTATAATGAAACTTAATGTTAGTAAAAAGTCAATTAAAATTAATGACATAATAAATTCATGGTTGGAATTATTTCATTATTTATTTATATTAAAAATTTCCATTTTGTGAAATTGGGAATACAATCCCATAAATCTAACATTGAATGGATTATTTGAGTATAGAATTAATTTCACTTTTTGGGATTATTGACTAAAAATTAGCTAGTGGTTTTAGGCTAAAAACTTTTGCATATAATTTTAGGTTAATAAATGGATTTAAGTGTAAATCGAATATTATTTATATAGATAAATAAAATCCTAATGTGGATTTATTATTCACCACAAATAAATAAATATCGTATTTGTAAAAATTATAGTAATAGTTGAAGGGCTAAATTACATTAATTATTCTTTATTTAAGGGTAAATTTATTAAATTACAGTGCATTGATCATCTCATCATTTACGATTATTCTTTGCTCTTTCCATAATCATTTCATTGTCTATAGTCAACATTTCATTTTTGTTTATTCAATGAAAATCAATTTAATCAATGTAAATTAATGTAATCAATATAATCAATGGAAATCAATTACCCCATAATATTTGCTTTATTTATGGGGTAATACTTAGTTTCTATTTTTTTATTTGATATTGTATTTTCAAAATACGGATAAATTTATAAGGAAAGATTTAGTTGCAATATAATTAAAAATTATTTTATAGACAAATTATATTCAATATTTTATTTCCCTCCATCATCCCCATTGTAAAAATTCTGCATCTGCTTTTCCGATACCGCAATTCTCATTTGCACAAAATAAAATATTTAATACATATTACATACATATTTTATTACCATCATGTAGCTAAATATTTGCTTAGTTGCCAATATAAACAAATGACATTATATAGTATATAATGGGGAAGTGAAATGTCAGATATAGAAATAAAAATCTTTTCATAAAAAAGTATACGAATATCCTTATTAATTGTAATAGATATGTATAAAATCTTTTGATAATCAATGTAAATCAATTGCCCCATCATTTTTGCTTTATTTATGGGGTAATATGTAGTTTCCATTTTTTATTTTATATTGTGTTTTGAAAATATGGATAAATTCATAAGGAAAGATTTAGTTGCCAATATAAATAAAAATTATTTGATAGACAAATTATATTCAATATCCTAAATATTTTATTTCCCTCCATCATCCCCATTGTAAAAATTCTGCATCTGGTTTCCCCACCACCGCAAATCTCCTTTGCATAAATAAAATAATTAATACATATTTTATTACCATCATGATTTCTCCATCATGATTTTATTACCATATAATTAATAATTCATATTATATTTTTTGGTTAAATTAGATTTAATCCGTGCTATATTTTTGACATATTAATTTTTTCATCATCATTTTCTATTATTAGTTAATCCCAAAAACTCTGCACTCAAATTGAGTAGCAGAGATATAACACACCGTAAAATTTCGAATAAAATTTTTTAAATCTAATTAATGATATTAAAATTTTACTAAAATAAAAACGTCTAATTGATCACTAAATAATTTTGAGAATGAAAAGGAGAAAATATATTTTTGGAACGATAATTATTTCTAGACAAATCTTGAGCAAAAATTTATATAATTAAAATTCTTAAGCGCAAGTGCAATAAAATTTATTTTAGCACACGAGTCCCATTCACTAACACCGGGATTAATCTATTAACCTTAATTTCGAAAGCAACTCCCAAACATGGTGAAATCCGCATAAGCGACAATATTCCGGATGAGTTATTTGTATCTTAGAATCCTTTAGAGTGGTGGAGTAAATAGTATTAAAGGTGATTTGGAATATAAGATTTAATCATTGCAATTAAATTAAAATATTCAATCCATTTCATTGTTGGGAATTGATGAATCGTCCAACTTTGAATAGCAATTGTCCCGACTCGGGAAATTTGGAAATTTGAATTATTTGGCTAACGGTGCCAATTAGTTGAGAATTTAAATCGATTAAATCTATTATGTTATAAGTTTAAGTGTTACAAAATTATTAAGTCCATAATTTGGGATTAAATTGGGCCAATTAAATTAGGTGATCCATTAAGCAAATTGATCCAAAGATGGGCTATGTTCACTACTAGTGAAAACCAATTAAGTCCACTAAATTAAATTAAATTATAAACATAAGATCATTAAGAGATTAATTAAACCCATTAAGAGTTATTTGTAAGTATAAGATCATTAAAGATTTATTAAGTCCATAGTGTATTTAAACCTATTAAGTTCATGAATTTAGCAAATTAAAATTGGGCTATTTAATTAACTTTGAAGAGACCAAATTTATTAAGTCCAACACTAAGCCCAACTTCATTAAACCCAACCCAAACCCAAAAGCCCAAGCCCAACTAAAACCCTAACCCTAACCCTCATTTGGGCAGCCGGCGCCGCCCACTCCGGCGCCGGCGCCGCCCAAAACAGAGATCAAAACAAAAGGGAAAGGAGAAAGAAAATGGAAGAAGAAGAAGGAGGGCCGACTGCCGCACCGCCACCCTCCTCCCTCCGGCGCCGCCGCCTGAGGCAGAGCGCCGCACCACCTCTCCCTACATCGCCGGATCCGCTGCCGGCCATCTCCCTCGTCGCCGGCGAGAATGATGGGGGAAGGAAGAAAGAAAAAGAAAAGGAAAAGAAGAGAGAGGGCGGAGGAAAGAGGGGAAAGGGGAAAAACAAGTACTGAAGGGTGTATGGGGTGAGACAAAAATGTGTCAAAATGGGGGAGAGAAGGACGGTTTCAGAGAGACAGGGACAGAAATTAAATGAGGGGCAGGAGCCAACTAGGGAAATGCGTCTGGAAAAGCTGAAAATGGGGGGGACAGTTTGTTTTTATCTGCAACCAACACTTCTATATAAACTCTGCCCTCCCCTTCTATTAACTCACGCCACTCCATCATTCCAGCCCAATTTCTCCTCTATGCTAGTATTTTAATTGATTAGCTTAGTTTAGTGTTGTAGAATTTTAATTGGCCTTGTTAGAAATATTGTAGTAGTGTATTTTGAGTGGGATTTTTCGCTACAAGTCAAGAAATTTTCGAGCTATTAGTGCAAATAGCTAGTCCGCGAGAGTGCTCGGGTAAGATTTATTCAGTTGGAAATTTTAAGTTATTATTAATGTTAGAATACCATTATAGAATACGTTATTAATTAATATTAAAATTTTTGCTAGTCAAATAGCTGTAAAGGGATATCTGCTCGTAGGCCTTGCGTGTGTCATATCCATCCCGTTCACGGTGACTGTAAGTAGATTTTTACTCTTTGGGGATTAAGCCCAAATTTATTTTAGCTTGAGCATAAATTAAAAACCGCTTTATTATATTTTAAATTTATGCTTATTGCTCCCTACTGCTTTTGGATTATTGGTATGCTATTTTTACTGTGCTTTATAATTTAGTGCGATAACTCCTGAATTATGGTTAACCACTGTTACGGGGTTGGAATCGGTGCGTGGATCTTGCCGTCACCCTCGCCGTTGTGTGCATCCATTGCCACTCGGGAACGGTGCCGGAACGATACCACACCTTTTGCCAGGTGGATGTAGGAAATTTTATACCTCTTCCACAACCCTTGAATGTGCATGTGAGAACGGGTACCCTATTCTTGGGCCCCTTCCAATTGGCATGGAGGCTGAAATATTATTTTTCGGCAACACATATTGTTATATTGTCTGATCCCGGGTTTTCATGATTAATATTGCATTATGTACACAATATACTCGTTTAAGCATACCTTTACCACAACTGTTGTCTTTAAATTATTTCTGCAACCCAACCTCCTCCGGGAGTAAGGGTCTACTTACTCAGCGATCGTTTTCGCTGACTCTACACTTTTATTATCCCTTTTCAGGTTTTGATATCTGAGAGGAGCATTAGCCATTTCACGTCACCGGGGCACGATTCGGGTTATTTTTAAATGCTTTGGAATTTAAGGAAAAGGTGTATAACTTTTTAAGTCTCCTTATCGGAGTTAACTTGGCATATATATATTTTGTTCTGATTTGAGGACGTATATTTGGGCGTCTACCCACTTTTGAAATTTTCTACGCCTCACTATTTTCACCCGACGATGGATATTATTATTTTGAAAATGCATGATGAATTTGCCCCCTTTTTAAATGGAGGAATTCTCTTATCATATCATTATTATTGGTGAGCTCTTTTAATGCGTCACCGCTTATTTTGGATAATATACCAAAACTCTAATTTAAGGCTTATTTTATACGTTTTAGTATAATAAGCTTTTCCTTTCAGAGATTACGATATATGTCTAACGGTTAGCATATATGTTCAACTCTGACTTCTCCGCGAATATTTTTGCTAGCCTTAGCGTATTCCGGACGGCCCGGGATACGTGGCGGTAACACCGGCCCCTTGTTCCCGCTCTTTGCTTCCGCTGAGCCTCTAGGGAAAACGGGGGTGTTACAGTTTGGTATCAGAGCGTTTTGCTCTTGGAATTGTGCATTTGAAATTATTTAAAATTTATGCACAAGAAATTATTTTAGTAACCATTTGAATTGGTGCATTTGAAATTATTTCAATTTATGCACAAAAACATTTTGGAAGAAGCATTTTTGCTCTAAGTAGTGCATTTAAATTATTCAAATTTTTGCACGAAATTATTTTGAGAAAAGAATATGCCAAGTATTTTTAAAGCTATTTTGGGGATGGGAACACACACATATGCATATAGGCACGAGCAGAATTTCAGTTTATTATGAGTTTATTTTGACAAGTATTTCCCAATGTTTGGGACATGAGCAGAATTTTTCTAGCACTACCTTAGTGTCTTTTTGCAAGGAGCTAGTTGTTTAACTTAGGCTCTGTTATATAGTCAATGTATACATTAGGAGCTGACGATTGCGCTTGCTTTATTGTATCACTGGTAAGACTGGGGTTGTTTACCCTACAGTCATGCCTATCAAATTATAGCGTTGCATCTTATATTTGGATATATGCGAATGAGCATATTGTTATGAGATCTGGCCTTAGATGCACCTATGCTTTACCTTAGTCTAATTAAGGTTATGACTTAGACTTGTAAGAGCGTGATATGCATAACAATAAGAACGACTACAAATAAGATTTTTTTTAAATATTCATATTGTCCTAAAGATAAGACAAGAGTATAAGTAATGGCACTGAAGGATTTTAAACTCACAACGAGTTTTATCATACATGTGATTCACCCTTGAAGCCATATGTATTTGGAAACTAGCATTTAATCATCATGTTGGACCCACTGCTAGTAAGTAGCAACCGAGGCGGGTTGCATGAGGTCCACATGGGAAGGATAATAAAATTTAAATAAATAATAAAGTAAGAGTAAAATAAGTTATCTTAAGGTTGGGATTACTTGCTGTTTTTCAGATGCCTCCACGTGGACGCCCGAGGAAACAGCCTGTAAACCCACCTGATGTGCCTAACCCTATGGAGGGAAGGCATGACCCTATGGAGAATAGGCAGGACCCTATGGAGGGTCGACAGGACCTTTTAGAACAGATGGTGCTAACTATTGGTGCCGCGGTAGAACGACAACTGGCAAGGGAAGAGGAGCAAGGTGGGCAACCCACTGACTACATAGAGGCTATACATAAATATCAGCCTCCCAAGTATGCAGGACATGAAAACCCGGCTAAATTGGAAGGATGGATTGAGTCTTTTGATAAATTACTAGAGGCGGTACAGTGCCCAGAAGAAAGAAGGGTGGACGTAGCTACGTTTTTCCTAGAAGGCAAGGCAAATACCTGGTGCAGAAACCAAGAAAATCGGGACATCAATTGGCCAGAATTTCAGGAAGCCCTACGTGCAAGGTTCTACTCTACCAACGTGAAGAATGCCAAATATGAGGAGTTCGTTACGCTGAGGCAGGGCAGCCGCTCTGTCCACGAATACTATGAAAAATTCAACGAGCTCCTCCGCTTTGCCCCAGGACTGGTGAATACCGATCATGCGCAGGCACAGAAGTTCGAGCTTGGTCTGAATCGAGAAATCCGAGAAGGTTTAGGAGGGAAACAATTCTCTAGCCTCCAGAAGCTTTATGATCGGGCAATGACAGTCGAGCGAGTTCGGCAGCCCAAGCGAAAGGAAGAGCTGGTCGGACAATCCTCAACGACCTATAAGAAGGGGCACCTTGAGCAGAGACAAGACAAAGGGAACCTTAACCAACGTCTTGACTTTAATGGACCCAACCCGGGAAACGACAATGGTATTCCCATACCAGACCCCTGCTTAAGATGTAAAAGGAGGCATTGGATGCAAGTATGCCCGCCATACGGGACCTGCTACCGATGTGGCCTCAACGGACATCTGGCCCAGGATTGCAGCAATCGTCTGGACGCAAATAGACTACGGGAGGATCTCAAGGGGGACCGTCGCTTTCAGTCGGAAGCATATCTGAATAAAAGGCCGAAGGACCCACAACAGGACCAGGGTCGAAATCGAAGGAACCCACCACCAGCAGCTCGAAACAATTAAGGACAACTGAATGAGGTTCACCGGGCTGATCCCCGTGATGCTGACGATGTCATAGATGGTACGTTCATGGTTAAAGATTCCGCTACATAAGTTTTATATGATTTTGGAGCATCGTATCCCTTCACGACATTAAGAAAGCGGAACAATTAGGATTTAGAGCCCCTAATGCAGCGAACTTAGGCGATTTCTCATCTAATAAACAGTGGTGGACTGCTCTTGAAGCAAGATGAACACTTCAATTCGTAAAATATGGGGTTGAGCTTGCAGCGAACTTGATTGAGTTCGACTTGCAAGATTTTGACATTATTTTGGAATGGATTGGTTGGCACGATTCGGGGCCACCTCCATTATTTTAATATTACTCATATTCTTCTGATCTTGATGGCCTGAGAATTTGATCTCTGTCAAAGACGTACTCCGTAAGGATTGATGGAGATATAGGTCCGATAGTAAGAAAACTTCTCATGATCGTTCCTCGTATAATTTTATCTACCTGAATAGAAGTCTTAAGTATGTTCAGTTAAACGATATTTTCTTTAAAATCATACAAGAGCCTATATTAGGGTAATTTAATTTCTCTCCCTATTCCCGAGAAGAACCCATGGCTTGCAAAGGACGAAGTTATATATGAGGATAATAGATTATCTCCGCCGATGGAATCATTGGAAATATACCCCTAGTTGCGTCGTGAGGCTTCGAGGACGAAGCCTTATTTTAAGGAGTGTAGACTATAACACACCGTAAAATTTCGAATAAAATTTTTTAAATCTAATTAATGATATTAAAATTTTACTAAAATAAAAACATCTAATTGATCACTAAATAATTTTGAGAATGAAAAGGAGAAAATATATTTTTGGAACGATAATTATTTCTAGACAAATCTTGAGCAAAAATTTATATAATTAAAATTCTTAAGCGCAAGTGCAATAAAATTTATTTTAGCACACGAGTCCCATTCACTAACACCGGGATTAATCTATTAACCTTAATTTCGAAAGCAACTCCCAAACATGGTGAAATCCGCATAAGCGACAATATTCCGGATGAGTTATTTGTATCTTAGAATCCTTTAGAGTGGTGGAGTAAATAGTATTAAAGGTGATTTGGAATATAAGATTTAATCATTGCAATTAAATTAAAATATTCAATCCATTTCATTGTTGGGAATTGATGAATCGTCCAACTTTGAATAGCAATTGTCCCGACTCGGGAAATTTGGAAATTTGAATTATTTGGCTAACGGTGCCAATTAGTTGATAATTTAAATCGATTAAATCTATTATGTTATAAGTTTAAGTGTTACAAAATTATTAAGTCCATAATTTGGGATTAAATTGGGCCAATTAAATTAGGTGATCCATTAAGCAAATTGATCCAAAGATGGGCTATGTTCACTACTAGTGAAAACCAATTAAGTCCACTAAATTAAATTAAATTATAAACATAAGATCATTAAGAGATTAATTAAACCCATTAAGAGTTATTTGTAAGTATAAGATCATTAAAGATTTATTAAGTCCATAGTGCATTTAAACCTATTAAGTTCATGAATTTAGCAAATTAAAATTGGGCTATTTAATTAACTTTGAAGAGACCAAATTTATTAAGTCCAACACTAAGCCCAACTTCATTAAACCCAACCCAAACCCAAAAGCCCAAGCCCAACTAAAACCCTAACCCTAACCCTAATTTGGGCAGCCGGCGCCGCCCACTCCGGCGCCGCCATCGCCGCCGACGACACCTCCGGCAACCCCATCCTCCTTTCGTTTCCGGCCTCGGCGCCACCACCGCGGCCACCGCTACACCACCACCATTTCCATTAAAAATCAAACAACAAGGGAAAAGAGGGAGAAGGAGGAGGAGGCCGACAAGGCCACCGCCGCCCGTCGCCGCCACCCGAGCCTCGAAATCGCCACCGCCGCCTCCGATCGTCTCCACCATTGCGCCACCTACCCTTATGCCCGATTCCGGATCTCCACTGCCACCATCAACCCCCAACTCTTAAAATCCAAACTCCGCCACCACCGCCGCGCCGCTAACCCCAAGCCACCACCACCGCAGCTCCTCCGGCCTCCTTGCACCACCACGACTCAGTCTCGACACCACCACCCTTCATCAATAATGCCACTACCATCTTCCATTCATTCCTTCTTAACAACCAAAAAAAAAAAAAAAGAATAACAAAACCAAAACAGAGATCAAAACAAAAGGGAAAGGAGAAAGAAAATGGAAGAAGAAGAAGGAGGGCCGACTGCCGCACCGCCACCCTCCTCCCTCCGGCGCTGATAATGGCCAGAAATGACCATTATTTTCAATCCATTTCCGTGTCTTAAACGGGCATTTGATCGCATTCCGGTCTTACATTAAGTAAGAAAGCAGTCGAATTGGACTAATTTATGCATAATTGTAAAAATAATAAGCTGGTATGAAAAAGACATAAATATGTAATGAAATACACATATTTCATTACATATTTATGTTAGAAAAATCCAAAAACATGAGAAAAAGAAAAGGAAACAAAAAGATGGGAAAAAGATAGAAAAGCCCACAAAAAGAACATTTTCGGCCCATCTGGCCCAATCCAGCAGGCCCAGGAAGACCTTTGTCGCGGAAGCCCCTTGGCGCGATGCAGTGTTCCGCGACAAAGGCATGTTCCGCGACCAAGTGGCCCAAATGAAGAGGAGACCTGCCAAAGCCCTTGGCGCGATGACCTTTGTCGCGATGGCATGCTCCGCGACAAAGGCATGTTCCGCGACCAAGATGCACAAATAGAGACACAAGACCCAGTCGAGAAGCCTTGCCACATGCAGTGTGTTCCGCGACCAACTTGATGCTCCGAGACAAAGCTGTGATGTGTGTGATGTCTTAAGACACAATGGGCTAGAATCAAGGCCCATGGGCTTAGGTTACACTTCTATAAATATGAGGTGTCTCCCATGAGCCAGAGGGGTTGGAATTTTTGTTGATTAGAAGTTCTTGAAGGCAAGGCAGTAGGAGTTCTCTCTTAGGTAGAGTAGTTTAGGTTTATTTTCATGTATTATTTAATTTTTGCTCTTAGTTTAGCTTAGTTTAGTGTTTTACTGTTCACAGTGCTTAGATAGCCATTTTTACACTATGTTTTGGTTTCTAAACTCTTGTTTTAGGGTTTGTAATACCCAAATCATGGGTATTAACAATATCTCTTCAATAATATGGGAAAACATTCATCATTTGTGTCCCAAATCATGAAATGGGTCTCACACCCCATGGATTTATGCTTTCTTTTTCATTTTGGGGTCATTTGACCCCCATTTTGTTATTTTTATGTTTACTGTTGGCATATTATGGATAATGTTGTGTGGATGTGTGATAAAACCCTAGATTAGGATTCCTGCTTTATTTTAATATTCTGCCCTTCCTTGTTATTTTTGTTTAAGCATGTTCTTCTTTATTTTGAATGTTTCTTGCTTATTTTTAGCTTAGAATAACTTTTTGATCTGAAATAGGGTGAGATCACGCTGTTTGCATGCCAATGTTCATTTCTGCTTTTTCTGACTTCTGTCCTGAACCACCTTGGGCGCCAACCGCCTTCTGGCGCGGAACCACGTTCCGCGACAGAGTGGCTGTTCCGCGACCAAGGTGTTTCAAGACACTTGTCTCCATAATTTAAAACCCTTTGTCGCGGAATACCTTGTCGCGGAGCCACGTTCCGCGACAAAACTGTCCATGCATAGCGACAAAGGAGCCAAATTCTTGCATTTTGTCTTCATGGCTTCTTGTCGCGGAATCATCTTGTCGCGGAGCCACGTTCCGCGACAAAATCCCATTCCGAGACAGAAAAATTATGCCATGTTCCTTGATCTTTGAACACCTTGTCGCGGAATACCTTGTCGCGGAACCACGTTCCGCGACAAAATTTCCATGCATAGCGACAAGGGTTCAAATGTCTTAGAATTTTATGAAAACACTTTGTCGCGATGTCACACCTTGTCGCGGAACCACGTTCCGCGACAAAATCTCACATAGCGACAAAGAGGCGTTATGCTGCCAAAAATTCTAAAAACCTGTCGGGATGTCCATGTCGCGGACCTCGGTCCGCGACAAAATTTATGATATCGCGACAAGGGTTCCTCTCCCTCTATTTAATCTCAAACAACTTTCATTCTCTTCCTATTTTATATTGCAACACTCACATCATAGCCCCACGGGTTAGGATGTAACATTCTGGAATTGCAATATAGGGTGTTATGCTGCCCAAATTTTGATTCTCCATTTGCATCACTTAACTGATTGAACCCTTGACTCATTAATGATTAAAAATTGAGATTAGCAATAATCACTCTTCAATAATCATCATGATTAAAGGACCTTTGTTCAATTGCCATTAAAACATTCTTGTATAAACAAAATCTCAATGGCTTAAACAAATAATCTGGACTGTAATTAATTATGGTAGGAAGGATTATTTAAGACCATTACATGTGGACCCAATCCACAGCCTTGCATGAGAAACCAAAGTCTCTCATACAATGGATCTCCTTTTGTTCTTATTTATTTTGTCTTTGTGTGTTGTGTGGAACCATTAGTAAAGAATACATCAGACTAATGTTGGCGGGTACTTCCTCATGGATAACTAGCTCGTATTCTGGGTATTGGTTACTAATTGTTATTTTGCATGGTCTGAATGGCTGTCAGTGGAAGCCTTGGCGGTTCGCCCATCCGGGGTTATAATAGCTGCTCGACTGACTCCCATCCAGATACAATTTTATTTTTATTATCTTAATTTCCAAACCTGAATCCCAATCCGTACTGGAAGTCAGTTGGCATCAGTCAATGCCAACTGATGATCATTATAGAAGGGAAGCATGTAGGTTTTTATCCGAATTCACAGACAGTGGAGGCCCAACTGGTGTTGACACCACCATTATAGGGTCTAAGCTGTCTAAATTCGCTCCATCCGAGTGATTGGGAAATTGGACAGTAGATGTTTACAGTCCACCTGATTACTCTGCCATTACTTTGGTCCCTTGACCACTTCATTCTGTGTTTCACCTTCTGTCTAGACCCGCATCTATATTTTGGGTCAATTAATTTTACACTTCCGTATATCTTTATGCATGATAATATTATATACTATTGTGGTCTGTACTTATTTTGGGATCCTTCCCTTGGACAATAGAAGTCTAGATCTTAAACAGATATTGCTTTATAAATTTCCAACAAAAACCTCTTTATAAAATCCGGATCTGAGTAAGGGATAAATTCTTCAGTTATGACTAATTCATATTCTATCAAGGGTTATATTTTGGGAATTAAGAAGCAGATTCAGCGATTAGGTCTCACCTAGACTGAAAGGGTCTGTGTTTTAACTGAGAGTCTAGTACCTGACAGGGAATGATTTTCAAATCCATTATTTTCCGAAATTGCTGGTTGATGGAAATGTAAGATTAAATGCTACACCGAGATGGGGTCCACTTGGATTCAAATACAGTGTAGTAAATAATCTTAGAGGAACATCATCCAGGCCTTGGTTATTTTCCAAGATAGGGTTGAGTCTTCTTTCAACTGCTATCCTCTTCTGCCAAAGCCTACTTTTGAGTCCTGAGTGAGTGCATCCGGAACGAACTAATTTATTAGTTCGTTTCATTAGTTTGTATCTCATAATCACCCGGAAGGAAGTGAACACATTAGTGGTTCACTGAGAGCCGGGAATTCTTGATCCATACTCCTTCATTCTGATGGGGAGCTGTCTTTTACTACCAGGGTCAGATTTTCAAAACCTCCGAGTGATAGGACTTTAAATGCTTTCTTTACCGCTTTCTTTTAACCGCTTTCAGTAGAGGTCACTCGGTTGTATTGAGAGTTGTGTAACTGCTACTAGGATTGACAGTTAAGGGATAGTTTAGGGCTTGATTCAAATCTTTGGGTGTGACATGGGAGAATGATAGTGGTACTTGGCATTTCAATAAATGATGTGTCGGGTGTTGCTTTTCCACCACAGATGAAGTGACCTACCCAGGCCAGGGCAGTTACGAATCCGTGGTATCTTAGAATTTGAGGTCTTAAGAACATGTAAACTCATATTGCAAGTACCTGTCTGTTAAAGGGAAAGCCTTATTGAGAACATGAGAATTAGCTATCTGATAGAATTATCCCAAACAAAGATCTGCGTATGAAAATGGAAGTTTAACATTGCTGTATCTCACTCTTGTCCAATTTTCATTCTTTTCTTCCTGTCCTTTCTGTCTACATTGTGACTCAACTTCACGGTTGGCACAATGATCCTTTTCCCTGCTTTCATAGATAATGTTTACCGCATTCCTAGAATAATTCTTATCCGCTTTCTAGAATAGATTTATTTGCTTTATAGATTAATTTAACTGCTTTCTAGATCTAATTTACATTCATGTCAGTAGTTATTAATCACCTTTCAAACCTATTGAGCAATACGAATGGAAAATCTAGTAAAACGACGTGGGACCTGCTTCTATCGCACATCCTCCAGTGAACGATCCGGTCTTACTATAAATTACTGCAATTTTTGACTCCGTGCGCTTTCGGGAGCACAGTTTCTTAACTACGAGCAATAAAAATATGACTACGTATAAATATATCCCTAATCACAACACCGCCATCATAAATTGGTTTCATTAAATAAAACCTAAACCAGGATCACGAATTTTCAGAAAATACTCATGTAGTGGGAGCCAGTCAAAAGTTTCATGGCAGGAAATCTTATGGCAAGAATTGATGAGAAGTATCATGGCATATTTGCCGGGGATCCTCAGTGTGACAGGCTGAAGGTCAATCTATCCCGGCTATGCCATGAGATTTGTCAACATTTCATGACAGAGAGGACCACAGCGCCATTTGAAACCAAAGCACCATACTTGAGTAATAAAAAGACTAATAATCTTGATATATCCCTAAACCCTTTCCCGTGAATCATAACGCTTTTCATTTAATAAATCTAACCTGGTATAATTTTAGCAAAAGCTCGAGTTAACGAAACTTGTCAAAAGTTTCATGGCGCCGTTGCCGGGGAGGATGCAGCGCCGTTTTAATTAGAGAATTACATTCCTCATTGCTCCTAGAGTAGTCTATACATATAATTATAAATATTCACCTTCAGAACCACTTCTAACCTGGGGATTGTACAGGTACTGTCATTATTGAAGCCGTTGTTCTATGCAAAGGAGGAAGCAGACGCCAGCCGAGATCCCGTTTAATTCAGAGATAGAAAAGACAGCTCGACGTCTTAGGGCGGAGACTAAACGAAGAAGGGAACGGGAACGACAGGCATTACTTTCGCCAAGCACCAGCAGCGATATTTCTGAAATGGCAAACCCTGACATCCCACCAATCATTCAACCCAATCCCCCACTTCACAACATTGAGGAAGACCCCGAAGATGCTGATCATGATGATTTGGATGATCCCCCTCCCCAGATCATACAAGGAGGTGGGAATCCACCAAACATGGACCAGCAGCACTTCGAGGCACCCCCTCCCAACCCGAACCAAAACCTACCAAACAACCAAAACCAACCAAATCAGCAAAATTTCCCAAACCAACAGAATCAGCAATACCATAACCCCCATCAGAATCCCCCGAATCCGAATGATTTCAATGATCCGAGGAACTATTTCATGCCTCAGAACTACTACCCACAGCAATACCAAGGCGGGCCTGAGAACAATCATCAAGCAGCAGCTGCTGCTGATTACATGCAGCCGATTTTAGAGCCATATCTGAACATTCCTGGACAAGCTCCATTCTTGGCCAGGAATTTCGAACTGAAACCGGCCCTAATCAATCTAGTCCAGAGCAACCAGTTTGCCGGAGCAAGTCATGAAGATCCCCATGATCACCTGCAAACCTTCCTAGAATTGTGTGACACGATCAAGAATCGTGATGTACCCGCGAACACTATTCGACTAAGGCTATTCCCCTTCTCTCTGACAAGCGGAGCACGAACATGGTACAAGTCACTGCCCGTAAATCAGAAGTCTACATGGGAAGATGTGATCAGAAACTTCTTAGCAAAATACTTCCCGGAGTCCAAGGTGGATGAATGCCGCTCCAAAATTGCGGAATTCAAGATGAAACCAGACGAGTCCTTGTATGATGCAAAGGAAAGATTCTTCAACCTACTCAGGAAGTGTCCTCAACATGGCTTCCATGACTGGGAGAGACTGAGAAAGTTCTACAGTGGTCTGACCCCAGCATGGAAATCCATGCTTGATGCTGCTGGTGGTCAACATTTGCTCTACATACCAATGGACCAAGCCTGGGCAAAGATTGAAGCCATGAGTGTAAACCGTTCTGTCCTAACTGATGATGGTAATCTCACTCCCCCTCGTGGTTTGTGTGTAGTAGGTACAGTAGAGAAGTCAGACATTGAAAAGCTTCAAGAGCAAGTGGCAGCGTTGTCTGTGAATCAAGGAGTTGGAAGTTCTGCGCAGGGACAGCAAACTGATGTGATCTGTGGACTGTGTCAAGGTGCTCATGCAACAGACACATGCGAGCAAGTCACAGCTGAGAGCTGTAACTATGCAGGAGCTTTTCCAAATAGACACCCGAATTTGTCTTATTCAAACAACAACGCCTTAAACTCACATCTCTTGAATAAGCCACAGCAACAGCAGTTCAACCCTCAACAGAATCAGGGATTCAATCAGAACAGGGGCCAACATTTTCAGAATCCAGGTTTCCAACCTCAGATCCAGCAGAGGCCGCCTCAGAATTTCCAGAACTTTCAGCCCAATCAGAGTTTCCAGCCTCAGTTTGTCCCAAACCAAGGCCAGTGGAATCAGAATCAGCATCAAAATCAGAATCAGAATCAAAAGCCTCCTTCAAGGCTTGAGAATCTGATGACTGATTTCATCACTAGTCAGAAAGAGATCAACAATCAACTGCAGGCCTCCATCAGAAATGTGGAGACCCAAGTTACACAGATGACTAATGAGATGCAGAAAAGGGACAAAGGAACATTGCCTAGCACTGCGGAAAAGAACCCGCAATGCAAGGCAATAACCTTGAAATCTGGAAGAGTACTAGCTGGACCAAAGGGAGCGGATACTGGAGCGGAATTTGAAGAGGATGATATTGTTGACAATGCTGGTAAGGAAGCTGATAATGGGAACGAAGCGGAAAAAGAGACAGCCGAATTGCAGACTGAAGCTGCGCCTGAAACGGCTGAAACAGATAAGGGTACAGGTGAAGGTACAACTTCCTTCCCTTCACCACCAAAAATTGCTAATAACAAGTACGTGCCCAGGATTCCTTATCCTGCGCGGCTTAAAAATAAAGAACATGATCTTAAATTCAAGAAATTTCTGCAACGATTAAAGTCTGTAGAGATAACCATTCCTCTCACAGAAATGATTTCCGAAATGCCCATCTATGCTAAGTTCTTGAAAGAATTGATTTCAGGAAAAAGGCAGGTTGAGCAGGAGGAGGTAATTATTCTCAACAGCACATGCAGTGCCATCGTTCAGAGGAGAATGCCTGAAAAGAAAGAGGACCCCGGATGTTGCACACTTCCAGTACAATTCGGAAAGGCCAAAGTGAGTATGGGGCTTTGTGATTTAGGATCAAGCATCAATGTGATGCCACTAGCTATGGCTGTTCGCCTTAAGCTTGGAGAAATTCAACCGGTCAAGATGAGACTGCAGCTTGCAGACAGATCGATCACTCAGCCCGTAGGAATCCTCAAGGATGTTGTGGTCAAAACCGGGCAGGTTCTTTTCCCGGTCGACTTCATCGTCCTCGACATTGAAGAGGATTCTGAAATGCCGCTTATCCTTGGACGCCCATTTCTAGCCACTGGTGGTGCACTGATTGACGCTAAATCCGGAAAAGTCACCTTAAGGGTCGATGGCGAGGAGATCATCTTTGATATGGAGAAATTGCAGAAATTTCCGAATGACAGTTCTTGTTTCTCATTTGAAAATGTAATAGTTAGGGAAGAGCTTGACTCTGAACTTGATTATGAAATGATGCTGGATGAACCATCAAAGCAGGTACTGAAGCCTGCTGGCGTGGAGCACAAAGAATGCAAAGCCGTTCACTTCGCCGATCCCGAAACAGGGGATTTGGAGGAATTTGACGGCATCGACTTCCATGATGACGCCAACCAAGAGGAGGAAGAGGATCCTGTACTGATGCAGGATCCCGAAGGTAAATCTGTTCTCCCACTACCAAATTCTCGCAAACTACTCCCTTCCGTTGAATGTCCACCAGAGCTTAAACTTAAAACATTACCCGATCATCTCAAGTACGCGTTTCTCGCAGAACATAAAAAGCTACCCGTGATTGTTTCGGCTAAGCTCTCCCAAGAGCAAGAAAATGCTCTGGTGGACGTTCTTAAGAAACATGTACATGCAATAGGTTGGACCATTTCTGATATAAAAGGAATAAGCCCTTCTATTTGCATGCACAGGATTCTAATGGAAGAAGAGTTTAAACCCTCCCGTCAACCTCAGAGGCGATTGAACCCCCTTATGCAGGAAGTGGTAAGGAAAGAAGTTATCAAGCTCTTAGATGCTGGTATAATCTATCCTATCTCTGATAGCAAATGGGTTAGCCCGGTGCAGGTCGTACCCAAGCGAGGAGGGATGTGCATAACCAAGAATGAGCAAGGAGAAGAGGTTGCAACCAGGCCAGTGACCGGATGGAGAGTTTGTATCGATTACCGGAAGCTGAATGAGGCCACACGCAAGGACCATTTTCCATTGCCATTCATTGATCAGATGCTTGAGAGGTTGGCAGGGAGAGAGTTTTATTGCTTTTTGGATGGTTATTCTGGTTATAATCAGATTGTTATTTCCAGTGAAGACCATGATAAAACCACTTTTACTTGCCCGTACGGCACTTTTGCCTATCGACGGATGCCTTTTGGTTTGTGCAATGCACCTGCTACTTTTCAAAGATGCATGATGTCTATTTTCTCTGAATTTATCGAAAAATGCATTGAGGTCTTTATGGATGACTTCTCTATATATGGAGATACGTTCGAAGATTGTTTGACCAATCTTGCTAAGATTTTAAAGAGGTGTGAAGACACTAACTTGGTTTTAAATTGGGAAAAGTGCCATTTTATGGTCACTGAGGGCATAGTGCTAGGTCATCGCATTTCTCGTGCAGGCATTGAAGTTGATCCAGCCAAAGTTTCCATCATTTCCAATCTCCCTCTTCCTAACTCGATCAAATCAGTTAGGAGCTTCTTAGGGCATGCCGGTTTTTACCGGCGATTCATTAAGGATTTCTCTAAAATTGCCAAGCCGCTCACTAATCTGCTTTGTAAAGAAAATCCTTTCCTAATAAATGAAGCGTGTGTCCAAGCCTTTGACACGCTCAAGAAGATGTTGGTTTCTGCACCGATAGTGCAACCACCCGATTGGTCAATACCTTTCGAGGTAATGTGCGATGCTAGTGGTCTCGCCGTAGGCGCAGTTCTTGGACAACATAAGGATGGGAGACACTGCGTAATTCATTACGCGAGTCATGCCCTGAATGAAGCCCAAGTTAACTACACCACAACGGAGAAAGAGATGTATGCTGTAGTCTTCGCATTTGACAAGTTCAGACAGTACCTGATAGGTACAAAGACCATAGTATACACTGATCATACAGCATTGAGATACTTGTTTAGCAAACAAGATGCAAAACCTCGATTAATCAGGTGGGTACTTCTGTTGCAGGAATTTGACATCATAATAAAAGATAGGCGAGGTCGAGATAATGGTGCTGCTGACCACTTATCTCGATTAGATAATGATAAAAAGGAAAAAGCCGTCAATGAAGATTTCCCGGACGAACAGTTGTTCGCGTTGCATCTGCATAATCAAGCTTGTCCATGGTTTTCCGACATCGCTAACTTCTTGGCATGCGGAATAACCCCCCAGTTTTCGAACTATCATCAGAGGAATAAGTTCAAACGAGATGTATTAAGTTACTTCTGGGAAGAACCTTATCTCTTCAAACACTGCCCTGATTTAATAATCAGGCGATGTGTGACCGAGCATGAAGCTTATCAAATTGTCAGAAAATGCCATGAATCAGAATATGGAGGTCACCATGGTCCCGCTCGAACGGCCCACAAGGTCCTCGAATGTGGATTTTATTGGCCTCACATCTATGAGGATTGCAGGACATTTGTTAAGGGCTGTGACAGATGCCAAAGATTAGGAAACATTTCCAAGAGGGATGAGATGCCTCAAAAGGGGATTCTCACACTTGAGATCTTTGATGTATGGGGCATTGACTTCATGGGACCGTTTCCACCATCTGGTGGAAACTACTATATCTTGGTAGCTGTCGATTACGTATCCAAATGGGTTGAGGCTGTCGCATTACCGACCAATGATGGTAGCCAAGTCATCAAGTTCCTCAAGAACAACATTTTCAGTCGATTTGGCGTACCTAGGGTGGTGATATCTGATGGAGGAACACACTTTATTAATAAAGGTTTTGAAACTTTAATGAGTAAAAATGGGATCCTCCATAAGATAGGCACGCCTTACCATCCTCAGACTAGTGGTCAAGTCGAAGTATCCAATCGCGAAATCAAACACATACTCGAAGCCACTGTAGGGATAACCCGTAAGGATTGGGCACGTAAGCTCAATGATGCTCTATGGGCATACCGCACAGCATATAAGACTCCCATCGGGATGTCTCCATATAGGCTGGTCTTCGGAAAAGCCTGTCATTTGCCTGTAGAGCTAGAGCATAAAGCTTACTGGGCCGTTAAAACGCTTAACTTCGATCCGAAAGTTGCTCAGAGCAAACGTAAGTTGGACCTCAATGAAATTGAGGAAATACGAGCGCAAGCTTATGAAAGCTCTCGAATTTACAAGGAGCGGACCCAGAAGTTGCACGATCGCCGGATCAAACCTAAGTATTTTTATGTTGGTCAACATGTGTTATTGTTCAATACTAGGTTGAAGCTGTTCCCCGGAAAGCTCAAATCTAGATGGGAAGGACCACATGAAGTACTAGAGGTATTCAAAAATGGAGCTGTCAGGATTCGAACTGGCAGGGGCGATATAGTGGTGAATGGACAACGATTAAAAGAGTACCTTGGACAGTTCGATCCGGAGAAAGAAAGCCAAGCAGTGGCAGACCCGGCCTACACTCAATAAGAAACAGCATTTAAAAATACAAAAAAAATTTTAGTTTATATATATATATATAGTATATATCTACAGTACTTATTTCATGACGAGCAAGTACCCAAAGATCAATTAAACATTTAGAGTACTAAGACTCTAAATGTGAGGATGTTGATATTTGGAGAAAAACTAATGCATTTCATTCATCTATCTTGCAGAAGTTCGGAACCACCAAAAAGAGGAGCAGATAAGAGTAACATGGAAAAACCAGGTTCTTGGTTGGATTAGTTCTATAAATCTGAGAAAATGTTTTCGGGAATTGAAGAGATTCAAGACCCGAAATAAAATTCACAGATAAAATGGAACTGACCCAACCTAATTTTATGCAAGTGGATTGTTTAATTTTCAGCCCAGTTGAATTTACTTGGACTGAATTTATTCAGCCCAAATCAAATAAAATGGACGCAGGCCCAATATCACACTCGGGCCCAGTCCAAGAAAATTTGAAAATTCAAATTCTTTGTTGCGGAAGGTCCTTTGTCGCGATGTCATGCATCGCGACCAGACCCTGTTCCGCGACAAACCCCTTTTCTCTTTCTTAACCCTTCCCCACATCTTGTCGCGATGCACCTTATCGCGGAGCATGACTCCGCGACCAAGCCCTGCTCCGCGACATGATCTGCGTTGACCTTGTCTCCATACTGAGTTTTGTCGCGGTAGCCTTGTCGCGGAGCATGACTCCGCGACCAAACCTCAACTCCGCGACCTCTCTAATGTCGCTATACCTTGTCGCGGAACCTGGTTCCGCGACAAAAGTTCAAGTATTTATACCCCCCCACCCCCTCCTGTTTCTTTTCACCTTCTCTTGTCATTTCAACCTCCCTCAGTTTCTTCATCTTCCTCTTTCCCCCATTTTTCTCTCATCCGAACGAACACCACGTGTTCTTCGCACCCTTATCACTCTTTTTCTAAGGGAAACTATGGACCGAATTCATGGACTCCTCCCAAACCTTGGACCCGTGCCTAGACCCGAGCCAAGGAGGGGAGGGTAAACCCACTTTTCCCACCTGTCCATGGCCTCTATCGAACTCTTTGGCTTCTTTTTCTTATTTTTGGGTTGAGAATGACATAATGTGGTTTGTGTGAGTTTTTGTTTTCTTTGTTTTTCGATTTTGAATGCTCTCGGTTTAAGGAGCTCTTTGAAGTCCTTTTGAAACCCTTAAAAACCTACTTGAGAGTTTGTTTTAAAACTGTTAATGGATAAAGTTTTTGAGGTTTAAAACTGGAAAGAACAAACTGATGAACATTTGGGTATTGTTTTGAATATCTTGATGTTATTGGTTTGATTGATCTTGATGTGATGTGCACAGTGTTATTTTGGTGTAATAAAAAGGTAAGATCTTTTTGGGCACATTTGTTCCCATGTTAGAAATCTCATGGGAATAAATGTTTGTTTGTTTATGTAAACATAGTACAAACACCCAATAGGAAGCTTCCACTTTTAATAAAAGCAAACTTTTAGAAAAAGACAAAAAGAGCTATTTTGTTTAATGTTTGACTTGAGTTTTCGTTCCCAATGGAACACTAGTGTGAGTAAGATAGCAGTATTTGTGTCACCTAACTGCTATCCTTTTCAAAATCCAAAATGGGACCACTCACATCCCACTTTTGTTGAATAAAACAAGTCAACCATTTTTAAAATTAAAAACAGTGTTTGCAAATTTTTGGATGCTAAAACTGTCCAAACAGTCCGATATCCAGAAACAGCAGATCCGTTCCGCCACGTCTCCATTGCACATTCCAATATTCGAGCATTCCATTTCCATTTATTCATCTCATTCCACTTCCAACAAGTGTCTCGGACTTGTTTAATAAACTGAAAACTTTTGGGCCCTATGGCCCATTAAAAAGATTTTAGGCCCAATGGCCAATTTTATTTTATTTTGGGCTCTTTAGCCCATTTAAAACCAAATATTATTTACATGTGCTTTAAATTAAAATTCAAGTCAGAGATTTAATAATCTCACATCTAGAGCAAAGCTCTAAATGTGAGGATGTTGGTTTCTGAACTTGAATAATTTCTGAAAATCATATAAAAATTGGATTCATCACTTCTTGTCTTTTCAGGGGTAATCCTCCCATTCCAGACCCTGCTCCAGAGGGAACTACGTTGCTGGACTTACCGCTCGAACTCCTTGGTGAAATCCTCTCTCGTATAGGAGAGGATGACATCAGTGAAGTCTTCAAGGCACAGCGAACCTGCAAGAAATTCAGGGATGCCGGGAACCTCTCCATCGTCTACAAACGATGCGAGGTCAACTCATCCACTATAAAGAGAAGGCGGGAGTACTATCGTTGGGAGAAGCGGAGATTCCTTCGGACATGCGACCAGGCTGGAAACCACAATCTCCAAATCATTCCAGCAATGATGGCATTCGCAGAAGAGAAAGAAGAGCAAGCCTATGAACTGATACGCCTGGGGATTGAGGACAATCATAAAGCGACAATCTTTGCCTACGGGTTGATGCTCATGAGCAAGGAGGACGCAGGGCAGGTCGAGCAGGGAATCAGGATGATTGACAGGATAGTGACAAGTTGGTCAGTCTTCCAAGACACATCCGTCAATGTCCTCGAATGGATGGTTGATCAACCAGACACCCCATTCCTATGGGCTGATCAGGAAGGCAGAGTTTACTGCCCCAGGGATCATGAGGCCATAACAGATCTCAATGATTGGTGTCTGCGGTGTGAGCTATCCAGCTATCTCCACTGGGCCAGATACATGTTCTGAAAGGAAGAAGGATGAATCCGAATTTACCTTGCTTTCTCTTAATTCTGCACTAGTAGTAGTATCTGCAAGGGATTCCCCCTTTTGTGTGTGCAGGTTTGTATTAACTGCACGAGAATCCCTTGCTTTGGTTGTATTTATTGCTTTCCCTAAAATTGGAACTCAGTCTTTGAGACCACTGAACAATTCTTTACTGCTTTCCTTTGAAAAGATGTCTGCACAGTCCGAGATGAATAAGTGACTGTCAGGCCAAAAATATGTTGTTGACATACCTAGTATGTCAGCAGTGCCTTTTTACTGCTTTCAATTAAATAACCAGCAAAAATATGCATAAACTTGCTCTAAATTCACAGGTTGAATTTAGGCTTATGATTAAATTTTCAGACTTTCAAATTGGGATAATATAATTGAAGACATGCCTGAAATGAATTTCTGAGATTTTGAGCTATAAAAATTTAATGATGCGATCAGCTTATTGGGTAATAAATCTGCATGTTAAAGATTTCGATTGAATAAATTGTTAGAATTAAGCTTGGATTAAATTTGAGAATATTGTATGACATGAATCAATCCAACCTTGTGAGATTTGAGCCATGAGTCACTTTTACTCATTCATTTTCCTTGATGTGTGAATCATTTTGATTAAAGGAAACTAGAACTTGCGATTGGGACCGATTCAAGACCATGCCATATTCCCGAAATCGAGCATATGATCGAGGCACCTAGAAAAACCCAAATTTTTGGCCTTCGTTTGAAATCCAAACCCAAAAATATTTCCCTTTAGGATTAACCAATTTGAGCCTATAAGCCTAATTTTTCTTTGAAGCCCTTTATATTATTCCTAGCCTTCTAAAAAGACCAAGAAAATCAAACCTAAGTGTGCAAGGATGAATTCTATCAAGGCATTACAATTTTTGATCATCAATGAAAACTATAAATCGGTATTCTATAAACCGATTCATCAAAAAAAAAAAAAAAAAAAAAAGTTGTTGAATTTCATTCAACATCAATAAATTGCGAATGACAAGCAATTAGACAATAGTCTAATGTCATGCAAAAGAAAACCAAAAAGAGAGAAACATTGATGATCATAAATTTTAATTAAATATGCCAAGTTATGATAGAACAAATCTTTGCCGCTTCTTAGCCCAATAATTTCCCTTTCCTACCTAATGTTACAACCGTATGCCCCGTTATAACCCTTAAATAAGACCTCGTGATCTCGATTTGAAGAAATGAGCCGGTGGCGAGTTGGTCCGATTGCAAGCTTATGGGATAATTTAATTAAATTTGATTTTGAGCGTTCGTGATTAAACCCCAATTGAGAGTGAGTGAATTTTCCGATTCTCTTATAAGTGAGGTTCTGTTTCATTAAGAATATTCATGTCATGCCTTAATTCTAATTTTTAACCTTTGCATCTTTCAAACATGATGTTCATGAAGGTTGATAATAATGTTTGATTTGTAGGCCCGATGTAGTGAGCAAGTATCATTTCATTAAACACTGCAATCAAGGGAATTTAATACTTGTAGTTTTTTATTGTCTTATCCCAATCCAAAAAGAATGTGATTTATGAAGCCACGAAAATGAATTGAACATGTACTCTGACTGCTCGGGGACGATCAGTATTAAATGTGAGGATGTTGATAATGGCCAGAAATGACCATTATTTTCAATCCATTTCCGTGTCTTAAACGGGCATTTGATCGCATTCCGGTCTTACATTAAGTAAGAAAGCAGTCGAATTGGACTAATTTATGCATAATTGTAAAAATAATAAGCTGGTATGAAAAAGACATAAATATGTAATTTCATTACATATTTATGTTAGAAAAATCCAAAAACATGAGAAAAAGAAAAGGAAACAAAAAGATGGGAAAAAGATAGAAAAGCCCACAAAAAGAACATTTTCGGCCCATCTGGCCCAATCCAGCAGGCCCAGGAAGACCTTTGTCGCGGAAGCCCCTTGGCGCGATGCAGTGTTCCGCGACAAAGGCATGTTCCGCGACCAAGTGGCCCAAATGAAGAGGAGACCTGCCAAAGCCCTTGGCGCGATGACCTTTGTCGCGATGGCATGCTCCGCGACAAAGGCATGTTCCGCGACCAAGATGCACAAATAGAGACACAAGACCCAGTCGAGAAGCCTTGCCACATGCAGTGTGTTCCGCGACCAACTTGATGCTCCGAGACAAAGCTGTGATGTGTGTGATGTCTTAAGACACAATGGGCTAGAATCAAGGCCCATGGGCTTAGGGTTACACTTCTATAAATATGAGGTGTCTCCCATGAGCCAGAGGGGTTGGAATTTTTGTTGATTAGAAGTTCTTGAAGGCAAGACAGTAGGAGTTCTCTCTTAGGTAGAGTAGTTTAGGTTTATTTTCATGTATTATTTAATTTTTGCTCTTAGTTTAGCTTAGTTTAGTGTTTTACTGTTCACAGTGCTTAGATAGCCATTTTTACACTATGTTTTGGTTTCTAAACTCTTGTTTTAGGGTTTGTAATACCCAAATCATGGGTATTAACAATATCTCTTCAATAATATGGGAAAACATTCATCATTTGTGTCCCAAATCATGAAATGGGTCTCACACCCCATGGATTTATGCTTTCTTTTTCATTTTGGGGTCATTTGACCCCCATTTTGTTATTTTTATGTTTACTGTTGGCATATTATGGATAATGTTGTGTGGATGTGTGATAAAACCCTAGATTAGGATTCCTGCTTTATTTTAATATTCTGCCCTTCCTTGTTATTTTTGTTTAAGCATGTTCTTCTTTATTTTGAATGTTTCTTGCTTATTTTTAGCTTAGAATAACTTTTTGATCTGAAATAGGGTGAGATCACGCTGTTTGCATGCCAATGTTCATTTCTGCTTTTTCTGACTTCTGTCCTGAACCACCTTGGGCGCCAACCGCCTTCTGGCGCGGAACCACGTTCCGCGACAGAGTGGCTGTTCCGCGACCAAGGTGTTTCAAGACACTTGTCTCCATAATTTAAAACCCTTTGTCGCGGAATACCTTGTCGCGGAGCCACGTTCCGCGACAAAACTGTCCATGCATAGCGACAAAGGAGCCAAATTCTTGCATTTTGTCTTCATGGCTTCTTGTCGCGGAATCATCTTGTCGCGGAGCCACGTTCCGCGACAAAATCCCATTCCGAGACAGAAAAATTATGCCATGTTCCTTGATCTTTGAACACCTTGTCGCGGAATACCTTGTCGCGGAACCACGTTCCGCGACAAAATTTCCATGCATAGCGACAAGGGTTCAAATGTCTTAGAATTTTATGAAAACACTTTGTCGCGATGTCACACCTTGTCGCGGAACCACGTTCCGCGACAAAATCTCACATAGCGACAAAGAGGCGTTATGCTGCCAAAAATTCTAAAAACCTGTCGGGATGTCCATGTCGCGGACCTCGGTCCGCGACAAAATTTATGATATCGCGACAAGGGTTCCTCTCCCTCTATTTAATCTCAAACAACTTTCATTCTCTTCCTATTTTATATTGCAACACTCACATCATAGCCCCACGGGTTAGGATGTAACATTCTGGAATTGCAATATAGGGTGTTATGCTGCCCAAATTTTGATTCTCCATTTGCATCACTTAACTGATTGAACCCTTGACTCATTAATGATTAAAAATTGAGATTAGCAATAATCACTCTTCAATAATCATCATGATTAAAGGACCTTTGTTCAATTGCCATTAAAACATTCTTGTATAAACAAAATCTCAATGGCTTAAACAGATAATCTGGACTGTAATTAATTATGGTAGGAAGGATTATTTAAGACCATTACATGTGGACCCAATCCACAGCCTTGCATGAGAAACCAAAGTCTCTCATACAATGGATCTCCTTTTGTTCTTATTTATTTTGTCTTTGTGTGTTGTGTGGAACCATTAGTAAAGAATACATCAGACTAATGTTGGCGGGTACTTCCTCATGGATAACTAGCTCGTATTCTGGGTATTGGTTACTAATTGTTATTTTGCATGGTCTGAATGGCTGTCAGTGGAAGCCTTGGCGGTTCGCCCATCCGGGGTTATAATAGCTGCTCGACTGACTCCCATCCAGATACAATTTTATTTTTATTATCTTAATTTCCAAACCTGAATCCCAATCCGTACTGGAAGTCAGTTGGCATCAGTCAATGCCAACTGATGATCATTATAGAAGGGAAGCATGTAGGTTTTTATCCGAATTCACAGACAGTGGAGGCCCAACTGGTGTTGACACCACCATTATAGGGTCTAAGCTGTCTAAATTCGCTCCATCCGAGTGATTGGGAAATTGGACAGTAGATGTTTACAGTCCACCTGATTACTCTGCCATTACTTTGGTCCATTGACCACTTCATTCTGTGTTTCACCTTCTGTCTAGACCCGCATCTATATTTTGGGTCAATTAATTTTACACTTCCATATATCTTTATGCATGATAATATTATATACTATTGTGGTCTGTACTTATTTTGGGATCCTTCCCTTGGACAATAGAAGTCTAGATCTTAAACAGATATTGCTTTATAAATTTCCAACAAAAACCTCTTTATAAAATCCGGATCTGAGTAAGGGATAAATTCTTCAGTTATGACTAATTCATATTCTATCAAGGGTTATATTTTGGGAATTAAGAAGCAGATTCAGCGATTAGGTCTCGCCTAGACTGAAAGGGTCTGTGTTTTAACTGAGAGTCTAGTACCTGACAGGGAATGATTTTCAAATCCATTATTTTCCGAAATTGCTGGTTGATGGAAATGTAAGATTAAATGCTACACCGAGATGGGGTCCACTTGGATTCAAATACAGTGTAGTAAATAATCTTAGAGGAACATCATCCAGGCCTTGGTTATTTTCCAAGATAGGGTTGAGTCTTCTTTCAACTGCTATCCTCTTCTGCCAAAGCCTACTTTTGAGTCCTGAGTGAGTGCATCCGGAACGAACTAATTTATTAGTTCGTTTCATTAGTTTGTATCTCATAATCACCCGGAAGGAAGTGAACACATTAGTGGTTCACTGAGAGCCGGGAATTCTTGATCCATACTCCTTCATTCTGATGGGGAGCTGTCTTTTACTACCAGGGTCAGATTTTCAAAACCTCCGAGTGATGGGACTTTAAATGCTTTCTTTACCGCTTTCTTTTAACCGCTTTCAGTAGAGGTCACTCGGTTGTATTGAGAGTTGTGTAACTGCTACTAGGATTGACAGTTAAGGGATAGTTTAGGGCTTGATTCAAATCTTTGGGTGTGACATGGGAGAATGATAGTGGTACTTGGCATTTCAATAAATGATGTGTCGGGTGTTGCTTTTCCACCACAGATGAAGTGACCTACCCAGGCCAGGGCAGTTACGAATCCGTGGTATCTTAGAATTTGAGGTCTTAAGAACATGTAAACTCATATTGCAAGTACCTGTCTGTTAAAGGGAAAGCCTTATTGAGAACATGAGAATTAGCTATCTGATAGAATTATCCCAAACAAAGATCTGCGTATGAAAATGGAAGTTTAACATTGCTGTATCTCACTCTTGTCCAATTTTCATTCTTTTCTTCCTGTCCTTTCTGTCTACATTGTGACTCAACTTCACGGTTGGCACAATGATCCTTTTCCCTGCTTTCATAGATAATGTTTACCGCATTCCTAGAATAATTCTTATCCGCTTTCTAGAATAGATTTATTTGCTTTATAGATTAATTTAACTGCTTTCTAGATCTAATTTACATTCATGTCAGTAGTTATTAATCACCTTTCAAACCTATTGAGCAATACGAATGGAAAATCTAGTAAAACGACGTGGGACCTGCTTCTATCGCACATCCTCCAGTGAACGATCCGGTCTTACTATAAATTACTGCATTTTTTGACTCCGTGCGCTTTCGGGAGCACAGTTTCTTAACTACGAGCAATAAAAATATGACTACGTATAAATATATCCCTAATCACAACACCGCCATCATAAATTGGTTTCATTAAATAAAACCTAAACCAGGATCACGAATTTTCAGAAAATACTCATGTAGTGGGAGCCAGTCAAAAGTTTCATGGCAGGAAATCTTATGGCAAGAATTGATGAGAAGTATCATGGCATATTTGCCGGGGATCCTCAGTGTGACAGGCTGAAGGTCAATCTATCCCGGCTATGCCATGAGATTTGTCAACATTTCATGACAGAGAGGACCACAGCGTCATTTGAAACCAAAGCACCATACTTGAGTAATAAAAAGACTAATAATCTTGATATATCCCTAAACCCTTTCCCGTGAATCATAACGCTTTTCATTTAATAAATCTAACCTGGTATAATTTTAGCAAAAGCTCGAGTTAACGAAACTTGTCAAAAGTTTCAGGCGCCGCCGCCTGAGGCAGCGCGCCGCACCACCTCTCCCTACATCGCCGGATCCGCTGCCGGCCATCTCCCTCGTCGCCGGCGAGAATGATGGGGGAAGGAAGAAAGAAAAAGAAAAGGAAAATAAGATAGAGGGCGGAGGAAAGAGGGGAAAGGGGAAAAACAAGTACTGAAGGGTGTATGGGGTGAGACAAAAATGTGTCAAAATGGGGGAGAGAAGGACGGTTTCAGAGAGACAGGGACAGAAATTAAATGAGGGGCAGGAGTCAACTAGGGAAATGCGTCTGGAAAAGCTGAAAATGGGGGGGACAGTTTGTTTTTATCTGCAACCAACACTTCTATATAAACTCTGCCCTCCCCTTCTATTAACTCACGCCACTCCATCATTCCAGCCCAATTTCTCCTCTATGCTAGTATTTTAATTGATTAGCTTAGTTTAGTGTTGTAGAATTTTAATTGGCCTTGTTAGAAATATTGTAGTAGTGTATTTTGAGTGGGATTTTTCGCTACAAGTCAAGAAATTTTCGAGCTATTAGTGCAAATAGCTAGTCCGCGAGAGTGCTCGGGTAAGATTTATTCAGTTGGAAATTTGAAGTTATTATTAATGTTAGAATACCATTATAGAATACGTTATTAATTAATATTAAAATTTTTGCTAGTCAAATAGCTGTAAAGGGATATCTGCTCGTAGGCCTTGCGTGTGTCATATCCATCCCGTTCACGATGACTGTAAGTAGATTTTTACTCTTTGGGGATTAAGCCCAAATTTATTTTAGCTTGAGCATAAATTAAAAACCGCTTTATTATATTTTAAATTTATGCTTATTGCTCCCTACTTCTTTTGGATTATTGGTATGCTATTTTTACTGTGCTTTATAATTTAGTGCGATGACTCCTGAATTATGGTTAACCACTGTTACGGGGTTGGAATCGGTGCGTGGATCTTGCCGCCACCCTCGCCGTTGTGTGCATCCATTGCCACTCGGGAACGGTGCCGGAACGATACCACACCTTTTGCCAGGTGGATGTAGGAAATTTTATACCTCTTCCACAACCCTTGAATGTGCATGTGAGAACGGGTACCCTATTCTTGGGCCCCTTCCAATTGGCATGGAGGCTGAAATATTATTTTTCGGCAACACATATTGTTATATTGTCTGATCCCGGGTTTTCATGATTAATATTGCATTATGTACACAATATACTCGTTTAAGCATACCTTTACCACAACTGTTGTCTTTAAATTATTTCTGCAACCCAACCTCCTCCGGGAGTAAGGGTCTACTTACTCAGCGATCGTTTTCGCTGACTCTACACTTTTATTATCCCTTTTCAGGTTTTGATATCTGAGAGGAGCATTAGCCATTTCACGTCACCGGGGCACGATTCGGGTTATTTTTAAATGCTTTGGAATTTAAGGAAAAGGTGTATAACTTTTTAAGTCTCCTTATCGGAGTTAACTTGGCATATATATATTTTGTTCTGATTTGAGGACGTATATTTGGGCGTCTACCCACTTTTGAAATTTTCTACGCCTCACTATTTTCACCCGACGATGGATATTATTATTTTGAAAATGCATGATGAATTTGCCCCCTTTTTAAATGGAGGAATTCTCTTATCATATCATTATTATTGGTGAGCTCTTTTAATGCGTCACCGCTTATTTTGGATAATATACCAAAACTCTAATTTAAGGCTTATTTTATACGTTTTAGTATAATAAGCTTTTCCTTTCAGAGATTACGATATATGTCTAACGGTTAGCATATATGTTCAACTCTGACTTCTCCGCGAATATTTTTGCTAGCCTTAGCGTATTCCGGACGGCCCGGGATACGTGGCGGTAACACCGGCCCCTTGTTCCCGCTCTTTGCTTCCGCTGAGCCTCTAGGGAAAACGGGGGTGTTACAAGAGATCTCTTTCCAAATAATTCAAGGTGGCCAATATTGTAATAAATTATTTGCTATATACATAATAAAATAAATTTGCGATGATTAACATAAATGTCAACAATATATTCATAAAATATATCGGATTCAATTATTTATTATCTATAACATCTTTTAATTTGATATTAATAACACCTATGGTAACAGATTTTCAATAAAGTTTATGATTAGTTATCTAATATTATAAGATCTACCAATTAAAGTAAACTATCATTTTTAACTATCAAATTAGTAATAATAATTTCCAAATTGCACCCTTTAATTATGAGACCATTTCATTCTCTATTAGTGTACAAGATTTAAATATTTATGATTTTTGGATCTAATAAAGTAACATACATTTTTAAAATTAAAAAACACATTGTTAGAATGGTTTATTTTAAAAAATACATATTCTAATATTTAGTTTTTATTTTTTATTTAATATTTAGTTTCCAATAAATGGATATATTTAAATGGAAAGATTTAGTTGCCAATATAGATAAAATCCATTTAAAAACGTAGTATCTATATTAAATCATCACAATATTTTTTCCAAAGTTAATATTATAACTAATTAACTTATTGCTATAATTAGCCAATTGATATAATAAAAAATTTGTTAGAATTTAAATATAATATTTTAATTTAAAGCAATGATAATTCAACATTGTCATATTTAACTTGAGAACAGAATTAATTTGATATTAATCAATCATTGAATGAAGTAATGGAGAATAGAACATGGATAAAAATAATATAGACAAATTCGAAACTCTCTTATTGAATAAAATACAAAAGATTTTGAGAAAATAATGCTATAACAAATAAAGTCATCCAATTATTTACGCTCGGTGGAACAAATCTTTCCACAAAAAGAACAACAAAATAATTGATTTATTCTTTTATGATTATGAATATTCCTTAGCTCTTCATCCATTCAAAATGCTCTTCGTCATTTGAGTTTGTACTATCGTTGTTCCAATAACTGTCACCAAAACAACAACAAAAGAAAATAAAAATATTAGCAAAAAGGGAGAAATAGGCATGAAATTGAATCATAAAAGCTATAAAATGGTGGGGACATGTATTTAGAAGAAGATGTCACAACAAATGATTTAATCTTTTATGATTATGGATATTCATTAGCTCTTCATCCATTCAAAATGTTCTTCGTCACTTGAGTTTGTACTCTCGTTGTTCCAATAACTGTCACCAAAACAATAACAAAAGAAAAACAAAGATTTTAGCAAAAGAGGGAGAAAGAGACATGAAATTGAATAACAAAAGCTATAAAATGGTGGGAGATGTATTTGTTAAATGGAACAAAAGCTATAAAAGAGAAATGTTAGATGAAGATGTAAGGATATGATTTTGAGGTGGATTATAATACACATATTTATAGGAGGAAGGGAATAAATGAGATGCATGTTTAATATAGAAAGATTATTGGAGTACGGTCCATGGCAAATTTGTAATTATCATCGATGTGGAGCACGGTCCAGTGGCAGAACCGTAAATAAGTTAGTGTGTGAGAGAGAGTGTAAAAAAATGAATTTTGTGAGGTGAAAAAGTTTGGGCGGGAAAGTATGTGTGTATTAGACTATTTTGTTTTATATTATTATATAGATTGCTCGGTACGTATGTATAATTACTCCGTTAGAATATTGTACAAAAGTACTCAGAGGACAGAGGTCGTTGATGCATGGAATATAGGGAGATCACTTCTTTTTCTTTTTTAGGAGCGGAAGCCAAAAAATGGTGGTGGGAACTTACACCACACAAATTATAAAGAAAAACATCGCTCTTAAGATTAGAAGGCATATACTTGGCCATTTGAATACATGTGCTATATAAATTAAATATCACACTTCAAACAACATTTATGATTACTTTTTTTTTTTCGAGGGAAAATGAGGGCGTAAGCAATTATGACTTTAAAATCAAATAATAATAAGGTTCATGAATTAAAAGGAAAATAATATTTATTACCGAAAGAATACATGCATAGCAGTAGCATCCCTAAACCTACAACTAAATTATTTATAGACACATTTAATTTCTATTTAATACATGAATAATACTTTCATATATAATAAGATCCACTCAAACATTAAAAGGGTGGCCGGAAATTCATACTTTTCATTTATATATATAGAGCTTTTTTTTTTTTTTTTCCAAATTAAAGAATGAAAGAAAGCTCATGCGCTTGTATAATACTCCATCGGGTTTAGTTTATCCTGATTCAGTGTATCCGGATATGATAAATTTTAGTGTATAAATGCTGGGGAAATTCTTTTGGATTGGGTGTAATCATTAAATTAAATATTACCTTCATTATGTTGGTTATAATGATAAATTAGTTGTTATGAGGATATTTTTATATCCGTAATTTGGGGCAATGTAATTCTATACCCAAAAATAAATCCATGCTCATTTTCAACTACCCCCATCACCCCGATTCCCTTCTCCACACCGGTCTCCAAACACTTTTCCACCGTGCATTGTATTATATTGCATGACATACGTTGCTGAAAATTCATCTCTATGTGTTATTCTGATAATTATAATGTGCTATCATTGTATAAAAGTGGTTTGCTACTCCAGTGTTGTTCAGATATATTTTTGCTGCTGTATAAAAATTTGTTCTATAATTGTTGACGCCGCATCAATGCTCCAGTGTGTGGATTAATCTTTTTCTTTTTCCTTTATGATGCAATGTGCTATATTGCATGCCATACCTGATGGAATTTTTAACTCTACATGCTGTTTTGAAAGAAATTAAGTGCTAAGATATGCAGACCCTTAAGACTACAAAGATGTGTCAAAGATGAATGTATGCAAGTAGCTAAAATCATTCCTTTCCGTCTATAGCTAATAACACATTTTCCTTTCTACACTAGCAACAATTAAAGCTTTTTTTTTTGGAATATATTAATGATTCCTTAATTGTGGTTGTAATGGAGGGTTCAATATTTTATTACCTAACTAATAAATGATGCGAAAAGGAAGCTTTCCTGTGTCCATCTGATTCCAGCACTATTTGGTCCAAATGGAGCATATTCAGGTCCTCCTGATTTTTATAGTTCAGGGCAGAAACTGGACCGATACTCCATCCGTCCCATTATTTATGTCTTTCTTTTCTTTTTGGTATGTCCCAATAGTTTTGCCACATTTTCATTTTAGAAAATAATTAAACTAATAATACTACGACATACTCCAGCACATCACATTAATAAATAAATAATTTAAATTTTCAAACTCACAACTATCAGTAAATTCAATTCACAAATATCATATCTCATCAATAAATTAATCAATTAAAATTTCGAACTTACTACTATCACATCATATAAATATCTAATTTACCCCTATCTCTAATTTACATCTACTCTAAATACTAATCTACCTCTACTTGAAAACTAAACAAATACCACATAAAATATTGTGGCTAAAAGTTTTGGGACGTAAATACCGAGACGGATCGGAGGGAGTACTATTATTTAACAAAATGTACTTTAATTTTTATAATTATCGTTTTTATAGCGTGGAAGAAAGAAGCGTTGAATACAGAATATGCGGTAACTTATTCAATAATATATTTATGTATTTTAGGTGTCCTCAAATCATATTAACCGAAGTAGGTTTAAATTTTAAGATATAAACTTTTATATTTTCAGGTATACGTAAACATATTATATGGAGTAATTATTATTTATAGCCAGAGGCGAAATCACTTATTGCTATGCAATGGCCTCGGTCATCCCTTAAAATTGGCCACAAGGTATATATATAGTATTATATGTACTTATATATTCTAAATATAGTTAATTCGCCATCCCTTATTGCAAATTGGCAATCCCTTGTTAATCATCTTTAAATTTTATTTGTTTTTTTAAATTTTAATGATCCTAAATTTATTTATAATCCAATAGTTCCTGGCCCATTTATACTTCCTCCGTCTCGGTATAATTGTTACGTTTGACTTTTTGACACTATTCACTGTTTAAGTTTGATTCAAATTTTTATCATAGTTATGTAAGAAAAAATATAGTCAATTGAGATCTTGTTAGATTCGTCTAATCTAGTACTTTTAGACAATCAAATTTTTATAATTTTTTATTGTACACAATTTAAGTTATTACTCGTTAAAAATGTGTATTGGCATACGTGCAGGGTGGGTCCGTGAAAAAAATATTGAGACGGAGGTAGTATTATATTAAAGCTAGCTTGCTCTATACTTAGGGGTGGAAGTAGGCTAGGCCGGGCTAGGCCTTGGCTTGAACGGCCTAGGCCTGCGTCGAATTTTTAAGGCCCGAGCCTGGCCTATTACCTTTGATAGGCCTATATTATAGGCCTAAGCCTGGCTTTTTTATTTAAATAGGCCGCTGTTTAAGCCTTTTAAAAACCTGATTAAGCCTATTTTAAAATTAAGTTAAAATGCTCTTATATATGTTCGAATGTAATCATAAGGTTTGAAGACATGAATTTGTGCACTTGGGCAAGTCTTATCTACAACTATTTATATACGAGAAAAAACTTATAATTATTTTAAAAACACACTAATAAGAATAAATTAATAATACTTCTACATAAATAATTACTTCTACATAAAATAATAATAATAATAATAATAATAATAATAATAATAATAATAATAATAATAATAATAAACATTCCTATGTAGTAATAATAATAATACTAAACATTCCTATGTAGTAAATATAAACACACTAATAATAATGATAGATAGGCCGGCCTGGTAGGCTTTTTAGGCTTTTTACAAAGCCTGGCCTAGGCCTATTTAGCTAAATAGGCTTTTGAAATAGCCTGAGCCCGGCCTTTTTATAAAAAAAGTCTGGCCTGGTCTGGCCTTCGGTAGGCTCGGTCGTAGGCCCCTGTCGGGTAGTCTGGCCTATTCTCACCCCTATCTATACTAGGTTTTGTGCCGTCATGATCATTACAAATCAAATTCCAAAGTCTAACCATTTTCTAAACTATGAGTTTGAAGTTTGAACAATGCAATAACAATAAAAGAAAGCAAGAATAGGAGCAACTTCTAACTTCTAACCGCTATCCATATCCATCTTAGTAAGTTATTTATTTATTTATAATTTTTCCTTTTTGGCAAATAAAATGAGTTTTTCATATGCTTAACTATCTATTATGATTCTAAGAATGATTGTTCCTATTCAAAATAGTTTGCATTTAGTTTTGAGTTATTTTTATTCTATGATTTTATTTTATTGAAATCGGCACCTCCTTATTGAAAGTTCTCGTTTCGCCACTGTTTAGCATACAAAATTTTATATGGGAGTACCGGAAAGCTAGCGAGGAGTATTAATAAAAGTAGGTTGATGGGAGTGGAGAAAATGATTACAGTTGCCTCTATGTGTAGTAAGCTCACATATGTACGCATATTAAATGTAACACATGGCCTATATGTTGAAATGACCCATTGTTTATATAGGTTTGACTTACATCATCCATATCAATTGATTTTGTGTTGCAACTAGGGATGTAAACGGGTAGGCCACCTCCACTCACTACCCGAAATATAATTATCCTACCCTTACCCTACCCTATTATCCTAAAATTAAATATCGGGTAGGATTCGAGTAATACCCGTCGGGTATGCGGATTATCCGCGGGTAAACGGGTATCCGAAATCTTAAATATTACATAGTTAACCGACTCTACCCGACCCAACTTTAATAAAGAAAAAAATTATTTTTCACCATAAAAAAATAAATAAAACATTCATTATTGCACGAGAACAAAATTTAAAAGAATATTTAAAAGAAACCACTAAAGCAACATAAATAAATATTGTAATATTTAAGAATATTCAGTAAAAAATTCATAAATCTTTTTACTGCCAATCTCAAACGTTAACAAATTTGAAATATAAAAATAAATAAATAAATAAACAAACATATAAATATATCTCAATATATAATATAAATTAAATATATATAAGTATATATAGATAAATAAATAAATATATATTTAATTAGGTAATCGGGTAATCAGGTAGGGTAATCGGGTAATATATGAAATCTGTACCCTACCCGCACCCGATATGATTTATTTCGGTTTCGGGTAATACCCTACCCGATTACCCGATTATCTCTACCCTACCCTACCCGATACCCGATTACCCGATGGGTTACCCGACCCTACGGGTAAAGTTGACATCCCTAGTTGCAACCTCATACCTATCATCTTTTTTAACATGATATCAAAACCATGTATACCACTTCATATCCATCGAATTTTTAACAACGGTGATTTCAAAATATCATTTCAATAAAATTTATAGCTTTTATTGCATTTTCTGTTTTCTTTTTCAATATTTTTTAGATATAACATTGGAATTATTTTTGTTACAAATTTGGCCAGAAACAGAACACATAGAGGAGTACAAAAAACAAGAAACATAATACACAAAGTAATTATTGCTTAGAAACATATACAAAATCTTGTAATGGCGATGACTCTTCCGGGCTCAAGCAACTTATCCCCGATATTCGATCACATAGATCCAAGAACCAAACAGAAAGAACTCCTTCCACAACTACCAAACACCATTGAACCGATTTAGGATACACTCGGTACACTAACAAAGGAGAAGAAAAATCGGATATCTCACTAACTCAAAGAAGATGAATATTTATAGCTCAAGAACCCACTCTGGAAAGGGAACTCTCACAAAGGAAATGAACTTACCGGGGCAACAAAATCACAAAGAGAAGGAAATGAAGATAGACCAAAAAAAAGGAAGAAGATATGATGAAACCTATAGAGTTATTGGGCTAAGGCTAGAAATCAAAAGGTGGGCTAAACAACACAATGGAGCAATGTAGCATAAGTTCATCCTGATTGGGCTCGGGCTTGGTGAATGAGTCACATTTTTCTACAACCTCCATCTTGGCCCATTCTTTCACATAGGTTGTATGGGAATCATTGGTCTCATCATTGCCCTTTCTTCCTGCACAAAGCAAAAAAAAAAAAAAAAAAAAAAATCAGACACAAATAAAAAATAATACTGTAATAAAAAAATTTGCACCTAGCTAAAGTGCATTTAACAAATAAATGCATTAACACAAATAATCTCAAACTTTTTACACAAACAAAAAGTAAGTAAATAAGATCCACAAAGCAAAATTTCACAAAGTAAAATAGCATCAAGCAATGCACACAACATAATATAAACATGAGATACACATAATGAAGCAAAAAACACATTTTTCGACAGATGAAAAATAGGTTTCATGTTTTGGTTTCAACTTTTCAACACATGAAAAATTATTATTGGATTTCCAACATTCAAAGCACACAAAGTACCACATAACCATGTCAAAGTTCTCCACATAGGACAAAACAAATTTTCATGCCATGAAAATTTATGCTTTACTCCATATTGAGCAAAATGGATCATTTACACTTAAGGAGAACATAGGAAGTAGATAATAAATAGGCAATAAGCAATATCGTAAGCAATATGATGAAAGAATTGTCTTAAACAAAAAGCAATACGGACTTGTTTGGAAGAGTATGGGCTTGATCATAGAAAATTCTAATAGTACCGCCAAAGGGTTCACCCCGTATCAATTAACTTATGGTCAAGAAGCATTGTTGCCTGTTGAAATATAGTCCCTAGTCCGCGGATAGTAGTCCAAAGCATCAACTCCGAATGATCAATATCAAGAGGAAATGATGCAAAAATTAGAGCACCCGAATGTTATCCGATTATAGGCAATTACTTATCGGGAAGCCCAAAAAAGGGCTCGGTATTATAACAAATTCGTAAAAGAGTTAATATTCGAAGAAGGTGACTTAGCTTGAAAGACTATGTTACCAACAATCAAAGATCACGAATTTGGAAAATGGTCTCCCAATTTGGAAGGACCGTATATTATTAACAAAGTTTTAAGCAATGGTGCATACCAACTAATGGACAGAATGGATATCTATCACATCACAACGTTAATACTAGATATTTACAGAAATATTTGCTTGGGATAATACATTACAACTCGATTAAACAAAACAAAAAATAAGATCTACAAAATCATACTGGTGATGACTTCTTTGTCAGAACCAGAAGTAAGAGCTGCCTTGAGTCCACCAAGCCGAATACAGTCCTACCGTTTGACTCTGAGGCTTGGTTGCGAATGGAGGGATGTTTTGCCACAAGAGAAGCCGAAAGTCGGCCACTCAGGTAGGGTAGGGAGACATGGAGGCTCGATAGAGGTCCACCATCACCCAAGGCGCAATAGAGACTCTCCTCTAGCTTCACAAGCTTGGCAGATTACACCTCTGTCATTAGTAATCGTCCCACCTTGTTTTTTTTTTTTTTATGATACAACGGGTCTTGATCTTTCGGACACTGTTCCAAAACATCGATACCGATGCTATTCGTGTTACGAAAAGTAGATCTCCAAGTTTTCCAAATTTTAAGATGACGAAACCCATGTAAGGGTAACAAAATGATTAGAACCATGGTAGAACCAAGGCTCACCATGCTCTGGGATTACAATGTGACCGAAGGTTGCCAAGTATGGCTTTTCTAAAAAAAACAGGCGGGAGCCATGGTAAGAGAGGAAGGGTAGTGGTTTTGGGACGAGACGGGATCTTTAACAAGAATGCCCATTTTTGGGAAAACAAACCTTGGCCAAAAGAGAATTTATAGCGAAAAGGTTGAAGAAAATGCCAACTTCGGAAAATATATTACAACAATTAAAGCCGGTGACACCTTCCAAAGCCAAAGAACGGTCAAGTCCACATATCTTTAAAAGATTGCCTTGAAAAGAGGCACGTTCTTGGCAGTTATTGAGAATGGATAAAACTTCGAAAGTAAAAAAAATTCATCAATATCCCTCCATTCGCGGAACAGTTACAGAACGTTCCAGATTGAGGAAGTCTCTTATCTTTTTCAGCAAAAGGGAAAAATACTAGGCCCATTATTGCTAAAATATATGGGGCAATTTGTTAACATATAAAAATACATTAATAAGCCCAAAACTCAGCTAAGGCCTAATAACACTGTTCAAACTCCGGGATTAAGGGTCAATCCGAGTAATCGACCTGAACTAAAGTATCCCGAAAAACAACCAGAAGTAGAATAAAGGCGCATAATCCGAAGACCATCATCTCGAAGGACAACTGCCTGAGCGAAACTATCCGAGGAAGGTCTTCCGATCCAGAGCATGTCCGAGACAACATGATCCCAAACAAAGAAGAATCCATACTCTCGCAAGGGGCTTATCCGCCGGAGAGAATGATGAAGACCCGCATCCGAATGATGCTCGATTCGTCCCCAAGAGGTGTCTTTTCAAGAAAATGCGCCAACACTTGTATAAATAGATAGATTTTAGGCAGAAAAAATGGTTCCAACACCAACATACAAAATCTACATTTCTGCAAATGTCTATATTTAATAAATTCTTTACTTTTCCTTAATGCTTTCTTTACAAGCTTTCCCGTACTTAAATTCCTTTATTTCGCAATGCTCTAGATCATGGTACGCTGCGATAGTTCTCATTCCGCTTTCTACATTAAAAACACATAATTAAAGGATTAAAGGCTACCCGAGACGAGTGGTAACAGAATTGAATCAGCGCTTAAACCTAACCATCAAATCCATGCTTTGCATACGGAGTAACATTTTTTTAATTAAATATGTGAAACAGGGGCTTGCATATAGGGAAATGTTATCATCGTTTTATTTTATTTTATTCTAAATGTGGAATTAACTTTGGTTAAGCATATAGTAACCTCTTAACGTCTTTCTCAAGTACTAATTTTAAACTGTCCCAAAATTATACTCCTAAGTCATGCCATGTTAATCATTGGCACCAAACTTCGTGGTTCGCGTGCACGATTTGAATTGGCAATAACCATTTGTGTTTAATTTAAGATTTGTTATTTGTGAATCTAACCCAACCAAATCCCAACCATTTATATTATTAATACAATCAATTCAACCCAAGCATCAATTTTTAGACTTGACCTGAAATATTTAATACACTGTTGATAAACTAGACAAACTCCCGTATTAATTTCTCTAACATAAAGAAACCTTAAGTTGTGTGTTGATTGATGGATCATAAATACGGGTACCTTATACAAGAAAAAAAATACCGACACCAATGGCACATGTTAATTTGCAGCTGCCTGTACTTGCAAGCGGTATGAAGATAACTATATATTTTGTGATGTCTAAAAGATTTGCGAATGAGTGCGACCGTTTTTTAATGTTCAAAAGATTTGTGGGTAGAGCAACCACAACACAAAAATCACAAAACTAAGGTTGAAAAACACAATTATAATACAAACATCAAAAAATTGAGGTGACACACAACTGCACTTGCAGTGGAAGGGTATAGTTTGCATATGTATTGTATTGTCGGATTAACTTTTTGTGATTGCCAAATAAAACGATATTGTCTTAGAAGAGCCTTGTATGTTTATGATGGTAATGCCCGAACATAAATTTGTGATGGTATTTTAAACTCATTACATAATTCATTACATAGTCCATCATTCTCGCAACATTTTGCATAGCAGTGCAAAATGTTGCCATTATGTATTTTATCAGTTGAATCCAAAGACCCGAAGGCAAAACACACATGGCGAATCATTCAACCCAACAAACAACCAAAAGGGCACCAGGCCACAACACAGCCACGAGAATCATGAAAAACAAGCACTAAGAAGGAAAGCCCTTTAATGCTAAATAATCTCCAACCTACGCAGAAAAGAAAAGAGTGCAAAATGGTTACCATATTAGCAGCCTAGGCCAATACAACCAATTACCACTCTAGGAAAAGAAAAATAGGATGAACAAATCACATTGATGGGATTCAAACTTCATTCACATTTTGATCATCACAGCTTCACATGTATATTGATTATTGAACGTCGTATTAATCCAACGAACACAAAAAGCAAGAAATCTGAGAATGGATGGAACTCTTCCATTCAAGCTATCGCATAATCAATTCAAAAGCACACAAAACCCCAAACCCAATCACAAACCATAAACTGATAAAGAGTAAGTCCATTGAACTCTAACCCATCATCACATATAAGTCGTGGTTTGGCAGGCAAAAATTAGACGTAGAAGAATTAAAAAATCAAGCATACAATAGCATTATCAAGTAACTACATGATGCACCCTGTGAAACCACATTTAAATGAGCTTAAATTGCACTAAAATATGTCTAAATGGCATGCATGTTACCTTATTTTTAGGGTTTTTAGTTTATATTTCATGTGATTTGTAAATATTGGTAATCATGGTTAAATTGAGCTTATTAGAGTTAAATTTACCATGTTTTATGCTTTTTAATAAGATCTGGCAAATCTAATACATTGCAATTGTGTTTCAAGCATTAAAATGAAGAAAAGAAGATGTTTGGAGGATAGACACTGTCAAATTCGGAATTTAGGATACTGGAATATGCCCAGGATGCGCCACATCAACATGGCGGCGCCCAAAATGGCTTCGGAGCGCCACCCGTGCGCCAACTCAACACTTAGAAAGATTTCGGAATCAAGAAAGCTTCAGGATGCGCCACATGTGCATGATGGCGCCGGAATTCACCTCCGAGTGCCGCAGTGGCGTCTGATCCGAGAAACTTCCAGGATGCACCAAGCCTCCTTGGTGGAGCCAAAATCCCTTCCCGAGCGCCACCTGGCGCGCCACAGTCGCGGTTGGGCAGTTTCTAACCTCCCGAACTCGGTTTTTATCCCCGTTTTTCGTCATTCTTCGCATTCCGGACACTGATATTTGAAGAAAACTCTCTGTAAACACCTGCAAATGGGAGAAGAAGGCCGGAAACACAAAATCATGCCGATAGGATGCATCAGGAACGCTGTTCTGAGCGTGTTCTTCCTATTCTAGGTGTTGCCTTTCTTTTTCTTGCTTTGTGATGTTATGAATTTGTTTCTAAATTAATTTTCTATCATTTTTCGAATTTGTAGACGTATTTCTGTATTATTCGTGTAATCGTGTTAGGAGTGATCTAGAACGAGAGTTCAGAATCACTTTTGAAGTACGAATCTATGTTTTTATGGAAGTAATAAATTAATTGATGTTTATATGTTAAATCTAGATTAATCTTTAATGATATTAGAATTTGAATTAGGATTGCTCTTTTGCTGCATAAATTTGATCGATGGTTCTGTGTTCCCTTTAATCAGATGTCTATGTCATTAATCTGCCTTTTTAAATCAATCGATCTTTTCTATTTTTCTGTTTACAACAATATGGCAATATCCTAATCTGTCTACATTAAGATATTATTAATATAATCCAATTTTACCATCTTCCCATTGATGTTTTACCATGTTTATTGAATTATTTACACTATTTTGTATATTTAAATGTTAGAATCTAATTTTGTTGTTTCTGCTTTGCTAAATTGGGAGATAAAAAGTAGAATCTATATTTTCGTACCGGTATTGGGAATATATTATATAAAAGATAGATTCTGGCATGTGCACAATGATTTGAGAAATGAAATGTATCTTTTAATCGCTATAGGAAAATTTGTATGCTTGGAAAAGACTCAAATTTAGGCCTAGAATGATGATTGCAGAATATTAGATAATTTAATTAGCTTCCATGAAGTCCGTTTAAGCATAATATGAATTTTTAGAAAATTACTATATTTTTAATCTTTATAAAATAATTAAATTTGAAGAAATTGTTTTTTTTTACATTGGAAAATGCTAAATCAATATACAATTTCTCTCTTATATAAAGATGACAATATTCAAAATATCACAAACAACTCCTATTTATATTTTTATTAATTAAAATTTTAACTTGTTTTATTTTAAATTTAATGTCTTTATTTTTAATTTAATTAATTCTAGAATTAAACAAACTCTTTTAAAATATATAAAATATATTTAATAAACTTAAAAACAATTAAAATATTCTCCGGAATGAAATAATATTCTGAAATTTCCTGTGGATGGACTCGGTTATTCACCGATTTTTATTACTTGATGACACCCATCCGCTTGTGATAAAATATAAGTAGCGAAAAACATTCATCACTATTCACTACACATTGCACCAGAGTTACAAAGAGCAAAAGGAGTGAAACAAATGAATTCTTGAATTCAAAAACAGAGTCCCACACAAACTACCAATTTCAAAGTCCATCCCCTTCCCCTTCCCCTTCCCTTGCATCCACTTTCAATGTTTTTTCTACCTACATTCTCCATCAATTCACTAACCACATCAAATTGGAGCAACCCATTTCTTGCCACAACCCAAAAATTGAATCTTGGCGTCCATTTTCAACAATATACATACATAGTGCAGTGCCCAAATTCGATTCCTCACCATCTCCTATCGCCCTCTTCGTTCACTTGGAAACCCCACCCTCTACGCCGTCTCGATGCAGAGCTGAACACCGACGACATTCCCCGACTTCTCCCACTCATTCTAGAATCCAAACTCGAACTCGAATTCGACGACTCCCCACCGCCGAAACAACCGAACATTCTTTGCATAAACCCCCGCAATCCACCCCTCTCCCTCGAGACACTCCCCCTCGACCCCCACGATATCCTCCTCGGAACCCCATTGTTGTTGAATCCCCCGTCCATTTCCGTGTACACCACCGGCAATTCCCTCTCGCCCCCTCTCCTACCTCCCGAGAATCTACCAACGGCGAATCCGCCGCCGGGCAATCGCCAAATTGTCAGTCCGACGGTCTCGTCATCGTTTCCGATCTCGCTCACTCCACCTCCTCTATTCCCTTCGGCGTTATTGGTGGTGGAATTAGGGTTCTCCGTATCGGTGGGGAGTTCGTGGCGGCACACGGGGCATGAATTCCTCAAGGTAAGCCAGGGCATGATGCAATCTTGATGGTAGAGATGCTTGCACGGCATCTCCCGAGCTTCGGCGCCTAATTCGAAAGGCTCTTTGCAGACGGCGCAATACTCCTCGATATCGATGTGCTGGTCGCAAATCTCAACCGTCGGCATCGATTCAATCGCGGCTTTTGAAGCCGGTGGATTGCTGTCGATTCTTCCAATCCCGTTTGCTTCAATTTGTGCCAATTGATCCAACAGCCTGTCAAAACCCGACCCTAGTAAAAACTCCGACATGCTCGCAGGCAACGGCCGGAGCCCCGACCCGGATCCATCGTCGTAATATAATTCGAATCCAACTCCGCCGCCGCCTGCTCCTCCTCCACCGCCTTGAGCCGTCCGGCCGCCTCCGTCGTTCGGCCCACGGAGAACGATAACCGGATTGAACGGCGACCGATCGCCACCATTCCTACGGCTTCTCCTCGGTCTGGGACTGGAGCCCGGGACCGAAACGGAGCCCGATCCGGAACTGGGATCCGCATCGGGATTTCGCATCATATACATCGCCGCGGCGGGGAAACGGCGGCGGCGGGAATCGGAAAGCGAAGATCTGGATGAAGTATCAATCTCCTCGACGAATCCGCCGTTGCAATCGGGGCAATTGATGGAATCTTGGGTCCAAACCCTCACAAATCGGTTGCATCTGTAGCACCAGTAAGTTGAAGACATAGATAATCCACAATTTTTTCAAAAACTCCCCCAAAAGCACAAAAAATTGATCTCCCGGAGACGAAAAATATCACCAATTTCAGATCTGAAAAATCAGATCTTTACTCCGCCGCTGAAACCAAGAAACCAAAGGGAGAAAAAAGATTAGAGGAAGGGAGAACAGAATAGGGGGGACCGAGGGAAACCGAAAAATAAGAGGAATTGCGGGGCTATGCTATAGTTATTACAATTCCTATAATCCCACCAAGTTATTACTCTACATAACTTATTTACAGTAAACGCGTGGGGTTATGTTGGGTAAATAAAAGTAAAACATTGGTCAGCAGCGGTAAATTTGGTAAAACCGTGTACGCGCGATATTCCCGTGTCATCCACGGCTTACATTGTTCACACGTGTTGAGATGTCAGATAACAGCCATAGAAAATTAGAAAGTCATTTAATGCTTTGTAAATGTTTGAAAATACTAATGAGTATGCATTTTTGTCATGGTTTTTCAAAACTTTGACTGGAAAATGAGTACTCCATCGCTGTCTTAAAAGTATTTCATAATAGTTGTGTAGTTATACTATATTTTTATTATATGACCCTTCACTTTATATAAATACTATTTATTAATATTTATTAAGAATAAATTTAATTGAATGATAAAAATATACTTTATAATTAATTAATATAAATATTATTTATTAAAACTGAAATGAAAGATACAAAGAAAAAAGGCCAAATATAT